>VZTI01006027.1:976479-995853 GCA_013397865.1 Struthidea cinerea
GGACAAAAGTAAACATTTCCTTTTTTTTTTTTTTTTTTTTTTTTTTTTTTTTTTTTTTTTTTGAATTTTTTGGTTGGGGGAAACTGAGGAAGAAGGGAAGAGGAAAAAGTATGATAAGGGTGGAGATCGTTCTTGACTTTTCTTGTGACATTCTGGCATGAATCCTACAGGTTGTAGAGGTTGGTGTTTTTTGTTGTGTTTGGATTTTGGGATTTTTTTTAACAAAAAAACTGCACAAACTGTGAAATGGAGCTAGTCTTTAGCACATTAAATATTCATCTGTTTGAGGTACAGGCATGAGGTCTCTCAAGACTGTAGCTGCACTGTATGGTCTCGAGCAGAATGCAGGTTACCCTAGAAACAGGAATAAGAGCAAGACCAGTACCACAGAGGAGCCTCTCATGTGGTATTTTGAATTACCACATGTAAGAGCAGTAACTTGGGACCTGTACTATAAAAGTAATTTGTTGCCATAAAATGTGTATTTAAAATTGGATTCTTCTAAATATACTCTGTAATTGTTGAAATGTATCTGTGGACTCTGGGTTAGGAGATGCAAAAGAGTTCAGAGCAGTTTCTGTTGATATCATACAGGAGCCTTGTACAGATATGCAGTTTAAAGTTGAACTGAGTCAATGAGATGAACATTATGAAACAAACTCAAACTGTTTCCCAAGGAGTCAAAGTTGCAAATTTCAGCACTACCATTCCTTTGAAATGTAGAAACTTAAATATGTTCTCGAACTGGATGTGGAACATCTCTGCAAATAAGAAGGTAGATCCACTCAATGTGTTATGAAATTTGTTAAAATTTGGTTCAGCAGGGCATAAAATGTACATGCACAGATTTCATTAGCTCAACCCATGTTACTTATAGCAGTGATAAGCAGTATCTCAATCCGGTATCTAACAATAATCTTCTAAATGGCAGTATGTTCAAATTCCAAATATCTTTACTTGTGCAATAAGTGAAAAGAGCTTCTCCTCTCTGAAGGTGATTCATTTTGGGAAATGTCCTTGAAAAAAATCTCCTTGTATCCTAGCTAAGGACATGCATATTAAGTCTAATCTGCAGTTTCAAATTCTGCCAAAGATGAAGATTTATGATCAAGGTTAGATTAAACCGTGGCAATATTGTCTTGGTTAGTATAACAGCAAAGTATGTAAGTGAATTTTAGGCTACAGAAAGTACAATTTCTTGTTCATAGTATCTATCCCATTTAATCTGTATTGGAGAAGTCATGGATATAACGTCTCAGTCATTATTACTCTTAGCAGACAATTACTCTGCTACTGACTCATGTCCCCTGACATACGGTTTGCTGCTTCTCAAGCTATTTCTAGACTATTAAAGAATCAAATATCCCTTTTGAGCTAAGCATGTGGACCTTCAATTGTAGCTTGTATTTGTGCAGTTGACTTTTTGTCCATGTCTCTCATTCCTTCTTTTGGCTTGTGTATTCTAGTTGCTTTTCTTTTAAAATGTGAATGGATATCTAATTTTTAAATTTAATTGGTTTGGGGGATCTGAATATTAAAATAAACCAATTTTGCTGTTGCATGCTGGGAAATACTGAGCTATATTTCCAAGAATTAAATCTTGCCCAACCAGAGTTCTACGTGTTAGTAGTCACTACATGGCAGTAAGTAGCTTGACAAAATGTTTGCAGTTTCATCTTAAATGTTTTCTTTCAGTGTGTTTAGTCGGTCATTTGATTCTATATAACATCATTTGGTCAGCTGGGAACATGGCTAAAATTATTGGATATAATCCTGTCTGCAATAACTGAGAGAGATTTTCATCTCTGTGTGCTTCAGTTTCCAATTTCAACACCATCCTTTCCATGTGTGTTCCACCAAGAGAGAAAGTAGTGCACAGTGTTTCAGCTGACTCTTTGACCTCTGCACAGTGTAAAACATGAGGTACATAAGGATTAACAAGGTCCGGTTTGCTTTGAAAATGGAATTATGTTAAATGATTAAGAAAACCTAATCTCTGGATTTAGTCAATATATTGTGTAACAATCTGTGTGAGCGAACAGCTATTGAGAAATGTTTTTTTTTAATAAAAATGTTGTGTTTTGGATAATATCTAACAAGGGGAGTCCAAGAATTGAGTGGGAATGAAAGCAGCAATACAGTACAGAATTTCCTTTGCAAAGTCTCTAGAATTAAATCAAGTGGTTGGGTTTTTTTTCCTCCTAAAACTTGAGGTCCTTTATCCTGAAGAGTGATTCTTACAGATTTTCTACTGTAATGGTCCTGAGCGACCTGCTGTTGCTGATCCTCTTGAGTGTGTGTGGGTGGACTTCCAGCCTCAGTCACTGTGTCGCTCTCTGGAATTATCTGGAATTTGCCCTAAGGGATATCTTGAGAGGATTGGATTTTGCCCATAATCTCTTTCTTTCACAGTTCAAAGAGGTGAATTGATCTGCCTTCTGTTTAGGGTGGCCATGAAATTTTGTTGAGTCAAATTTGTCTTTTGATTAACAACATGAATTTAATAGAGGTGACTGTTGTTTGCTTCTGTGCTTTGAATTAGCGTTAGAGCAGTCTTTGTTCTTGAAAGGGAACTCTGACATGAATGGCACAATGCCTTTAATGCTGGATTTCATTATGCTTAAAAAATAAAACTGTACATGAAAACAAAAATTCATGTCGTTAGCTGCATTCAGTAATTTGTTTGCATGGTTTAAGGTTTCTAGAAAATGCTTTCTGAAGTGTTTAAATCAATCTGCACAATGTGAAGCTTTCTAGAAGATTTTTTTAAAGAGAAGATTGTAGAAAGATAGCTAAAACTTTTTTTTTTCTCTGTAATTATTAGGATCTTTACGAAATTATAAAAATTGAGATGGGTTTGGTGTTGAACATTGACTGCCTTAGGGGACCTTTACTTGATGTTTTCAGATTAAGAGCCCTTTCTTGTAACAGCCTTCATTATCATAAGGAACTGATCAAAATTTTTTAAAATGGTCTTTTGTTTGTGAGCTTGCAACAAGTTCTAAAATTTCCCCATGTTTACATGAAAATAATAGGATTCATTATGTCTCAAATTTTGCTGCTTACTGCCTGACCAAAGTCATGTGTCTCCATCAAGGTGATCTATGTGCCTATTGTCTATCAGCTATTCACTACAAAACCACTGAAATGTATCTTGGTTTAAATTTTGGGAGAGGCAAATTTCATGGCAGAACACAACACCTTTTTGTTGCCAATTGAAGCTCATTCTAAATCTAGATCTAAATCTGAATTCTGACTTCCATTATGTGCTTATTAAAACCATGAAGTTCAGTTATTTATCTGAACCTCTTATTCTGAGTGTTTAGTTTTTCCTTCTCCCCCTTCACCTTGTCTTGTATAAATCCTCTTTCCTGTATCCATATCATTGTTATTTTCAAGAGGTACAGGAAAAATAATATGTTTTTTTTCTTGTTGAAATAGATAACATGAAAAAGATTCAGCAACTAATGCCATGGGTATTTCCAAGGGCAGAACAGTGCTAATGTAACAATGAACAAATAGTAAAATCCACCAC
The DNA here is from genome assembly GCA_013397865.1 of Struthidea cinerea. Lineage (NCBI taxonomy): Eukaryota > Metazoa > Chordata > Aves > Passeriformes > Corcoracidae > Struthidea > Struthidea cinerea. The sequence goes on from VZTI01006027.1 coordinate 980,015, forward strand.
AGAGGGACTTCAAGTCTGTAAAACAAATAACTTGTATGAATATGATAATAGACCGATTGGCTGCAGAAGTGATTTGCATTGGTACAGCTACGGGTCTGTTTTGAAAAATGCAGCTGGATGTCAATTTGAATATTTTCATGATCTGAAAACATCACTGTCAACTTCTTTCTTTATTCAGAAATTCTTATGCAGGAACTACAAGAAAGCTGTGCTCGTATAGATAGATTAGAAATAAAGACAGTGTAAACCAGGCTATGTAGCTGAGTATAAACATCTGGAAAGTGGCAAGTAAATTATTATTTTTCATTTTAATACTCAGAAATTTTAACAGGAGAGTTTTATGCTCAGCATCAAGATATGCCACAGGATGGCCTTTCCTTCAATACTTGTATTGAGCCTTGTATAAGTTTAACTTTAGTAAAAGACAGATTCATGTAAGGCATGAACCCTTGGAACCGAGAGGTTTAACCATGCTGTCACATGCAGCAGGTTTTAAAGCACAAATATAATTCTATTTACCCCTGTGAGACTGTTACTGATTTTTGCTTGAGATGGCAGCCTCCTCTGTGCCTCTGTGGCTAGATCAGGTTACCTGCCTGCAGAGTTTCTCCATAGAGCTGGGCGCTTTTTCTGCATGTGTAGTCACCTAGTAAAGGTGTGTGATGTGTGAATATGTTACGTGAGACTTATGAAATGATTTTTCTGCTCGGTTAAAGAGGGCACAAAATAATTAAACTTTGTTTTTTAGGGGTGAATTTAGTCTATACTAGAACAAATCCAACAAAAACAATGGGGAAATATTAAGATTAATTATCCAAACGGGGAAAAAAACAATTCAGGCTTTGAAGTCAGCCTGAATCATGCCTGCTTTAAAACAAATACTTGAAACAAAGAAAATAATTATTCTTCAGTTTTAATTAGTTTTCAGCTTGAAAACAAATTTGTATCCTAAAGATATGGGTTCATTTTTGGTTGTGAACTTTTTTCTGTAGAGTCTTAAGGTAGTTATTTAATCTATAATTTACAGCTTTTATTCAGTAAAATACCTTCACAATATGCTTTTCTTTTACTTTGTGTGTCATGCTTGATTTTAGGTACAGCTGCTTTGAAATCTAGTAATTCAAACATATTTCAGGCTAACTGAATTCTTACTCCCCAAGAATTAGCCCATTATGAAATTCAATTACTTCAAAAAATATATTCCTATCATACGGAACAATTCAGCAATGGAGTTAACACCTCATTCACACCTTAAAGAATTTAAACGCTGACTTAAGGGAATTAAGTGCTGAATTTAAATGCAATCTTCTAGCACCATATGTTTGGAAACTTGTAGATAAAAGATCAGTTTAATAGAATTGTGGCTCCTCTTGTCTCATATCTAGCAGAGCACAGATGCAGATCACAGTATCTGTTCCATGTGATGCAGCTGTGCAAAACCACAAAGGACAAACACAGTCGAAAAACCACCTTTGAGGGACTAGAGCAGTGGCATGTACACAATCATGAGCAAAATCAGATCCGAAAGGTAACCGAGAAGGTCACTAACTACACCATTTCAGGAGTATTATATCAATGTAAAGTAGCTGGAAGGTGCCTTTATATTGTGAATGTTGAGTATCTGTCTGATCTGACTGTCATGTTGTTTCCTGTATGGAGTCAGGGAGTTTCTGGCACAAAAGGATGAGAGAAGTTTACAAACATACTAGAAAGTATTTTATTGACTTTGTATTGCAATGTCACTTTACTGACACAAGTGACTTCTACGGCACTTTTTCTTCTGATGCTAAAACTGTATTTGATGTCTAAGGTTTTACAGGTCTTCTGGGGGAGCAATAGTACGGTAGAGTAAATTGAAGTCTCTGAATTTAGCAGGCAGAAATTTACAGACTTGATAGTTACCCTAATCCCACATTTGGGGGATTATACACTTGGGGTTAGTCTGCCTGGCCTGAACTAAGCACGGGACAAATCTGCTGGGCATGTTGTTGTATTGTTTGCTTTTAATGAAGTATTTGATACAGAATCTGGTCAGAACTGCTGGTATGTAGCAGACTATAAATCTAAACCCTCTTTGCCTTGTTAAGAGTCATAGTTGGCTGCAGACCAGTGATCAAATCCCCGAGCAGGCGAAGAGCACAGGCTGCTCATGAAGAAAGAAAGCGTCGCTGTCTGTGGCTGTGCAAGCCTAACAGAGCAGCTAAGGAGAGCTTGGAGATGCAGCTGATGAATATAAAGACAAAGTAAACCTGGTTCTCTGAGGGCAGTGTTGGCAGTGGGCTATAGGTTAGGAATGATAAGGTGGGAAAGAGCTCTTTTTTTTTTTTAAGAAAACTTGTTGAAGAACCGAGCATTTTTAGACCATCATTGGCAGTTCAGATACTTTAAGGTCTGAGTGAAATTTGATTTACTTTCATTAAAAGTTCATACTGGCAACGGAAAGGTTGAAACAACTTCTTTTCCAAGCTATCATATGAAAAATCCTTGAAGATTGCCTCCCTGAATGTAATCATCTGATTAAGCTTATACCAAGAGAGTGAATTCCATAAACTCCTTGTTTCTGTGAGAAATATGTGGACTGAGATTACTTTTTGGTGACTCAGTTATTTAACTCCAGCTCCAGGATAGTCTGGCAGAGCAAATGACATGAGACAGTGTCTGTCCTGGGTGTATGAATTGTGCCTTACCATGAACAATGGGTGAATTCTGGCATGTTCCCAGGACTTGCTCAGAAGCCTCTGAAAAAATGTCAGCTCCCATGCAGTGAATTCATTTACTTATAGGTGTAAACAACACAGGTGCCAGTGTTACCTGTGTGCTGGGCAGCAGAGTGAAGTGAACTGCCCTATGGAATGCAGCATTGTGGGCAGGGAAGCTGTAAGGAGTGCAGGTATCCGTCAGGCAGCCACAGCTACCAGCCAGGGCTGCCAGGCTCAGTGTTTTCCCTTCCTAGTTTACAGGTGCTAACCTAGTGAGCACTACATGAGGCACTGGTGAGGTTGGTTTTGTAGTTTCTGAGGTCCCCAAAGTGTCCTAAAGGTCTGTCCAAAATGAAAAACTAAGTAGTAGCATTGCACTGGTCATGACAAACCCCAGCAGCTGTTAGAGGGTTAGCAATAGCTAAAGCTATGGCTAATGGTATCATTTTATTGAATGAGGCTGTGTTGGCTAGTACATAATGATTAACTCCCTCTGCACATTTTTAAAAGAGTCCTAGAGTCCTTAATTTCTCTTTAAAAGTCTCTAGAGGTAAGCAAAAGAGACCTTGTAAGTACTTACCTGAAAGGCAGCACTTCTAAGCTGTGCAACTTCCCCATGCTGTGTAGTGCACCAGCGGGAGTACTTTAAGTGCAGGTTTTTGTGAGGATTTCCACATATGATTCCCTTCTAGTTCAGCCAGACTTCTGACATCTCTGAGCTGATGTTGTTGATTAAGTGCTTAATACATTCTGTACCCACACTGCTGGTGCTGCTGGGTTCCTAAGCTTGAAGAATTGTGGGTAAAAGGCAACTGGCTTGAAAGACACTCTTTCTCTGATAAACTTCTTTGTATCACACGTACGGTTTTTCGGATAACAGTACTTGCAGGCTTGGCTTACAGTTCACTCTGCCAACTCAGTGCTCAGAATATGGCACTGAAAGGATGTTAAGTCTGCATCAGCAACAGCAAACCACTAAAATCTTTATATAAGAAAAATGACAGCATACTGGGGGGGGGGGTTTAAAACCTGTTGGTTTTGCACAAAGAAAGTTTAAGGCAGAGATGTGTGTTCAGAACATGAAGGGTTGAATATTGAATGACCAAACTTTGCTTTAAAAAACGCCATATCTGGGTAGTGTGTATGTGTGTGCACCCACTTGTTAGATATTTGCTTTGTGTGGAGTGGGTTGAAGCACCTAAATCAGTAAAGCTGCACTGCTTTGGATGGAGATATGTTTTATATTATAGATGCTTTGCTGGGAACTTTGTGTGTGCCTGATAATAACTTGGTTACTTCTGAAAGCAAGGATTGAAAACAATTGAGCTGAGTGCTTTTGAATGACACATTATTAATGGTTTGATACTATTATTGTCTTCTGTCTTCTTAGGCCCTTCAAGGTGAAAAAAATTCTCACTATTAACTCTTCCCAGTATGTCACTAAATCTCCTTGAAAACTGGTTAAATGGGTGGTATTTAAAGAAATTGGCTTGTGATTCAGTAATAACTGATTACTTTATCAATTTCTTTAGTGGTCTCATGTATTTACATGTTTGTTTTAGTCTCCATTGATAATTTGCACCTTAAAGAGACCCTGGAGCCTTGTGTCAGTGTAAATATTAGAAAGAATTTTTCTTCTAACAACAGTGGGTGTCAGACCCTGATTTTAGGTGTAAATACTGTAAGGAAGATATATCACTGAAGGTGATTTTGTGCTCAAATATTAGAGGCTTATGTTCTGAAAATGTGTGTTAGGATTCTGCAGCTCTGGTGTGTTTAGGACCTGTGCTTTGCTGGATCAGTGTGGTCTGAGAAATAGTACCTAAGTGATTTTTCATCTACGAGAAAAAAAATCTTTTAATGAAAATCCTTTTAGTAGGAAATAACAGCTGTTCACATTTACTGTTAAACTGTCTATAAAGAAAACTTGCAAACCAGCAGCAGTAACAACAGAGCTCCTATACTTGAACAGGAAAATGAAACTTCCAACCTACTAATATGCTCTTTGCCCTGCTCAGTGGGTCCTTGTTATCTCAGTGGTGCCTAAAATTTATGCTAAAGATAGCCTACTTTTTTTATTGTGAGCCACACTGTTTGTGAGCTCTACTGAATGTTTTGCTCCCTTTCATGCAGCAGAACTCAAAGGATAAAATGGTGCCCCGCTATGGCACGCTGGGCAGCTGGGAGTGGGCTTGGGAGAGTTGTGTAAAATGCAGTCTAAACCGGAAACAGTTGTGTAAAGTGAGAAAAAGCTGTAATTTTTAAGAGTTTAAGGAACCATCATCTTGCTAGTAACTACAATTCCATCTCCTATATTGCAGAAACCTGCTAATTCAATTTGGAAGAGGAATTGGAAAGTGAATTTGCAGATTTTTATGCCTTTTCTTAAGCTGCAAACAAATACACTCTGCTTTTGAGAAAAGAAATGTGCTGGGAGACCGCGGGGGGGTGTGGATTTGTCAAGCCAAGTCACTTTTGAGCCTTTTAGCAGAGGCCAGACAGCTCAGTACAAATGTTGTTTGCCGAGTAATTTCCACATGTGCAAATGCTTCTTAATGTGATGCGAAGAAAATAGTTTCATTTTACTTGTTGATTCAGTGTTAGACTTGTTGCTTTGCCATTGCTCGTACATTTTTAGCAGCCAGAGTTTTCAGTTTTTGGTCCAGGGAAAATCCAGATGGAGAATTTGGGAGGACCTGCACCGACATAGTTTGCTCCAGTGACTCTTAAAAGCAAATGTTAGGCTCTGCTTCCCTTCTGCTATTGTGTAAGGCAGAGCCCAATTCCTGGCTCCATTTAGCCTTAGAATGATCAAAAAAGAAAAGGTGAGGTTTCACTATCACTGAATTCTAGTGGCTGTCAAAGAGAAGCAAGTCCTTGGCACTTGATTCTTCGCTCTGGATAGTCCCTATGGAACGAAGCAGAGCATAGGAAAGGAGAATTTAAGGAGCAGGGTCTACATGCACAGAAAAATACAAGGACGGGCATCTAAAACTTATGAGGGTAGTTTTTACTTTCAAGAGGAGGTGATAAGGGCTTTCCAGAGCTAGGAGAGCTGTGCTGCAGTGTTCTAAATTCCCTTCTGCAATTCTGAAAGCATAGAAATGTAATTTTTTAAGGCAATTTCAGTAGTGGAGACAAGAAGGAATTAAAGCCTAGGCAAGGCTTCTAGCAGAGGCTGGGAACAAGGTAGAGATGAATTTTGGCAACTTTTCCACGGCTGCTCTTCCAGCAGTAATGGTTACTTATGCTCAGCACCCCTCTTTGCTGGGAATGGCAAATGATTGCTTCTACATCTGGTGTCTGAGAGATCTGGCCAGCTGGCAGGGAAGTGCTTCCCCATGGATTGAATGTCTCTGTCCCCTTGGAGACTGAACGTGGGTGCTGCATTCACTGACCAGGGGAACAGGGGATTTCTGTGACTCTCTCTTGCATTTCTCCTGGCTGGAGTAGGGGCAAGGCTCACCACGCTGTTGCACACTGCTCTTTGCCAAGAGTGGTCCTGTCAAGCCCTTTCTTTGAAGTCTAATAAGCTTGGGGTGTTGTGGAATGGGGGAATATGGCTGGTAAAAGATCATGTCCTTGGGCCTTGACTGTACTTATATCAAAGGACGCTTTTAAAGTTGTTGATAATCTGTCAGGCAGCATGATGAGATGCAGAGTAAACCAGAATCTCTTTGATTTCTTCACTGGTAAGGTTATCTGTATGCATGTTGGTCTTGTTTTTCTGTTCTTAGCCTTGGGCTTTATACAGCTATTGATTTTTTTTTTTTTTTTTCTGGTTGTTACAACATTAATGCTTATTCAGGTAAAGATATTTGTTATTTTCCCAAGACAGCCTCACAATTCATTAAGGATGTGACGGGCTCCTGTGTGCTGGTAATGACTGCTTTAATTCCTGCAAACAGGATGCCTTACAAAACAGCAGGTTAGATATTCACAGCTAGTCCCGTGGTCCATTACAGCAATTCCTTTTCTTCTTCACTGCAGCTAGCATTAGTATTCAAAAGCTGACAGCATGTTGGTCGAAAGCTACCTAAATATTTATGGACTATTGCGAGGGTCAGAGTAACAAGGGCAGCAAATGAAATTAAAGATTTACACCATGAAACAAAGCGACTTATCAATCACTCTTTGCCAAGTTGCTTCGTCTGTTTAAAGGAGTTACTTTCTTAGGAGATTTCTTAAAAAATGAACTTCAGCATGAAATTTTGATCTGTCGTTTCACTTTAATGTCTGCATTATTTCTTCCAACAAGACGAGCCTATGGAGAAGACCTTGCACAACAGACAGTGCTGGCTGGTGCGTAGCTTGATTCCATGAGAACAGTACTTGACAACTTTTATCTGGGTGTATCAAAGCCTCTGTCCAACTTCAGGTCATAAATACTCCTGAGTGCATGAGGAAATAAATGAGAGGAGAAACTGAGATGCAGCAACTTTAGAAAATTCCTATGCTAAGTCAGACTTAAGAATAGAAACCAGGATTTGGGCAGGCTTTACATTTAAACTTTGCAGTCAAAACTCAGGCTGGATGCAGAATCTTGCTGTGCTGAGCAGTGGGCTGAGATGGTTTTGTGTTTTTCTGGAGGGGTGTAAGAACCTCAATAACCTGGCATCTGCATTAAGTGAGAAATGACACTTTATTTTTTTGTGAAAGCATGGCAGAACATATATTTGAAATGGAAATTGCCTTGCTTATTCAAATGAAAACCTCTGAGCACAGAAGCCCTGCTTTCATTATTTTGATTAGAAGCTAAGTATTTTGCAATAGCAAGCAGGTAGGAAAAAAGCCAAATTTGAGAGAAGAAAATACTTTTTATTCCCTCAATTTTTAATTTTTTTTTGCTTTGAGACGCGTATATTCATAAAAACAAAGTAAAACATGAATTTTTATTTTGTTCTGAGATAAATTTAAGTGATTATCTAGCAAGGTCTCCATAATGTGACAGCACAATGTGAACAAATAAAGAGAAAATGAACTGAACAGTAAATGGCTTTAATAAGCAGCATGCCATTTTTTCTTTTGGATTTTAGCTGGGGATTGCATAAAACAGAGCCCCAGGACCTGACTTAACATTAATGCATTTTCTAGTTTTCTTTCTGGAAGAAAACTAGAAAATGCATTGAAGAGAATAAATCTGGGTATTTTGTTACAATATAATAATGATAAATTAAAAAAAAATACATTTATATAAAAAGTGCATGCACATGTGCAGAATATCTTTTGTTTTAGCTAGAAAAATTCTAAGGTAGATCAAAGCATGTAAGAACAAGCCTATAATCTTCCCGGTTAAATATCGAAATAGCATTTATTTGCCCAAAGTAGTGTACATGTGTACCAGTGGCAGTTTGGAATCAGCATTTGTGTTTTGCAAATGAAACTTGTCTCTTTTGATGACTCACTGCAGCAAAGTTGTGTTGCTAATCACCCAAAAGGGATTTTGGATGTGCTTGGAGAAGACACATCCTTGTTTGTTTTAGTGGAGTGCCTGAACGTTAGCATTTGCAAATATTTTGGTTTGCAGTAATTGGTGGTTCTTTTGCTTTCCAGGGAAATAAGACCTTCATGAAGGTGAAAGAAAAAAGAAACCTAAGAAATACATAAAGTGATTTCATTCTTATTATATAAGGCCAAACGATTCATGGAGAGGATCTGAAATTTATTGTCTCTAGATGAGGTTGCGGTTGTGTGTCCTGTCCTGTCATCCCCCTGCCTTGAGGAGGAAAATATTTGCAACTTTACCGAAATCCTCAACAGTTTTTAGGCTCAGCATCTCCCCAAAATCACATGCGGAAAGGTAAATTTGTGTATTTTCCGGTATTGCTAACTGCACTGTGATTAGAATCACAGCAGTTCAGATCCTGGATGTACCAATCACAGTATGTCATTTGGGCCACCAAAAAACCCCAACAACAACAACAAAATAAAGAACTTAATATGTTTGGAAATTCAAGTTTTGCTTATTCTTGGCCTGAAGAACAGTTCTATTACTGAGTCATTAAAGAAAGCTCTGACACATGGGCACTCCGGTCTTCTCATTCTGGCTCATTAATGTTGGGCTGATGTTATGCTGCATGACCAGTGTGAAAGTTCCAAGAACTTCACCAGCTTCAGAGCACCCCCGTTATTTAGCATTCATAGACGTGCCTGTCTAAACATAGAGTCTTTCTTTTGTATTTTACTTAAACTGTATAATCTTTTCCCCAGTGAGAAGGAAGGTGCACACAGCCACAGATGCCTGAGTGAAATTATTCTTGCTGCCCTGTAAAAAAGTTCTGAAAATTCCCTATCAGTTGAGAATTTTAGATGAAGATATTTACCACTAAGGATCATCAATAATAAATGTTCATGATTTTTTTATTAAAGATTGAACTTGTGACATTTCCTCAACTTTTGAACCTTGTGCAGTACCTAATTGGAAATGTCTTTATTTCTCCCACTCAGGATGAAAGGCATCTAACATTTCACATCTTTTTATCTCTGTTAGAGGAATCAGTTTGTTTTTCCTGTGAAATTGATGCTTCTTCCGGAGCTTGTCTTTCCCTTACTCTCCCTTTAGTGGCTGTGGTACTGCATGTCTGTCTCAGCCAAGGTGGTGCTGACAGCATCAGTGAAACGTTTCAGTGCAAAGACCAAGTTAACCAACAGCTTTAACTAGGTCTGAATGGCTGCAGGGAGTCAGACACTGAGTTACCTCGTGGCTCTGGCCACCCTGAGAGAGATCTAAAGGCACATGGCAGAAAATTGAGGGTTTGTCCATTCAGGTACTTCATGAAGGACCCTAATTGCAGAATATTGGTGTAAAAATAATTCCTGATGATGATGGGGGCGTTAGGTGTATTGTAGCTCTACAGCAGAGGATACTGACTCTGAGTATCAATCAGTCTAGAAGGACGTGGATGTGGAGTAGATTTTCCTTGCTTCATTTTCTAAATTCAAATAGTAAATGCATTCTAGAATACAGTGCTTCATGTATTTTAAAATGCGTGCATACCCTGTGTTTGGCTCTTTCCCATGGTGTGGGCTGTAGGATGAGCTGTACTTTTCTCACTTTGGTCACTCAGCTTGGACAAACTCTTTTCATAAGAAAGACTCTTGAGCATTTTTCCTGCTATAGTACAGAGTTCCTAAGTCTCTTATATCATGTTTGAAGTCAAAGAGGAGTCCTTAACAGTGCATTCCCAGTATTGGGAATAGTGTTATTTACTTATACCCTGATATTTGAATTAGCTGTTGTTAGATACTTCCCTAAGGTGTACATAACAAATCTGTGGAAGCTGTATCTATTTATCATTTATTTTTAAAAACTGCCTTGGAAGAATTGTGGTTCGTTCCATGTGTGATAAGTTAAACACAATTTGGTTCCGTTCCCATCCCCAGGTTTCGTTTATTATGAAAACAGGTCTGACTTTCCTGAGCTGGTAGATTAGAGGGGGAGAGAAAATGAACATATATGGAATGTCCTGATACGGTACTTGGAAGTACACAGTATTTCTCTGCCGGTACAATTTCAGTTTCCATGTTATGTCTGTATTTTTCTTAGTTACCCAATAGAGAGGTAGTCAGCGACTGGACAAAAGGGTTTTTGATGGGTATGTAATTCTTGCATGCTGCTGTCTCCTTCGGGTAGTTCTAAATGGCCGGTGAACAAAGTGTTGTCCACTCTTTGCTGTATGTAAGAGAGTTCTCCTAATTTCCCAGCACTGGCAGGGGCTTTCTCATTGGGAACTGCAGTGTGGACAAGGTCTTGGAGCAGAGCCTTTTTTCCTTGCAGCAGAAGACAGTGAGATGTGTATGAGACCAGCCTAGCTCATTGTTGTGTTTGCCAGCGATGCAGCCTATCAATCAAGAGGGCAGCAACAGAGAGGGACAGCTTGCTGCCTGCCATCAGGGAGCCTGTCTGGAAGCAATGTTTCCAAGAACTCTTCAGGAGTTGCCCCTTGGAGTGGCATTTGGGCAGCTCAGCCCCAGGGGCTGCGCAGTTGCCCTGGTCTCTGTGGTGTTTTACTGCTGTAGTTGATTTCTACACCGACTTATTTAAAGAGAAGCAGCTAGAGGCATCATCTCCCGGGGATGTGATTTGCATTCTGTGTTTAATTAAAGCATGACAGTTTATGCCAGAGGATTTTAAAATGGGAAATGGAATACTTTTTGCCAAATATTGGGATTTTACAGAGACTTGGAAACTCATTAGTGGAGAATTTTATTCCTAAATTGCAGCCTGTTTTGCGGGGCCCATTGAGTCTGGCTTTGTTTTCTTCTGGGTTTCTCCCTCACTGAGTTATTTCAGCATCACATTGTATTGGTGGAAATAACCTACCCAGTGACAAAACTGTTTGAGAAACAGGGCACCGACCAAATCCTTTTTCTAGTAAGGAGCTGCTCCCAGGGACTGTTAATGAGAGTGAGAACCTCCTCCACCCTAGGTCAGAGGTTTCAATTTGATCACATCAGGCAAATTTTAACCACCCTATAAAGCTGTTAGGTGGCTTGTAAGGAAGGTGGTAGGCATTTCATTCTGCTTGTTAGTTTTTACAGGACATCTGTACAAACCTTGTAACCCTGACAGCTTCAGTGGTAGTCTCAGAAGAGAAGTCAAGTATTAAATAGGAACAATTATGTGGATAACTGTGAGGAAATACTGTGTACAGCAGGTCAGCAATTCATAACAAGGCACAAATATTTATCACCTCACTATGTGAATGAGGTCACAAACTTATCATTTTGAAATCCACTGTTTGCAAATGAATTCACCCAAAATTTCTGTTAGTTTTGTTTAGGCATGAAAAGAATATTTTATTTACAAATGCATAGAATTTCAGGCCACCGGAAATTTAATCTTTTCATGGCTTTTTACAAAGATTTACCAGGAGTAAACCTGATAGAATTTACTCTTGACTTAGTTATTAGGCAAGGTCACAAAGCTGAGGGTCACTTTGCCCTTTTTGGTGGTTGTGCTGTAAGATATGGCTACCCACACTTCAGCAGGGTACTGCAGAGTTGCTCTTCAGAGACAGGCACGGCTGCTCAGGCAGCTCTGTCCATGAGTTATTCATGTGTAGATTTAGAGTTGTTAGAATAATTCAAAATCCTATTCTTTCATCAAAAATTGAGCTGTAAACCATGGAAAGAGACATTTTCATGTGCATGAATTCAGCGTCTTTAAAGGTCTTTTTTTTGGTGTTGTCAGATAACCTGCACAAAGCCAGAGAAAGCAACAGAATTCACTCTTGGGGGCGAGGGAGCTGGTGATGAGGGTCAGAGACTGGGAAACTATTGGTGAAGTGTTTGTGTGGTGGACTTCTCTCAAGATTACCCACAGCTATCCAAAACTTGATGTGCAAAGGTTTGTGTTTTTTGCAGGTAACTCTAGATCGTGTGTGTAATTATGCTAACACTGCTCTCCTCTGCCTACCCAGTGGTGTTGAAGGGCTTGCCTTGGAACCAGAGATGGAACCAGAGAAGGAAAACAAGTCCCCATTCTGCAGAGTGTTTGGATTAGAGCAATGTATACTCGAGTCCATGCAATCCTAACAGGACATGGGATGCTGGAAGCTAGAGCAGCCTGGATCATATTAAACTCCTGTTTGGTTTCAGATAATTAGCAGTGGATTCCATTGTGTGATTCATCCTTTTGAGTTGTTGAACCAAGGAAGTGTGAGTTAACAATCCCTAGTGTGCATTATGGTCTTGTTTTACTCTGTATGTACTTAGAATTTACAATTTTCAGTCTTTCTCAGTTTAATGTTAAATTGTAGCTGTTTGATGAGGCTTGTTTTGCTGCACAAGAAATAAGGCCTTTGAAAGATGCACTTCAGGGTGACATTTCTCTGGGGTGCTGGGAGAAGCTGGATGGGCCCTGCTCACAGAACAAAGGGGAAGGCCACAGCAGGGAAGGCTGCTGATGTTAACTTGTTCCATTGTAGTTTTTCCATAGCTATAAATACAGAGGAATTGTACAGTAAATGATGCATTTTGAGTGAACGTTTGCAGTGCTGTCTGCCGAGTCTCCCTGATGCTTCAGCAGCGTGTACATTCAGGTCTAAGTGTTGGCTGGGGTATTCATCTTCCTCTGGAACAAGGCACTGGTTCTGCACTTCAGGAGGATTTTTAACTCTGGCTTTGGCAACTTTTTCCTATATATGTAGCTTCTGTTTGGAGACTGTGATTTCAGGCAGCCTTGGGAAGATATAGATACAGCAAAGGGCAGGGTTTTTCTTTGTTAACACTCCTTGTTGCAGGGGCTCATTCCTTGTCATTTTAATTCATAGGTAATCTCTTACAAGTCTCAGGAGAGCACAGGAGAAGCCCCTTTCCGCTCCCCTGGCTGTGCTGCTGCCTGACATTTCCCATTCTGCAGCCAAGCCCCACTGTGGGAGTTTGCTAAACTGAAACAGGGACTGCAAAGCGTATAGTTAAAACCTAATTTCTAATGACTGATTTCATGCAAAAGGGCCAGCAAGCCATCATGGAGAAGTCTATTCTACTCTTAAATATAGATGATTCATGTTAAATTTAATATGGAATTGTTAATTTTTTGTCCTAAGGCCTGAAATGGGGGGGAGTTATGGCTTTACCTACCATAATCAGCAACTATTCATGCTTTTAAGTGAATTCCAGATTGTACCAAGGTAATTAATAACACCAATATAGTTGATTTCTTATTTCTTTCCCTTACTAGAATTGTCATCCAGTGAATTATATACCTGTGATTTCCTGTTGATGCTGAAATATTGTCATTTAATGGCCTACTATACTCATTCATGGATATCCAGAAATAAAAAAATCAAAGGAAACAGTCTGTTAAAGTGCACTTTCAGCATAATTACTAACACTGGATATGAACTACTCTTTGTGCTATTTCTTGTATTCAGAAGATATGAAAGATGTGGATTTTAATCAGTTTCTGTGGGAGAGGCTTATTAAAAAAGATCTTCAGGGATTAAAGAAGCAGAGCAGAAGAGATTATAGTTGTGTTAGTGAAACATCTTTTATAAAACATGTCTGTGTATTTTTATCAAACATATTGTAACTGATGGGCACATGACGACAGAACAAACATCATCCAGAGAATATCCTTTGCACCACTGGAAACTGATAAGACCTTTTTTTTCTGTTGTATCTGGTTATATTTCATATTACTGTGTTATATCACAGCCTATTACATAACCTAATGCCCCAACAGAGGGAAAGGGAGTGGGGGACTGAGCACAAGTGTCTGTAATGTAGCAGAACTATAACTGAAGGAATTGAGCAGCACACATATTTTTGTGTGTAACTGCACATGGTCAGAAAGCCAGGCAGACACAGCAGCCTTTGCAGCTGCAGTGCTAGAAATGTTCAATGACAGAGAAGAATTGCAAATGAGATATATAGAAAACTGTTGTATGGGCTTTTTAATAGACAATACTCATAGCATCTATTCATCCAAATTTGAATATAGAAAATAAAATTAGATTCAGATCGTAGTTAGTATTTTTCTGAAATCACATTTTGAAACCATGGATTCTGTACTGCAGCTGTTTTTTTTTTTTTTTTCCAGAATCAGTGGAATTTCTAATAATAATATAAGTTGTTCTAAATTGCCTTTTTAAAATAATGTAGTCTTGTACTTGTGGTTCATAATTTAAAACCTGGCTGCCATATTTGTTTAAATGGTTAGGTAAGTACAGGTTAAATGCTGCTCACAAAAATAACTCGGGGGTGGTCTGATCCTGTAGGCTGCCAGTGTGAATTAATACTAAACAAATGGCACTTGTTATTAATTGCTATATTTAAAAAATAGTGTTTGAGTGTGGGTTGGGCACTGCCAAAATGTTCTTGCTATTTACGTGCTATTTAGATGTTTACATTGCTATTACCGTCACTGAAAAATTTTCCATTATCAATGCAAATAACTTACAAAACTTTTTCTTTAAATCTTTAATGAAATCTGTAATGTGGCTAGTGACTCATTTACAGCTGCAATAGATGTTGAATTCAAATTCAGAAAATACGTTGGGACCTGCAGAGCCCTACTGGGTGAGGTGTATGGTGAAGAGGTCTAATTTGGCTGGGGTGAAGGACACTCATCTTTCACGTGTAGTGACTGTAATGCTGTGGGTGCCTTAGAGTACCCTGAAATCTGGATAGACCCACAAGTCTTTTCAAAACTGTGCAGTGCCTTTTGGCCTGCAAAACTGGGGTGGAAGATAAAGGCAGTTCTGCTAAAAATCCATAGTGGGAACATTTGTATTTTGATGAAAAAAAAATTTAAATTTTGCTTCTGATAATAACAAATTATTATGGTTTATGTTACATTGTTTGGCTTATTTTTATTAGGACATGTGCATTTTTGAAAATAATTTAGCTAATATTTCATGTTTGAGATTTTGATTTACCATTTTACTCTACCATTGTGTAATGCTGTGTAATGAATATGATTTAGCAGTCTTAGACCTTTAGTCTTTTGTGCTGATTTAGAAAAGATGATCTGAAATGTCAGGATTTCATATAGAATGAAAAATATGTTTTCAGTCTTAATTTCCAATTTACTTGTACCTGCAAAAGAGGGGAGGACCTTTTAACATAATGTGAAGGAGAAAAGGAATTCCAGTGAAAGACAATCTGTCTTGAATTTCTCAAAGATTTAAGTTGAACTCTTGTTCAAGTCTTGAGTGATTCCTAATTGCTTTGAGCTGTGCACCTCTGAGAAAAAGGAACATTTCAGATTATTCCAGGGGAAAGTGGAGCAAAATAACCTTTTTGAGGAGAGAAAAAATGTGAAAATCTGGCCAAGAGGAATGAGTTAGGGAGCAAATACTGAAGGAGAGAGTGAGTGAAAAAAAGATGACCAAAAAAACTCAGGTTGCAGAGGTGAAGACAAAAGAGGGTGATGGGGAAGAGGAGTGAGAATGTCTTTGATGGGGAGGACCAAACAGTGTGGAAGGACCTGTTGCTTGGTTTTTAGCACCCTTCCCAGGTGAGCTGGTACCACTCTCCCATGGTGTATGCCCAGTCCCGAGCAGCGCTCAGGTGTGGATAAATCTCTCCATGAGCTGTACATGCAGCCCTCTGCAAAGGGAAATGCCCCCATATTCCCCAAGGAGACGGACAGTGCCTTCCACAGTACTGTGAGAGAGTGGCAGTGGTGAGCGT
>VZTI01006028.1:0-54154 GCA_013397865.1 Struthidea cinerea
GGGCCGGCGGCAGGCAGGAGCCCAGAGCGGGCGATACGGTGCTGGTTTGGGAAAGCACGGGTTGAAGGGGAGTCCGTGGAGAGTGAGGGGCCGGGGCTGCACGCAGGGAGCTCCGCCGCCTGCTATGGAAACGTAGCGTAGCTCCCCCATCGCGCGTCACTGCCCCGCGCTCCTCCCTTAGCGACACGGAGCCCCCGACAGCCCGCCCGGCCCGGGCTCACCCCGAGACGCTGCCCAAGCGGGACCGCGCCGTCCCGGGGCGGGGAGGGACAAGGGGGGCGGTGGCGAGGAGCGGGCTCTTACCCTCTCGTCTGACTCCCGGACAGTCTCGGGTACTCAATCCATCGCCCGGTGCCGGCCAGAGGGGGCAGTACGGCAAAGTCGGGAAGGATCTCGGCAAATCTCACCGGTGAGTACAGTTTTGGGGAGTAAAACATGGCAGTGAGGGCCTGAATAAAGAAACCCGGCCCTGATTCCTGGCAGCAGGGCATCAGGAGCAGTAGCACAGGAGAAACTGACTTCCTGCTATGCCAGCACTGCATCCCGCAATGACTTTCTAAAACTTTTAATGGAAAAGCAGGAAGCTTTCTTGCTCCACTTACTCCTCCTGGTAATTAATTCCTGTTCTCATCGAAGTTTCTGAAATCAGAGCAGTGGAATAACACTCCCCTAACCCAAGCACAGTGTATGCAATACACATTGGTGTGCAGGAAAGAGGTTATAGCAACCTCCTGGTACCAAGCCTGGAACAATTCAGAGCCACATATACACCAGTGTTCACTGCAAGGAAAAGCCTGCAAGTGGATCCTGAAGAATGATCAAGATATTCCTTTGTATGCACAGGACAAGAATCAGTTTCTTATCTGAGCTGATAAGCAAAAGCTTAGCCAGAGCACAATAGGATGGATGTATAAAAAAAGGGAATTTCATCTCTGAAGTATAGACATGAAACACAGATCTAACTTTTTTTAGTGTTCAGGCTACTGAAAAAAGCATGCCATCAATGAGAACGTCTGTACAAAAACTGCAGGAGAGCTACTGAAAAGCATGGCAGGTGGAAAATGAATCCTAAAGTCATGGCAGCTTCTGCTGCACAGGTGTTTTCATGTCCTTCCATAAAATCCTGATAGCAAAAAATATCCTTAACAAAATTATGTTCCCCTCCCAGCTGACTAAGAGCCACTTGAAATATGGATGTCTGCATGTGCCAGGATGTTTCTCTATTCTCCAGTGAGGAGAGCAGATTGTGACTGAAACATGGCTTGGAAACACATACTGGAAATCATTATCCTTCTCCAAAAACATCCTTTCCTTGGCTGTGGTCAGCAAATCCATCCCATGCAAACCAGTCAGTACCCACAGAGCCATGACTCAGTCTCTGTTAGTGTCTTACAACTCACAGTGTCTTCATGTAGAGATGAAACCATCCACTGGACTCCTAGGATTTTCTTATATCTTGGTTAAGTGACTGCAGAATGAGATCCCCCACACTCACCCCAAAGCAGCACACTGATATCCATCGAATTTCACAGGAGCTCCCATAGAACACACTCCTAAAGCTTTTCTCCCATCACCACCTCTCACCCCCAAATTCTGAAGTTTTAAGCAGTTAAGATCACAATTTGATTATCTCTACTACATCCTTGTGAATCTGGCATAACTTCCTAGAAAGGGAATACAACTGCTATGGGATCATGCAGAGACAGAAGTACATTATCAAAGCAGCTCTGCATACTCGGATCATGCAGAGACAGAAGTACATTATCAAAGCAGCTCTGCATACTCAGAGCTACAGTCCTTGCTGCTATCATGTTATGCATGAGCTGGAGCTTTCATTAAAAACCAAAATAATGGCAAAACCAAACAGGGATTTCAAAACATGCAAAACAAATAGCTAATTCAGCAAAACCATGCTCAGGTTTTGCACTCCACTTCTAGGGCCATCCTTTAGTCAGATAAAATACAGTAGGCCAGACCATTTCAGAATTTACATGTGTGCTCCTTGTGCTTATGCAGAATGAAAAATAAGTATTTTCATCACTGAGGCATTAAATGTTTTGGGAATCAGCTACTTGGAATATTCTCTCCTGTCCTTCTGGAGCAGGTCACAGCTGTGGAAATCCAGCAGCAGGACTTTCAGCCAACTGGAACAGTACTGCTGGCACTGGACACTCTTCTGTAGAAGTAATAGCTTGCAAAGATTTAACAAATTCAGAATTAATGCTGAATAGATTCAGCTGACAGTATTTTCAAGCTAACGGTTGTATGTTTTAAACCACTGCTAATTTGCATAAGATGTAGTAGCCAAATGGTGTTAACTCACGTCAACATCCTGACCTGACCTTCGCTCACAACTCTTCCTTTTCAACTTAGTTCAATTCACTGCAAGCTCACAATGAGTCTGGATCTTTCCTTCCTGAGCTCACACACATGGCTAATGGCTGCAATCACTGAAAAACTGCTTATGCTGCTACAGCCTCGACACTGCACTTGGCTGTCTTTTCCACATTAACTGAAAAATAAGAACACCACCAGCAATGTTATGTTACTCATGATACACCGTTAGGAAAGCACTTCAGAAACAAAGTTTCAGGTTCCACAACTTGCTGGGAAGAGCTGAATTTTGACAGTCTCTTTTCTGGTACTACAAGCTTGTCTGTGCCAAGTTATTACATTACCATGTAGAATATACAGCCTTTAATTTAGCTGGCATATTTATATTCTCCTAGCTACACCAGAGTATTTTAAGAATCATGATCACACATTCACAAATTCAGGCCTAGGCATTATCGTAAACACTTAAGCTAGTACAGACTCCAACTTTCTCACAGTATCAAAATACCCCTGGGCAGATATTCAATACTGATCAGAGAATACAGAGATTATAATTTACAGACAAAACAGTACTGGCATAATTTGTTTATTGTACTGTGAGCATCAGTATATATTAGAGACAAAGAAAACATGACTTCCAGGACAAAGAAAAAAAACCCTGGAGATTTAAAATTTTGCTCAATATCAATCATGGAGAACCTATAAATTATCTGCTGGAATGCTTTCAGCTCAAAAGCTTGGCTTCTACAATTACAGAACACTGAAGAATATAAGATGTTCTGGATCCCAAAAGCCACATACCTAAGGTTAAATTGTAAAAGACCTGAAAAGACATTAGGTAAAATTTATAAACTTGTCTTCTTCTGAGACAGATTGATCTTATCTCCAAGACTCAAGGCCATCCCCTGTAAGGAAAAGAAAGACAACAATCATGACACAAATACTTCACTTGAAAATAACTTTATCCCATCTACATTAAAATGCAAGTTCCATATATAGAAATCTATGAAGTCAGTGGCATGGAAATTTCTAGCTCTTCACTTTGTACATGTCATAGCGGTCACTTCCTCAACACTAGGTAAAGGTTAGGTCTACATATATTGTTGCAACGATGAAACTTAATTGAGCTGGCAACTGTTACATCTGTTATCAACATGAAAAGCAGAAGAATAAAAACAATTTCAACCTTTTGACCTCCCACCAATTGAAAGAGGACTGCCAGGGGAGAAATTAAAACTGCCAGTCCAGTTACTGAAACTCAACTGTTTAAAGTCCCAGGGCTGATATCAGCACACTCAGTGCACCAAGGATGTGGAAAATAATTTCATCACAGAGCCATATTAATATTGCATAGAAACTGAGGAACTCTCAAAAGAAACTGCATGAATAAATCCACATATTCAATAGCACGATGATTTCAAGATGAAACCATGCTGCATATGTAATTGAATGCAGGTTTATGTAAAAATGGCACTGTAACATATCAGAAACTTTCATTTAAACCAGTCCAAAATCTTTACAGTGACATCACATAAACAAAATGGTTTGAATGTGAAAACTCTTAGGTACTACTTTATTGTACACTGTTTAAAATACTTCTATTGCACACTGGTTTTTTTACTTCATTTATGCAAAATCCCATTCTTTTTTTTTTTTAGTTGGGAGGTAGAAATTCTAAAATCCAAAGCAGACTCATATACCTACAGAAAATATTCCTACTAAAAAACCTGGGGTTTGTTTTGTTGTTTTTAAGAAGAATCAGTGAACAGCAATTACATGAATAAAATTTCCTCGTTGTGTGACACTGAAATGTGTAATTTGGTAGGAAAAACATCATGCAACCCTGGGGCATATTTGCTCTTTATTTAAAAGCAAATAAAATATACCATCCTATTTGCAGCAGTATGGACAAAACTGGGAAATCCTGGCGCAAAGGTCTATTTTATGGTAACACACCAGGAGAAAAGACTGTAAAAAACCCATAAATTTTTAAGGGTGCTTGGTACGTTGTCCTAAAAATGCCAAGGATGCCAAGCCCTGTTACCTGACTCTTGGCCCGGATCCGTATGTGACCCGTGACAGGCGCCTCTGGCCCCAGGTGAATCGGCTTCTCAATGCTCACATTGGCCAGGGCATCTTCTCCGAATATGGAACGGGCATAAAGATTGGCTGCCATAAAGCCACAATAGCCTGAAAGAGCCTACGGAAAGCACAGCAGAACTCTTAAAAAACCAAAATCCTCTAAACACAGTTTAGTTCACCCTAAGTTAGTTAGGCAGTTGTCAATGTATCACGTTAAAACTTCTTTCTTCATATGCAACGTTCTGTAACATGGGAATCATGCACTGGGAAAGTGGCGGCCTTTTCCTACAATTAATACTGGAAATTATGCAGTCTATAAAATTCATCAAGACAAGGCAGGAAGGTATTTTATGGTTTGTTTTAACCAACAGCAAAATGGCAAAGAAGCTCAATAGCTGCTATACTTAATTTGGCAACGATACATGTATTAGCTAATAGCTATCACACATGCTATACCTTAACAGCAAGTAGCTATTCTACATATTTTTCTCACAACAAAAAGGTTAAAATGGCAAAGGAAAGGTAAATTTTGTCAGAGAAGGAAGAAATTTGGAGCTACTAAAAAAATCCTTGATGTAAACAGATGGCCCCATCAAGTCTATACTACAGCTTAGCTACTATGAATCAAAACGGACATTCTGATTTTCCAGCTTGGGACAACAGAGAATTTTGATAACATTAATTTGCTTTTACTCATTTCAGAGTAAAAACTTTGAGGTATATGTACTATTTCATATTGCAAGCAGGCATTTCTAATAATATTAACAACAAATGCTGAACAAGCTAAATAATAAAGATCAGGAACTAAAAAAGGTATCTAAAAATCCCCAAGAAACAGCTCACCTTCTCTGGAGTCAGGCATTTCATATTGGTTGACTTCAGTATGTGCTGTAAGTATTCATTTAAATCAATGATATTTGTATTCACTGTCACCTTTATGAAGGAAAAAAAAAGGCAATTACTTTAATTAGCACCTCAGGTGTTTCTGAAATCTCTTTTTCAGGGCTTTATAAAGGAGATCACTTCTGCATTCCTCCTTGAGGAACAGCACACTCAGTAAGCTGGATGCCCTTCCCACTATGTGGTGGCATCATAGGAAGTCTTCCCCTCCTGCCATCCACTTGTTAAGATGGAGAATTTAATGTTATTACCATGGTTTAAAGAGTATGATACTCCATTGAGCATCTAGACTCTCTAAACCAAACGGTGGACCCCTTGTCTGAATACAGTTTACACACTGCCAGAACAAGACATAGAGATACCTAGTCCAAAGTTTGCTTTTAACCAGTGAAAAAGATTACTTTCATCTTCCCCTTCTAGCAACAAGGCTCTCTGTGCTGCCTTGGCTTCGTCATACTGAATATTTTGGGTCTTGTCTAAATTGGTTTTTAACATGTCTCTTAGAAGGAGATAACAAACTGCTAAGGTTTCATATGCCATGTATTATAATTTATCATGCACAAGTTTCCCCCAAGACATTTAAATCTAGTCTCAAGTGAGCACACCTATGTACTAAACAAGGCTGTAGTTCATGTAAAATATCTCCCATTCTGGTTTAATGTTTCTACTCTATCCTTACATTATATTATCTCCCTTAAACACTTTATTTAGGTTTGGGCACCCTCAATTACAATGAAGTGTACCCACTGTCCTGTTGGTCTCACACAGCATCCATAACTTTATGCTACAGCTGTACTGCAAAGTAGCAAGGTGAAAGAAAGATATTCCTGTCCCCCTGGCAGAAGGCTGGACTAAATGACCTTTAAAAGGTCCCTCGCCACCCAAAAGACAAGTGATTCAGAACTGGAGAGGCTGAGCAGCACAAGTAATTCCGCAGCCTCAGCATAAACTTACACTTGTTGCCATCTCACCTTTGAGCCAAAATACACAGCAATCACCAGTCAGTTTGGACAGCTTCCATACAGGAGGTAAAGCTCAATGCACACAACCTCTTTTGCAAGCCAAAAAACCAAGTTATTGCACTGCTAAGCTTGTGAAACTGATAAGATAGCTGTAAGAGAATAAGCTACTTGAGGCAAACATCCAATGGGGATGTTGAATGAGGTTTATGTGGCAATAGATAAGGCTGCTGTAATGAGCTGCTGTAGAACAAGAATTGTACCTCATCAACAAAGTAACATACAAAAAACAAAACTAACTTTGTTTTCCCACTCAAATTCTGCCCACATCTGTCTGAACTCAGCATCTGTACAGGAAGCAGGCTGGATGTAATCCATGATGTCGATGTGAATATCGCTGAGAACCACACAGTTTCTGTCGCTGGCTGCTCCAGAGACATCATACACTGCAAGAGAACACACAAAACCACCTGATTGTTCCAAAAAGTGAATTTGCACTTAATAAGGGTGCTGAGTTACCACCTGCCAGTTAACAACAGTCAACCCTTGCTCAGTCTCATGCTGACAATCATCCTAAAGGCAGCACGTTCTATGATGGTTTTAAGTAACGGTGATGTAGATTTTTTTTTTTAATTCATCACAAAATATTCTTACATGGTAATTTAATTTTTTCTCCCAATATGAAATGTTTTACTTATTTTTGAGCTCATTAAGAAGTTAAAAATGCAACACATTCAAGTTAATTTTGCAGACTGAGTTGTTTACTTACCAACATTACCAAAAATGATTCCATTTTCTGTTGAAGCGACTTTGACATTAGCTTTAATGTTTGCAAAATCATGTGGAGCGAGTGTCAGAGGAGAAGGTTTTTCCACAAGTTTCAAGTCACCTGTGTAAAGAAATTGGGAGATGGGGATCAGGGAAAATTAGCAGTACACAATGAGCTTAGCTTTTGGAACAACAACTTTTTATTTTCTTGTCATTCAATTTTTGCATCTACAGAGCTGCACTAAACACCACCATAAAGATATTAGTTGATTTGGAATTGGTTGTCCTTTGTACTTTCTAATTGCAAGATAAATTACATTACATACAAATGTCAGTTAAAATATTGCTGTGTTCACCCAAACCCCACTGAAAACAAATGCAAATACTGACTGAAATGGGCTTTGGATCAAGTTTAGTATTAATTATTTAACAGGGAAATGGTTAATTCTGCCTTGTGTTTTAATCACTGACGACATCATAAGACCTAACCCTACAGTCAGTTGCCTCAAACACGAAGTACAACGTCCAGCACTACAGGCACTAAGCTATTTATAAACAGGTCAAAGTATCTCCTTGATCCTGAATATAATTGCTCCAAGGAAACACTAAGGGATGCATTTTTACTAATCCTTCAGCAAGCAACTGCAAAGACTCCTTAATTATATTAAACTGCAATTTGAGAACACAGCATGAACAGCACGAGCTCTACACACAGGAGTAACGCCTCAAGTCAGTTTTTGCAGTACATCAGCTGGGAAATACAGAATTCCACTTTACTGAGCTGACAAATAGAAAAACACAACCTATTAAATAATGCATCCATTTTATTTATTTCCATCATTAGTCCCATGAAACGATTTACAAAATTTTAGGAGAAAGGTTATGCCCCTCCAGTCATATTTACAATAGTGAAAAGTACATGAGTTCTCCTAGCACATTGTAAATGTATTTCAGCTCCTGACTGCTAAAGCAGAGGACAACTAATAAGAAACTGGTTACTGTTCTTGAATTATCTGCTCCAGTGACTCCTCTAAGAGAAGTTAACGAAGCCTCAGTATTGTTCAAGCAAGACTCTGGTACAGCTGTTGGTACAGGGAATGGTTTCAGCTGAGTGAATGCAGTACTTAAGTACTTCAGGCTGAGTGCAAAAACCACCTAGGGCAGATGGCTTTCTGCTCCATACCAGTTGGGATTTTGACCTATTTTTATTTTCCTGTCTATGGTAGCAGCACAATGGAAAATAAGTACATCAAAAAACCTGCCTATATTTCAGGACAAAAAGAAGGGGAAATGAATGCTATGTTTTTAGTGATAAAATCTGACTATGGTTTATATCATCAGATATCACTGTCAGTGTCAGTACACACAAGACTTCCACCAAATATATAAAAAAAGTGTATTTCTAAAGGCATTCAAAAACATACTTTCAAAATGGCAACTAACTGGCATCACTTTGGAGGTGTTTCAGGAATTCCTTACAGCCCAGTGCCCAAAACCTCAGAGCTGCTTTGTTTGCAGCAGTCCAGCCCTCCTTACCCAGCGTGGCCAGCTCCAGGGTGCAGTTCTGCAGAGTGTCACTGGTCTGGTTGACCACAAGCACGTCCAGCACAATGTCATACTGATTGACGTGGACATAGGCTTCTGCATACACAGGGTCTGAGAAACCTGTCAGCTGAGTAACCTGTGGCACAAGTCAAGGGATTTGCCTTCTCAGAAACCAGTTTAAAACACAGAATCATGTCAAACAATGACAAACAATAAGAATAAAGTAAAAAAGTACAATTAAATCCATTCTTCTTTAATACGAGCCTCCAAAACAAGTAGCCTTCCTTTACTGTACTGTGTACTGTGTGTGCAGGGGGACATACAATTATAACACCTCTCCAGATGAAACGTATTCTGAACTGACAAGTTCCTAAAATATGAACTGCAATGCCGTTTATCCTTAAGATGATCAGCAGGACAAGGAAATGCTGGCTTAAAATGAAAAGGTAATTTTAAACATCAAAAAGTCTTTAAAAGTCTGGGGATTTAACTCCTAACTAATGAATTAATCGAGTGATTTCTTCTCTTTGAACCTCCTCAGTAGGTTCTGGCAATCAGCAGAAAAAAATGGCATAAAGAGTTAAATAAGGATGCACTGCACTTGGCAATAGGATAGCATCCAAAGAAAGGGGTTCTTAATCACTTGTGACATCCTTGCTGCCTTCCATGTGAACCTTATTGGGATCTTCAGCAAATCCTAATTTCTCCTCCATATTCCACCAGCTCAGCACTCCCCAAGTCTCGTTCTTGTTCTTCCCCTCCCCATCTGAGAAGGTAACGACTATAAGCACAAGTGCTTTTCTTTTTCTCCTGATCCCAACCAGGATATACCTGGGTCTTCCCAATCAACCAGCATAGTCTGGTTCATCAGTTCCAGCCTGCAATTCCCAAAGTGATCCCATGCACATAATGAAAACACTGATTTCCCACTACCTTATTAAGTTTGGAAGCAAGAGGATCAGCAGCCTCTTTCCTCTGTGTGTTTCCCATTGCTGCAAGAAGGCTAAGCTGGAACTGGTCTTCTTTTGAGCTCATTTCATTTTTAGCAGTAAGCTGCATGAAGGAAATGGGATCATCTGGCTGAATCATCACATTCCTCTTCTCAGATTCTTTCTGCAGGAAGAGAATAATTCAAGAATTCACAGTGAATTCCATTCCTTAGCAGAGAAAAACATTCAAATAATGGCTGACTAACAGAGTCAAATGGTGACACTTCTGGGACCAGCTCGGATGTGAACATCCTTACAAAACTCCAAGTGTTTATGGCTACACACTTATAATAGCTCACCTTCTGGGAAAGTTTTTCTTCTTCTAGCTTGGCTGACAGCATATGAGAGAGGGACTGCCTGCATTCTTTGTTGAAAATGTCATTCATGAGAGGAGAACACTCTGACAACACTTTGAGACACAACGAAATACGATCCACATCATCATCTGTAATTGGCTTCTTGGGAAGAGAAGACTTTCCCAAATGGAGAATAGTGGCCATCAGCAGCATAGCTTCAGCATTAAAGGACTGAGAAGGAGGACAAAGAAAAGAGAATGGAAGAAGGTTATTCATTCATCACAACTTTAAAGAAATGTTGACTTCTGACTTATTTAAAAAAAAGTGCCTATTAATCAAATCATAACATCTCTGAACAGATTACTTAGTGTTTTAGTACTTATTATCTGAAACAAAGCAGAATGATTTAGAGACTATCTAGACAGAGTGGCTGCAAAGCAGCAGGTCCTGTTTGTGACCCAAACTATCATTATTATCCAATCACATAACTGGCACTTCACTTTGGACTTAACCCGTTTTGCATCTGTTTAAAAGAAAAGGAGCCACAAGCAGCACTTCCTTGAATGGGAAAATGTGAGAGATTACTCACATTTTGTTTCTTCTTTTCCTGAACTAGGGACACATAACGTAAAGCAATCTTGGTTAAAGTTGTAGCAAGGGAAGCTGCAACAAAGAAATCTCCATCCAGCAGGAATCCTCGTAACGGAGGTCTGCAAAGACAAATGATCCTCAGAAAACTACTTCTGGATGACAATCTTCAGCCTACTTCTCTTGATACTTCAACTTTCCTACTGTACAAGCAAAACAACCTTGAAACACCTCACAAGGTTGGGTTTTTTCCTTCTCAAAGTAATTTTCCAGATATAAAGATTTTCACAAGTCATGCAGTCATTTCCACATGGACTAGGGAGAGAGAGGTGTAGTAGTGCAAAGTGATATCAAGGGAAGAAAACGTTTTAATCTAAAGACAACATCTCTGTATCCAACTAAAATTGTGAGAGAGCTTTACATATTTAGAAAATCAACTAGAATTTAGGATATCATAATTAATAAAGTTTTTATTTATGCAGTAAGTTTTGATTACTAAATCCTAAGCAATTGGGCAACTTCCTGTTGTATACTATCTAGTTGGGATAATACCTTAGAACAGGAAATTCCCTCAACCACTGAACTCTGTATGAGTGATAATACCACTCAAATAAAAGAAGATAAAAATTAACCAAGTCACTCCTGGCCAAGCATGAAATCACAAATACCTGTCTTCTTCCTTTTTGGCAGGTCGGGAACTGCTAAGAGCACTTTGTGTTGCATAAGTGCCCATTTCTGTCACTAATTTTTGGGCTGGACCCACAGACACCTCTTCTTCAGGTTTGAGCTCACCAGCTTCTTTCTTGATTTCAGATTCTACTATTGGGATCTAGAAATGAGCACGAAGCAATTGTTACAAGTAAAATAAAAGATGCAGTTTTGCTCTGCAAAAACCTTGCAGAAGGTTTTAATAAAAATTACCTGCATTACTTAAGTTTTTATAAGCAATAGGTCAGCTACAGTGCAACACTTTGGGGAGAATTTGAGGGGATAAGAAGATGCTGAAATACATACAGAAGCTTCTTACACATGCAATAAAGCTCTCATTAATGAATTAGGTTTCGTCAGAGAAGTCTTTCTCTCAGAACAACCCAGACTTAACACACTTTCTTTGCTACTGGATATATTAAATCATAATTTTCCAACTTGCCATAATTTTCTGAAATAAGGAATTTCTCAACTCTTCTTTTAATAGATATCATTTATTCTCAGCTCAAGTACGCTACTTGAAAAAAATGAGTAACAAATGCCAAACCCTGACTGCTTTTTAACTAAGATCTCCTGTGCACATGCCATTACACATTAGAAGTCCTCAAAACACTGTTGCATCTTACTTGATCTAAAATACCTTTTTCTTAGAAAACCCACTGCATAATGGCAGGAAAAACCACAAAGAGCCAGTAAACACAAAAACCCCAAAGTACACACACCTCTCCGAGTGATCTGCGAACCTCTGTCATTACACTCTGTATATCCTCCTTTGTGCTGCAATATTCTCCCAGGATCCATAACGCTCCTCGATAAATCCTAAAACAAGAACAGTAATTTAAATCATGCTTTCATGATACACTCAAGCTAGCACCAAGAAAACTGATTTATGGTCAGTTGGTAAAGGCCAGTCTTGACAAATTCAAAAGGACACAACTGACAAAAGCAGGTTAAATCAAAAGCAGTTATCCTTTCAGCCTCAGTAAACTCACGAACAAGTACATCAAATTAGATATATTCTCTGCTACAAATTTATTTCCATCTGTGTTAATCCTGACATACACAAAATTAAATTTCATTGTGATCTTAATGAAATATTCTACTGCAAGTGAATAAAGTCAGCTCTAAATTCTCCACTTAACTGAGACAAGCTAATTTTTCCATTATACAGAAGAAAATGAAAAACCAGAACAAGAATGAAGATTAGGAGAAGAATAGCAAAGCTTCAGAGGGTATTCTTTTTTCCCATTTAATGAGATTACAATGGAGATGGGATTCAGAGTTTTCTGTGTATTAGGAGAATGACAGAGTGCTCTTCTGATACAGAGAAATTCTCATATGACTTAACCTTTACAGATACATCAGCAAACAAAGTTTTTAGAGCCCTGAAAGGTACTAAAACAGCTTTATAGTTTGTAAAGGTCAGTCTGTGCTGGATCGGGTTTTCTAATAAATGTACAGTATTTCCAGTTGCCTACAAGTGCAAATTCCTCAGGAATTCTGTTTTAACAAATATATTACTTTTTGGCTGGCCTTCATCAACAATGCTATTTCCTAGCAAGTGGAATTACAATTATCAACTGCATTATAGAAATTAAAATTGAATTTATTTTCCTTATTCAATGCAACAAACACCCAATTTATCTCTTGTACAAGTAGGCAAGAAGGAAGTTGTACCTAGAAATCCTCTACCTCAAAATATCTCAGACTCAGTCACTCTCTGTGTGGGTCACATGGATTTTGGTACATATTTAATGACAAAATACATTCAATGCAAGTGAGCCACCAGGTGCTCCAAAGTCTGTTTGATATCATATTTTGGACTCACTTGACAGATTTAATAGCATGAAAGACTTCGAGCATCTTCTCAACAATAAGAGGTCTGAGGTTATCAAATCTCTGGATCGCTTCCCGCACAAACTCCAGGACATCAGCGGCTGCTGCTTCGTTGTTATCACTAAGGAACTCCATCAGCTGCCACAGAAGGGTGAACATCATCACAAACAGCAGCACAGATAAGTATGTACAAGACTTCCCCTCTATGTTTAGAAAATTACATTGCTTATGTATTTCCCATGAAACAAAACTGAAGGCAAACAACCTTAAGTACATTCCAAACAAGTACCAATTATCATAAACCCAAACTGTTTTTCTAGTGATACAAATTATTGTACTTTTAAAGGTCCTCTTCAGCTCATATTCTTCAAAAACATTTAAAAATAGTCTCAGAAGACAAATAATTACAGCACGAAAAGTCCTATGTTTCTTTAGGAATTAAAAATAGCATTGCTTCTGTGAAGCCACTATTAGGAACACCTCAGCTTCAGCAATTCTGCAGGTGTCGGGTATAGGTATAACACATTTAATGACAATAGAATGAAACATTTCCATACCACTGGAATAACGTTTGCAGCCATGTCTGGGAAGCGAACACTACAGGAATGCAGTGTCCGAACCAGGAGCTGTCTGTACTTGTCTGTATCTTCATGCTCTGTCACATTATTAGTTTTAATCACTTCCTTCTTCAGAACAATCACAAGCTGCAGAAAAGATCAAACCAAATTTTTAAAAAGTGACATTTTTTCAAAAGAAAGAAAATAGTGTAATGAATCAAAAGTACATGTAATTTACCTCCTCCACATTTCTTGAAGACACAAGATCCAGAGCCAGCTGAAGTGTTTTTTTGCGCACTTCTAGATCTGGGGTGCTCAACACTCTGAGGATGTCCATAACTAGATCCTGAAACAATAACAAAATAAGCACTTTGCTGTTTTAAATTACTTCCTTTTCATACAGTTCTAATTTTAAGTCCTCAGTGATTTTCAAAGCCTTTCTGGACACATAATATATGATCTACTGACAAGCAAGCAACAGGCATTAGAGCTTCTCAGTGTCCATTTAATACATTCTACATTTACATAGAAGTCTCCCATGCAGCTACACCATTAAACCTTACAGCCAGGACAGCATTTGTCATTGTTAACTCTTGGCAGACAATAAAAGCAGCAAGTCATAAACATAAAAGTCCATCCAATATGTTTTGACCAAAAACATACCAACAGAAAATTGAAACTTCAGAAGTACTTTTCTCCATGCACTGCAAAAACCTGGAAGCTCTGTTATTGAAGGCTTTTCTTTCCTAAGGCTTGCAGGAAAAGAGACAGCTCACATACCTGCAACACTCGTTCATGGGAGGGATGCTCCTTTAACTCGATCAACCGATCCAAGACAATCAGTTTCACATTATTATCACTTTCTTTAATAATCAAATCTATGTAGCATTGGGCAGCAGCCTAAAATTAAAAGGATCAAAACCATTTTTTAAGTAATGAAGAGGATAAACTGGAAAATTTCCGAAATTGAGGAAAAGACTCCTTGTATTTTACTATTAAAGCAGCTGCTCAGAATTGGCACAGAAATTAACCTGATATAAAGACTTAAAAATTTTTTGGTCCATCATAAATCAATTCTACCACCATGTTACAAAAATCACATAAGAAGGTTCACAATGGCATCAGTTCACAATACACAGACTTGATTACAAATTCAAAGAAAGATGTAAGATAGATTATCTGACATGTATGTGAAATATGCAATAGGGCATGAAAACCAACTTAAAGGAGCTGGCAGTGTTAGCTTAGCTAGATATGCTTTTAATGACAGCTTTTACATACAGTGTGTCTACTCAACAAAAATGAGTATGCCAAACCAAGAAGGTTGGAATTCATACTTCCCCTGACCTTTGGAAACTACTATTTACAGTGCTTTAAATCTATGCATAACCTATCTTTGAAATTTCCATACAAGTTCAAAATTTCTGAGTGATCTTAAATAATTGGCTGTACAAATAAAAAACTAAGAACCCCAGGTCAATCAGTAATCAACATGAATCTTCACTGCTTTATGCTTCTACCCTGGTCTGAAATGAGTCATATTCATGAGTAAAAACTTTCATCCAATATCTGAATCTTCAGCTGTAGTCTGCTTTGCTAACTAGGCCAAGCAGAATGTAGGTTGGCCCAACACTCTAATTTAGAGTATGCAAGCTTGTCCCCTACCAAAGTGACATGATGTCCACTAGCTCCAGGTCTGCAGAGTCTTTTTTTGCGACCAGTTCTAAGAGATACTTTAAGATAGTGTTTCACACGAGAGGTGCTGCACAGCCCGTATTACTAAAGCCTTCACTCCTTTAAAGTATCAACATGCAGGACACAGTGTTCATTTCAGTGCATTGGAAGCTACTGAAGAGCTGAAACCCTCACTTTCATACCTTGATTGCTGTGGGTGCACTGGAGAGTGTGACCAGAGTACCGGCAGCCTCATACTTCACCGCAGGACTCGAGGACTGCAGCAGGTTGTAGATGCAGCGAATGAAGCGAGCTCTCTCCGATGGATTCGCATGACAGACCTCGATAAAAGAACGATCCACAGTTGGCACATAAAGAAAAGAGCAATCCTACAGCTTACCTGCTCCACTGCCTTACAGAGAGGAGAAAATTAAGCAAAAGGTGACAACCTTTTCTGGTGACAGGAAGTTTCATTCACAGCTGTAAAAATCTAATTACAACAGCTCTGCAAAGGCTTTTCTCAACAACTCTGAGCAATGCTACAGCATCTTAAAATCTCCCACCAAAAGGACGGGCAGAGCCTCTACCAGCTTATGTAACAGATGCCCTGCTCATGTCCATGAAGATCAGTCTGATAACATAGTCCCCATCACAGCAAATCATGTGAGACATATTGCTCTATACTGTGCACACTTGAGCTCTTTACCATTTCAAGAAATAAATCTTATTCAGCTGTATTAAGCAATGACATATTCCTGACACAGACTAGAAGGCAGCTATGATGCCTTTTCCAGCAACAGTCTATCCCTTTTAAAAAACAGTCTAATATAATTCAACATGTGCATTTATTTTAAATGTGCCACAATATTTCCCTTTTACCTTGTAAATTAGTTCAACAATAACCAACTGCAGGATGTCACCAAAGGTCTGCACCTGGTCAATACAGGTACTCAAATAATCCAAAGCTCGATCCTAAATAGAAGACATATTATTTTACATTATTCAGTCTGCTCACTCAGTTGAATTTTAAATCAAAACATATTCTAAAAATCAAAACATGAAACAGCCTTTATGCAACACTTCAACAATTTAGGAAAACACTGTAAACCTGAAGAGCAAAATAATCCATCCTGTCTATTGAGGGCAAAAAGAGAGAGAAACTAATGGTAATTAGGCACAAAAGACAATTGCCTGTAGAGAAAATAATCCAAAACACTAAACAGAAACTGCCATTTCTTTCTCATGCAACGACAAAAGCTTTAGAACAGTAGATAATGGAGCATTTCTCAATGTGGTTATGCTCACATTTTTCAGCACCTTCACCAAACAGAGTAGTTTAAAATAAAGAGAGCACTAAAAACCTACATTATCAGATATCCCACAAAAGCATTAACACTATCATACATGACATTTTATGAATACAAGTAGTTTACACTACCAACAAACTACTGGCTAGTTACCCAGTATATTTACAATTATTAAACCAAATGATTTTGAGGGCAGGTATCCTTACCTGATCTGCATGAATCAGCATCATAAACGCATTTCTTTTGCAGCTTGCATCTTTCTCATTCACCAAGAAATCATGGATCAATTCAGGAGCATCAGGTATAAGATGTTCAAAGTTCCTTTACAAGAAAAAATCGTAATTAAAAGAGCTACTGGTATACAACTGGATGCTCATTAGATAGAGGAGAAAAGGCAAACAAACATAAAAATTCTGAACACCACACCAGGGATTGATAAATACTTGAGTTCTCAAAAACTAAAGGTAGCCTTGGTCTTGTGCATGCAGGATTGTGAATTGTTTCAGCTCTTACCTGTAGATGGTGTAAATTGCCAGGACGGCGTTCCTGCGCACGTAGCTGTGCCGGTGCTCCAGGCACGCGCGGATGGCCGGCATCAACGGCTCCAGCAGCTCTGCTTCCTTCAGCTTGCAGAGAAAACGGAGAGTGGAGCCTCGGATAAACTCATTTGGGTGCTGAAGATCCTAAAACCAACAACAAACATATTTGAAATAACAGACTCTCCAGATGAATGCACTTACAACCTTCTCCCATGTGCAGCTTTCCCATGGTACAAGTTCCCAACATCCATGACAACACCTCACTGCCTTCTCAAGAAATGCTTTCCTAAAGCACTGCTGCCCCACAATATTTAGAAATATGTATTTCTGAGCAGTAAAACTTACAAAACCTGTAGGATTTTTCTTCTGGATTGTATTTGTTTTCTCTGATTACCATGGCTGCGAAAGCTCAGCCTGTGGGCATTCCTGTACATTGGATACTAACTTCTTGTATATATTAGCTCATCTGTTTCCAACTCATTCCCAAAGTTGAAGGCCTTCAATATCTTTATGAAAGAGTTTCCCAAATATACCACAATAGTGTCCTTTTATGACCCATGGCTTGTCCCAAGACGTCTTGAAGATGATAATTATGTTACCCCTCACCTTCACTGTTCACTGACATGGAAACAAAGAGCACTACATTTTTGTTAAGTCATAACAGTAAAAGAACACAAAACTCCTTGGTAGTAGGTCTGCTGCCTATCTGCAGTCATCCAGCTCTGAAGCACTGAGACACAACTGTTAGGAAGGAAATGCTGAGCATAAACCATGTTTATATTTATTCAATAACACAAAATGATACCCCTTCTATAAAGATCCAGCACAGGAACACAACCAATGAAATAAACAAGAGGCTACCTTTCTGTACGCATCGCACACGAGGATCATTTCCTGCAGGAGCCTGCCATCTGGAGTGGTCTTTGGCACGATCTCCCAAAAGACAAGCAGCAGCTTTTTGATAGTGTGGTCTTGGAGAGGCAGCACAAAACGTATGATGGTCATCAGGAGCCCAGGCAGTTTCTCACCATTCAGAATCATAATGATTACTTTCTTCAAGGCCTCCGTCTTCAACTTGACATCTCCTTTTTCTAGAGGAGGAGGAAATGAAGTGAGGAAGGCTGACATGTCACAGTTAGTTTAACAGGAATATTGATCTTCAGTGTCAGAAGATACAAACCCCTCTGAAGGAGTGAAATAGAGCATATCAATAAAACTCATGCCCTTACTCTATTAAAGGATAAAGAGGAAGAAAGAGATACTTAAATATAAGCATGGAATTCAGACTTAGTCTAAGATCAATACATTGGAATTGAAAGAGCTCAAATTCCAAGGCTGTTTCAATGCTTAAATTTATACCAGGATACTACAATGTGCTCTGATGTCACACATATACCAGATACTAACACTGCTGTTTTGGCCAGCACATTCCACAGTGCATTGAACAAGTGACAACGCAATTTGTTGCTTATTCCAAAAAATCTGCTCAAATCTGCCTTAGCCCAAACAGGTATTACTTAAAACTCTAAAAAAAAAAAGATTTCAGATTTTGCACAGACTGGGGAGGATACCAAAGCACAGAAGATAATATCACAAAGTTTTTCAAAACACAGCAAACAGAGGAACATACAGCTTTCAAAAATTAACAGAAAATAAACATCAAACGGACTGGAGTTTATAAAACATAAACAAAATTCTAGGAAAGGCACAATGAGAGAATAATTCAGGCACGAAGGAGTATCCTTCAGTCACTGTCAATACTTGCCTAGGTCATTTTTTAAGCTGATTTCAGAAGGCGGCTCTGAATCCATGGGAACGTTGATTAACGTGTAACACACGTTCTCTGCAGCAGTCATGGCTCTTGGTTACAGGAGTTCTCTCAAGGGAAGAATTCTTTTCACACAAATGTCAGACAACCTAAAAACCAAGCAAACAAGCCATCCCAAAGTTAAAAGATTTTATTAACAAACACAAAAATGTTATTATAACTGACTTAATGGCTTGAAGGCATTGCTGGGTTTCTTGAGAAGCCACATTCAAAAGCCTTCTCACTTTGCCGTTACCCTAAAATATTCCTGTTAGCACCACAAAGATGAAGAGCATGACATTTTTCAGAGACAATCAAAAAAGAACAAAATCTTTCAAAAATTTTGGGCACAGTCAGGAATAACAGAAGTGTACAGGGCACCAGACTGAAACCGAATGGATGCAGCAGCATCTCCCTCATAGAATCATCCCCTGATCCTGGCTGTATAATCCTGTTACCTTCCCAGCTTGTGCGCCTCACTAGGTGAACTGACCCAAACTGCAAAATCAGCTGAAAAACTTCACAGAAAAAAGAAAAAAAGAAAAGATAAAGTTCTTGACTTGATGAACAACTTGAATCAGTCTATGAAGGAAGCTTTGAAGATGAGCACGAGATCCAACAGAGCAGAAACCAAGGATGGGAGAAAAGACAATGGGATGGAGAGAGGAGCATTTTACGTGCCAGGGATCATCAGATCAGCTAAACTCTACTGTCTCCACTAGACACTAATGAGGAAACCAAGTCTTTTTATGGTGAAAAAGGACAAGAGGGCTACAGATCTATCAAAGCTGCTGTGTGCGTGGCAGTCCAGGTAATAAAATTTGCTATTAAATTCAATTCTCATTCTCATGTTTGTTTTTTCCTTATATAATAGATATCTAGGATCAAATAAACCTTTTTGTTGCATCAATCCTCATTCTCATGTTTGTTTACTCTTTATATAATAGACATCTAGGATCAAATCAACCTTTTTACTCTGTTTTTTAAGTAATGAAAAAAGCTCAAGCTTGAGCTTGCTTGGCTAATGCTATGAGACCACACTGACCAGCACAGCAAAGAAAACTGTTACTGTTTATTACATGAGCAATTTTGTACTTTCTACAGAATTTGTGTCAAAATAAATTAGCTTTTATTGATATTAATTGTCTAGAAGTCTTAGACTCCCTTTTCTCATCAAACTGGCACCCAGAGAACCTCACACAGAACGGGGAGCAGGGACGTTGTGTTAACCTGGGCTGCTGCCTCTTTCCACACAAGAAAACAACTCACCTCAATCAGCACCACAACTACCCCAAAAAATAACTGCAAAACAAATTTTTAAGGAAACACTCCTCTTTCCACTATGAATTCTGTATTTTAAGGACTAGATCACTCAAGCTTGTTGTTTACAAATATCTACATAAACCACTCATTCAAGAAATGATTGGATGTGGCACTTAGCGCCATGACCTAGGTTACAAGGTGGTGGTCAGTCAAAGGTTGGATTCGATGATCTCAGAGGTCTTTCCCAACTGTTTTCTTGCCTCAACAGCAGCTTTTTTGCTTACTTTTCCAATGTTGTTACCCAGAACTCCTGCCTCAAAACCCTGCAGCCAGCACCTTCACCTACAAGAACAACTCACCCAGACCATAAAGTAGAACCTTGCAAAAGAAGGGCAGGTATCTTTACTCATACAAAGTAATGAGTTCCAGAATTTCCAAAATCACCATCAAACATGTCTCTGAAGTGTGATAAATGAGTGTACTTTGGGCTCTGAAAAGCAGCAATGAAAAACAATCCTCCCAAAAGGCAGAGCAGGGAGACTTGGCATGGAGAACCACCACCAAGTTGTCCTCCTTGCAAGGCACCAAGACTTGAAATCAGTTAGATCTTTCAGAGTCCACACGGACAGAGATGTAGGTGCCGTTTTAACTTTCCAGCAATAGTATTTTTGTCACCTGTGGAGAGTCACAAAATGGTTTGGGTTGGAAGGGACCTTAAGATGAATTAATTCCAACCCCGTGCCATCCGCAGGGACACCTTCCGCCAGACCAGGTTGCTCAGAGCCCCATCCAACCTGGCCTTGAACACTTCCAGGGATGGGGCATCCACTTCCCTGGGCAACCTGTGCCAGAGCCTCGGCACCCAAGGAAATTGAAAGTTACAGAGTTTACAGAGCCCAGGAAGACAAAAAGCCACGCCTGCTCGCCACCTACATCCCTGGGGAGCCTAAGGAACGGGGGCACCTTACGAACCAAAACCCTAAGAATGCACCGTTTTACTGATGCACAACTATAATACAGAGTGTTAAAAACGTTTACTAAAAAATCCCGACAAATTCAGAGCCAGCTGAGGGGTATTTCTCCCTTAATGTCCGAGTTCCTACTTCTAGCCCAAACCCGGGCATTTTAAGCTATGAGGCAAACCTTCCCTCAGTGCCCGCGTCCGCCTGCCGTTGCCCCGAGCAAACCCCGAGACCCCGCAGCCCCGCAGTCCTCTCCGCGCCACAAACCCTCCCACAACCGCCCCGCGCCCCCGGGGCCCTGCCGGGGGCCACCGGGAAGATGCCGGCGGGGCCCAGAGGCCTCGGGCCTGCGACACCCAGCGGAGGGGCGGCGCTCGCCCCTTCCCCCCGGCCCCACGAGGCCGCCNGCCACATCGCGCGTACGGCGGCCGCGGCGGGACACGCCTCCCGCCAGCGCGAAAGGGGCGGTGCCGCCATGCGGGGAGAGCCGCGCGAGGAGGGGCCGCCCTGTGACGTCACGGCCATGATGGGGCAGCGGGGTCTTCCCGCGCGGGCGGGAGGGGGAGACCGGGGACCCTCGGGATGCAGGAAAACACCGGGAAATAGGGGAGAAACTAAGATTGAAAACCCCGCACAAATCAGATAGCTAGCTAGCTAACTAGATAGATAGATAGACAGATAAAGTAACAAAACAAAACGACAAAAAAAGGGGTGGTGGGAAATAATAAAGAGAAAAATAAATAAGAAAATAAAAACTTGGGTGAAAAAAAAAGTAATTGGGGAAAATTAGTAACGAACTGGAAAATAGATTACGGGAAACGAATAAAGTAGAAGGAACATAAATAAATAAGGGAAAAGCAAAGGGAGGGAAAAAAGGGGGGGAAAGAAAGGGAGAGAAAAAACCAATGGAAGGTGGAAAAACAAGGAGGGGGAAACAAGGGGAAGGAAAGGAGGGAAAAAACCAATGGGAAAAAAGAGATAATTTAGGGAAAAACATAAATAACGGTGAAAAAGTAAATAAGGGGGAAATGAATAAAGGGAGGAAAAAATGAATGAAGGGAGGAAATAAATAGAAAAATAACAGGGAAAAACTAGAAGAGAAATAAACTTAGGAAAAATAAAAGCAGCCCTGACTACTGCTTTGCTGTTTTCACGACTGAACTATTTGTATGGATTCAAGACAGCATTTAAAGCCTGTTCAAAACAGCATCATGATTTATTATTTTTTATTAATATTTATTAATTAAACAAGCTGCAAGTTTCAGGTCTATCTTTTTTTAAGCATAGTGAGCAGGCTATCAGGTCCCTATGTGGGCCCACCCCAAAAAGTTGTTTCTTATCATTTTCAATTCAATCATTAGGGAGAATAATTACATTAGAATGATCAAACATAAAAAATGGAAAAGACTGAACTCATTTTGCTTAAAATACAGCATTGCACCCAGGAAACCAATTCACCAGGCTTCCCTGGCAGAGGATCCTGAGAAAGTCACTTTTAGTCGCAAATTTTGTGGCATTCAGCTTAAATCCATAGAGCATCAGGTGCAGAACAAGCTGAAGGGACAAAGCCCTGGAGAACCTGTTCATTCAGCAGCAATGCAGAGACCCCATAGTTCATCTCAGGAGACCTGCAAGGGGAACTTCAGGTGCTTTTTTGTTACTCTAATTCAGCCCTCAGTGATGTAAAAGCCC
Organism: Struthidea cinerea; assembly: GCA_013397865.1. Taxonomy (NCBI): domain Eukaryota; kingdom Metazoa; phylum Chordata; class Aves; order Passeriformes; family Corcoracidae; genus Struthidea; species Struthidea cinerea. The sequence goes on from VZTI01006028.1 coordinate 22,807, forward strand.
AGTGCTGCCCCAAGGCTGGCTGATGGCTCTAAAGAAACACTGACACAGTTCCAAAAGGGCTGGGGTTGACTAAATCCCCCAAAAAACCAAACACAAGCTGGTTGTCAGCTTCACGCTTCTTCAGCCTCATAACCACAAAAGCCGTTTCAGTTGAAGACAAGTTGACACAGGGAAATGCTGTACCCTGTTTGTCCCATGACTATTTCATGGTTTCACAAGCATTTTAAGGTCCTCTCAGCTCAACAGTTTCCAAGAGCACCACATTTCTCTACAGTAAGCAAACACTCACTCTGACAAACGGTCAAACACACAATGGCACCCTGACAGGACACAAGTATTTGTGAATAGCTGTTTTTTCAGACTAAAAAAACCAAACTCACAGCAGAGTCCAAGAAAGTGATTTATTTCCACTTGTCCTTTTGAGTTAAAGACAGTATCTTTTCTTTAAAAAACAGTATCATGTACTATTTAGAAAATGATTACACCCTTCTTGTCCAAGCAGTTACACCCAGTTACGACCTCCTGTCTTTTAAGGATAGGTGGGTTGCTTTCTTTCTTTATGAGCAATCCTCAGAACGTAGCGTCGGAAAACGTATATAGGTGAGGATAAAGTTACCAGCAAATGGATAAATGTTCCTAGATAATTATACATTAACAGAGGAACTCATCCACCAGCTAGTGCTCCATCGGCTCCTCTGCCTTTTCTACGGTTTCTTCAACAGGTGGAACCGTCTTAGAGAGAGGGAAAAGAAATATTTTAGGAAGGCAGAAGACAACATTTCACATATCAGCTTTACTGCCACTGGAGCACCACGAATGGTAAATGCAGCTCATGTCAGCCAACAGCTCACAAATTACTGTTATCCAAATTAGCATGAACAGGACACAGCTGGTAATTAGGAGACTACGGAAGCGTCTTGCAAAGGGCACGAGAAACATATGCAGCCACTTCTGTTGCAAAACAGTGAAAACTTGTACTTGATCAGAGATGAGGAAAGAAGATGACATTGGAACAGCCTGGCATAAATTCAGCATAAATTGATTTAATAAGCAGCTGAGTTACCAGTTCAGATTATACAGTGTTCATACAGTAATTTCATATTTTAAAAATCACCTTTCTAAAACTCTACTACAGTAGTAGAGTTAAATTTATTTTACACATAATAGATCATATCTAATTACTGTCTTTCAACTAAGCCTATTTACTCATATCTGAACCACTCACCTTTCTCTGTGGTCTCTCCTCAAGACCTTCTAGGAATGGTGCTACATCATCATCATCATAGATGGTAAACTCCATCTCTTTGCCCACGATTCCAATCGAAACATTCTGTCAAGCAAAGTGTTGACAACAGTGAGAAGAATTTTCCTGCAATTAACTTTGGCTTTACAGCTTTCACTTAAAAAAGCTATCGTGTTTCAAAATCTTCTAAGTAAAGCCATTCAAGGGTTTCAATTTCCTTCATTTTGTTCTCTTTTTAGTAAAACAAACAGTTTCTCAAAATTGCCTATTTTAATCTCATTTTGATTTTCAGTATTTTAAGACTTCTAAAAAACATGGTGAGTTAAGAATAAAAAACATGGAAAATGGTAGATCAGCCACAGCCAGAACAGCAACCAATGGGTATCCTTAGAATTTTCTTCTCCAACAGTTCCTCAATTCCCTGTCAAAAGTTTGTGCAGCTTTGTGATGCTGGATACTCTCTAAACCGTTGGTGCATTACCTTCACTCACCTCCCAGGTGTATTACTGACTGTGCTTACAATGCAAAGTTGTGATTCTACAGCTGCATGCAACGCATCTTAAACACTCATCAAAGCTTAAAATAGAGTAAAGCCATCAGGGAAACAATGTCTTATTTAGTGAAAGAATAATTTTTGTGAAGAAACTTAAATCTGAGATGATCAGGGAACAGTAGATAAACTGGTGACATGAAATAAAGATGGTATTATCTATCAGTATTCAGCTTGCAAGCTTCAGTGCCAGCCACACTTCACAAGAATTTTTTCACAGTACTTCCAAGTAACAATGGCAGTAAAGTTCCTTAGTGAAACCTATTCCTTACCTTGGTGGTCAGATCCTGTTCAGCAGGAAGAGTCTCTCTCAGGGCTCGCAGTCCATGCTTAACTAGCTCATTTAGATTACCTTCAAATGGGATCAGAAAGACAAACTATATGGTATTAACTCTAGACACTCATTCCCCTTCTTCCTATTTCTAGTTGATAACTATGAAATCAGCTTGGTTAACTTGACTCCCAGAGCTCCCCTCCTTTCTGGTACTGAGCAGAGTTGGTTATAAAAGTTTTCCTTGAGATATCAGCCTTCCCCTATATTTGAGGTCAAGTGCATCTGGTTTTGACACCTGCCTTGCCTACAGTTATATTCAAGTTTTTTTTTCCCCCAAGCAGGTATTCAATGGTTCCTCATCATCATTCCATACAAAAACAAATTCACCACTTTAAATGCAGCACCTAAATACTTGCCCTGACATACTATCCCTGCTCTGCTATGGTAACAATTACAGTTCTCCTGGGTTAAAAAGGGCAGAGGCTTTTTAGGTTTTTCACAGCTTTTCTAAGCACAGCTTCTCTTTCCATTAGATGTAATAAACATCCACAGGTTAAGACATGAAAATCTCAACCATATTCTCTAAAATTTTGTCTTCGTGAAGATTTGCAGTTATGCCAAACCTGGCTCCCAAAATTTGTCTTCATCTCACTAAATGCAAAAGAATGGAGTGGCAGTAGGAAATAAATTGCAGAATTGATGAATACCAGTAGGTAAAGAGGGTTCCATTACTCACAGTCAGTGAACTCAGTCATGTGCCTCTCCAAGTAGGTTCGTGCCGACTGTGAACGAGCACCAATGGACATTGCTTTGCAGTCAAAATAGTTTGCAGAGGGACAAGTCTGGAAGATGTGAGGACCCATATCCTACAAAGAGAGTAAAACCCCCACAGAATGTTAAACAAATGTATAAATTCATACCAAGTTGGCTGCTGGAACATGACATTTTCTAAAGAATTTTGCTTTGTGGTACATCACACCTACATGTATGTACAGAAATATTTTATATTGCTGATCACATAACTCTTCTTATGCAATTCCAAACAAAAACCCCAACAATAACAATAAAAAAAAGAATAAACTCTTTCTTTACACTTTGTTCATTAAAATACAGCTTTTATGAGGACAGGATGGCTGGCACAAAAAAACCCCCATGTCTCTGTTCTACCTGCACTGTGCTTATGTATGCTCCCTACTTCATGACTTGCAGCAGCTATTTTACACACAGTCTGTCTTATCTACACAAAAGTAAAAACTTGCTGTAGACTAAACCATGCCATCCAATATTTCAGGCAGTCCAACCATCCTCATGTCAACAATCTTGAGGGCAGAGATTTTGTGTGTGTTGCATTAAGCAAATGTTGTTGCTAAACAAGTAAGAGAGAGGCCAGTGGTGATTTCCACATCCATTTTTTTATTGAAAGTATTTAAAATAATAATTTGTAAGCATCCAAAATCAAGAGCAAAATATTTACATTAAAAAATCTCATTTTTGCACCTTAAAATACTTAGTAAGTGTAGGTAGGATCACCTATGAATTAACACTTCTGAGTTACATCTTAGGGTAAGATACAGAAAATTATTTCCTTATTCAGAGAATTTTGATGAGTCTACCTCTTCCATCTTTCCCTCTCAACATCTATTTGTTGCATAAAGTTCCACTAAGCACAGTTTGTCGCAGATCACTAGCAGCCAGAGCAGCTTACTCACATCATAGCCTGCGATGAGCAGTCCTACTCCATAGGGCCTTCTGCCGTAGCGCTGAGTTGGAATCTGGGTTTCTTAAGAAAGCTAAGGAAACAATCTCAAAATTGCATGATCATTACCCAAGAGATTTCCTAAACCAAGCAGAGATGCACCAAAATGCATCCTTACGGGATGTTCTCCAAAAGTATACACAAGCAGTGTGAACAAAAAAAATTGTCCAATAAACTTTTTCAACTTAATATGACTTTTAAGCTGTGATAGATGAAAATCATTTTATGAAGGAGTAAAAAGCTATAGAAGTATAACAAGTGTATAAAAAAAGGATACTGCTTCCAATTAGTGACACTAGGCGAGAAACTGGAAGAGGTCTATCAAACACAAATCTAGAGTCCAAACACTCTTGACGCATGAAATTGCTAGGGAGCAAAAATATAAAAAAAAATTTAAAAAATCAAATCAATGCACAGATCAAAGACACAATGAGGTTTTGTCTCAAGGCTTATCTGTTAAGGTAAGCATTTTCGTTTCAGCTCTGCTCATTGAGAAAAAGGGTCAAAGGCTTTCCATGACTTCATTTCAACATGACCTATCATTGTTATTGAAAAAGTTGACCACAGGCACTTTGATAAAGTATAAGGGTATTTCAGCCATAAAAATGCAAAGAAGGTAGAAGCTCACGCAGGCAACAGACGGATATTCTGGAAAAATGGTAATGGTTAAATCGTAACATTGCCTTGTAACACTGCAGCAATTAAAACTCATTTCAGAAATCCTTCCTACCCCTTCTGATCAAACTTGCTAAAAGCAAGCCCCCTTGAAGCCCACACAAACAGCACTGTATGTGTTTAATAACTTTCTCAAATGTGTGTACACAGAAGCAGCTGCCAGAGGGAAAGAAGTGATGGAGTTTCTCAGACTGCTTGGAAACCCTGTCACACTGAGGAAACCAGACAGGACTGTTTTACTTGTAACAAAACCAAAGAGCAAAATTTTGGGCCAAACAAATGAGATTTCTGCCAACTAGTTAAAAACCTGCCAGAATTTCATGCTGAGGTCTTTGGCATAATACAACAAAGCAGCAACTCAAGACTAATCCTTAGCCAAGCAGAAAATGTCATTTGCAATAGTCTGAATGAACTTTCCCTCGTTATTGCAGCACTGTGTATGTCAACAACCAGGATACTCACCACAAGAGTCTTGCATCGGCAGTAAGTCCAGCAATTGAGATACCAATATGGTTGTCAACGTACAGGATTTTTTTCTGATGAGCTGCCAGCTCAGACTGTGCTCTCTATGCATAAAAGGAGAAAGCTATGTGGCAAACTGAACAGTCTGCCAAGCACTGTGGAGAAATCTGCTAACATTTATAGCAAGAACTGAATATGTTCGTGAAACAATTAAAAAAAAAATTAAATTTATAAACTTGCAACAGAAGACAAGAAAAACCTAATTCCACTTCAGTTCTTTCAGAACAAAAGAGAGAACAGACACTCACTCAAGTTTTGGGAGAAGAAAGGAATAGATTTACTGCTTAATAACAGATGAAAAGAAAAAAAAAAAAAAAAGAGGAACACATCTTTTAAAGGAAAAAATCTTCCACTCATTTCCTTCACCATTTTGGGAAGATCTGCTTTGCATAGATACTGGAAATATTTCAGTACACAAGAAAAGGGAATCTGCAATTGCATTTACATTTCATGTAGACATACAGACTGCACAAAACTAATTTGCCAAACCAAAACTTTTCTATGAACATTTTTGTCCCCACTGAGACCAGAGTTTAGAAGTCACCTTGAGAGCCACCAGGACAGCGTGTGTTTTCGACTTCAGCCCCACAGTAGCTGAGCCTTGTTTCACAGCTTCCATGGCATATTCTATTTGATGAATTCGGCCCTGTAAAACCAAGTCAAAGGTCATCAATCATTCTCCAGTTAATCCTCTGAATCAGTTTCCAATGGGTTTGCATTTTCAGACCTTTGATTTCCACCCCAAGAGGGACACTTACTGCGTAACAGGTTAAACCAGTACATCTCCTCAGTTATCCTCTGTGATGCCTCCGCATTAACCCATAAAAATCTGGCCAACCCTGAGCCACCCACTACTGCACACAAAGGAACAGGAAAACCAAAAAGAAAGGCTGAATCCTCTGGACACTATAAGAATCAGAAGACTTTTGCCACTGTCTTCAGAGGAATCAGTGTTTGACCCAACGTGATTCAAAGACAGAACTTCCAGTTGAAGCTGGACACTTAACTTTTAATCGAATTTGCTGAAGAAATGAGTCTTATGCAATTGTTGTGTCTCACCAGCCATTCCCCAATAACTTCTGAACAAGTTATTGGCCAACTGCAGTCAAGTCTGAAACAGGAGTAGAGGTCTCAAAGAAAATGAAGTCCCTACATGTTCTGCAGAGGTGGCCAGGAGCTTTAATGTCCATTTAACAGAACCACTAAAGGTTTTCCCACTTTCAGTACTCCAGCCCATGTTAGACAGCCAACGTGGGCACCCCTAACCTGCAACCACGGACACTATGGAGCTGAATCCCACCAGCTGGGAAGGAGTGGAATGCAGTAGCTGTTACGGTGAACGTGCAGGGGATGATCTACAGGAAATCACCTTCCCATAAGTTGTTGGGGTTTTTTGGCATAAGGCTCTTTATTTAAGTCTACTAGAAGGACCCTAATGTCCCGTTTCATCCATTGTTATACCCGGAATTTCAATAACATAGGATATTTCCTGAACAAGAGCAGCACTGAATTGCTGTGACCTGAATTTGTCTACTGTCAGGAATGACATGCAAGACTGTAAAGATGTGAAACCACTTCAAGCTTTTAAATCTCCTATTTCCTTTTCTTTACTACCATATTCAAAAACACCTCCTAATAAAGTATGATTTTCTCCTCTGTTAGCAGTGCCAAGAATTATTATGGCATCACATCACTTCCTCACATACAAGAATGGATGCAGTAGCAATTGCAGCACGGTAGCAATTTTAAATGCCTTTTTTTAGAAAAAAAACCAACACTATTAATATTGTTAAGGCAATTTTAGAAAAACATAGAAACTTGTGCTGTTGATGATTTCGCAACATCTAGTAAAAGTCCCAAGAGAATGTTTTAGTTTTAAAAGTAATTTTGAAAGTAACAGATAAGATAAAAAAATTAAAAGTTTCTGATACAGAACCTGCCAGAGAAACACAATCATTAAGAAGGACGAAAACAGTTCAAAGGCACCTACATCTATCACGGTATTGACTGAAAAAAAAAGGGAAATATCCAAGGCTGTCTTCATAGAGAATGGGAAGGATAGAACACTCTCTGTTGCACTGTATGGAAACGTATCTCACGTACAACAGTACGAGGTGATGAAGAACTTCAGCAGCAATACAAACCCACAAACTAACGATACATTAGCTTTACACTATACGATTTGATACTTGCGTTTTAAATAAATCTCTAGTTTTGCTGAATATATAAATGAGTCTTTTTCCAAGGCTCTGGTTTTCTGTAAGTATCCTGTCTTAAAATAGCCATAGTGAGAGAAGAGGCAATATTAAATACCTCAGCTGACACTGGCTTTTAAAATTCCAGAATATTTATTTTCAACACAACCTGTGTAAGTTTCAGAACATACCACGTATGTTTTTAGTAACAATATACAGCGTGAAACTGATTCAGAGGCAATAAAATTTCAAATTCAAATGCAAATCTCACTTGAATTATAATTCCCAATTATAAACTAAATAGTTCCTTTCCAATATTATCTAGTGGACAGAAGAAAGAAAGACCTAGCAGCGGCCTAACATTGGGGAGATTGAAACTGTTTCATGCTTTTTGTATTAGAGGTCTGTAAATGGATCATAGAATCATGGAATGGTTTGGGTTGGAAGGGACCTTTACAGATCATCCAGTCCAACCTCCCGAAGATGACAGCGTCTCTCTTGTACCTCACAGGTACATTCAGCAAGCAACTGCCTTAATCACCTGGAGGTGACAAGGCCCAGGTAAGCACCACTCAGGTTCATACACCAGCAGACAGCGATGTGCTGAGGGCCTTCTCGGCACCTACAGCCTACAAAGGGAGAGGGGGGTAGCCTGCAGGGAGCTTCAGGCACCTGATCACAACCTTTGCAACTGTAATGCCACTGCTGTGAGGTGGAGAAAACCCAAAATGCAAGTTGAAAACCCAGTGAGCAAGTGTATAAAGGTTTTACCTGCGGGCTCCAAACGGTGACATCATTGTCATACTGGTTGCGAAACTGGAATGAACAAAATAAAACCCATTAGTATCCCTAATAAGCTAACAGAAAGAGTGTTCCCAAAGGAACTCCTGGTTGCTTCCACAGAATCCCAGCACTACAGAATCACAGAATCAATAAGGTTGGAAAAGATCTCTAATACATTGAGTCCATTCTATGACCAAACACCACCTTGTCAGCCAGACCATGACACTGAGTGCCACGTCCAGTCGTTCCATAAACACCTTCAGGGATGGTGACTCCACCACCTCCCTGGGCAGCCCATTCCAATAATCATCCTTTCTGTGAATAAGTTCTTACTTTGTTAAATTCCTTTTGTCAAACTGTTAGTTGGAAGGGACCTCTGGAGATCATCCAGTCCAATCCCCCTGCCAAGGAAGGGGAGCTTGGACCAGGTGACACGGGAACAAATTCAGGTGGGTTTGAATGTCGCCATACAGGGAAGACTCCACGATCTCCCTGGGCAGCCTCTTCCAGTGCTCTGCCACCCTCAGTATAAAGAAGTTTTTCCTCATGTTGAGGTGAAACTTCTTTTGTGTCAGTTTATGGACTTTGTTCCTCATCCTGCCACTGGACACCACTGAAAAGAGTCTGGCACCATCCTCTTAGCCCGCCTCTGAGANTTAGCCCGCCTCTGCGCTATTTGTATGCATTGATGAGACCCCCTCTCAGTCTTCTCTCCTCCAGACTGAACAGGCCCAGCTTCCGCAGTCTCCTCATAACAGAGATGCTCCAGACCACTGGAGAAATATTTACACGGATCCTCACAGGACCTCGGAAGTATATCCCCCAGGACCGAAGCAGGGCCCGCTCCCCGCTCCCATTTATCTTCACGCCGGCAGCCAGGCCCAGTCCCGCCCGCGGCCCCGCGTGGCCCGGGAACTGCTTACTCACGGGCCCGCTCCCTCCCGCCCGCCCTCCCGCCTCCCCCGTGGCGGCTGCGCGGGCCGGGCAGGGNGGCTGCGGGCGGCGCGGGGCAGCGATCGCTCCGGGATGGGAGCGGGCAGGCAGCGCCAGCCGCGCCCCGACTCATCGATGGGGCGCGCGTGCGCACTGGCTCTGAGGGGGCGGCTGTCTCGTTAAACACCGATTGAAATTACCTAATTTGTTTTGCTATTTTTAAGCTTTCTGATGAATAAAAAAGTTTATTTGGTCGGAAACAACTTCCTTTCCTCCCCATTTTTGTGTGGGAGCAGGATATATAAACATTTTATTAAGCGAGCTGAAGAGCTTTTCAAGTTTTGCCGGGCTTCCAGTAAATATTCCCGCAGACTCTCCTATAATGCCATTCCCCAATAACTTCCTGCGGCAATAAGGGACTCCCTAAAGCCCTGTTTGCTCCGCCTACGGTGACAGAACAACACACAGACATTTCCTCTCATTTTGGCAAAACCGCTTTAGTTTTGAGGGAGCACTAAACCGCGCCAAGACTCCCCATTGTTCTGTATTCGTACGGCGAGTAATGTCCGCAGCCACGATTTTAGTGATAAAAAGGCAGGGTTGTAAAACTTCGTGGAGAATGTTGGTAACAGCTGCATAAATGAAGAACTTTTGGAAGCTGTATGAACTAATATAGGTTTATTAAATAGTAACTGAAGTATGTTCCCGAGTAATCTTTTCCCCTTTATTAGACGGATAGAACAAAATATAGCCAAACTCACCAGATGTCCAGCTATTAAAAATTTATTCTAAAGCAAACGGATTCGGATCACATGGCAGCGGAAGGGTGGCATGGGACGGAGTTCCAGCTGCTCCAGTGCTGCAGGCAGCATAACTGCTCCTGTATTCCCAAGGCAGCAGTACAAGAGGATGCCGGAGGCAGGAATAATCTCGAGAACGGGGAAATGCTAACCGTGGAAGGAAGTCATTCACTTCCTTCTGGATGCTCCTTCTTGCCCTTTAGGCTCAGTACGAGACCTCTACACGCAGGGCTAAAGCCACAGGGTTGGAAATGTATTTGTGATTTCATCTCAGTGTGCTGGTGTTAAAGAGCACCCAGCCTATTCCGCATCGAAGTATTTGAACTGAGGGTGTAATGTGTCAATTCAGAAGGTGAGAAACGCAAAATCAACAAGGCAAAATCAAATAGCTATTTTTCAGATAACAAAGGCACCAAAATAGAGAGGAAGAATTTTGCATGTATTACAAATTTAATTGCAGAGAAAAAAAGTTAATGACAAGCAGCAATCAACATATTACATCAAGAAATTACAATATAAAAGAGTATAGGACTGGAAAGTAAAGATAAACTATCCTCACATTTAAATGAAGTACTTATTAAAAAATCTAAGTTAGGAGAAAGTAGTATTTGCTCACTTTTAGTTTCACAGTTGGCAACCTGATAACCGGGATCACTTCATACGCCCACCCTTGACAGCTCCATGAAAATAAGTTCAGTGCTCAGTAATGGCCAAATTAAGTGTAAGGAATGATTAGGAAGGAGAACAAAACATAAAGCATTACTATGCCACTGTAAAAATCCATATTGCATCTGACACCATTGAACACTGGCCGTGACTCGTTTCCCACCTTGAAATGAAGCGGCACTGGGAAAAGTAGAAAGAAGGATTCCAGTTACGGAACAGCTTCTTACAGAGGATGACAGTAAGGAGTAGAAGTCTTCAGTCTGAATAACAGATAAACGAGGAAAGGCTTGGAACTCGTCCCAAATCACAGCTGGCACAGAGATGCTGAATAGATTCAGTGCTTCTCTCTGTCCTGCAGCTCTGGTACAGGGGGTCATTAAAACCAGCAGGTTCAAGCTAAGCCAGGACAAGGAGGTACTTCTGAGTCATGTCATACCTGGGCTGTGGAAACCTCTGCACCTGAACGCATCATGGTCTTTTGGTCCTGTATTGAGAGAGCAACTGGACAAATTCACAGACTAAACAACTTTCCGAGCCACCAATGCTGCTGATACAATGTTTGAACTAAGAGCAGCAGTGAAAGCATAGCTAACCTAAAACATGCATATACAGTCTCAAGAGAAACTAATGAGCCTCTTTTATTCTATGCTCTGTTTCCAGCAGAGTTATAAACAGCATCTGACATCTGAGCGATGACAGGCATTGCTCTGCAGAGATTAATGTACAGCAACTGAAAGGCAAGGCCAATATGCCTCCGCTTCTGCTGATTCACGAGAGGAAACAACATTCCTGCAAGTCCCCTTTTGGGATACCACTCACCATCAGCCCACATTAACCCCTGCATGCTATGCTCCTGTAGTTATATGGAGTTTTTTGGCAAAAGATTGACTCCTCTGAGGTCAGTAGTAACACTCTGGTAGCACTCCCAGGGGCTGCATGTTGTGCTACTTAGGCACAGCAGACTGCCAAAGAAGGAGAAAGAAAACTTGTTGTGCCAGAATAAGAGACAGACTGAATGAAGGCAGCGCCTCCATCCCCTTGGAGAAGGGGAAGGATAGATCCCAGAGAGATCACAGAGCCACTCCTGTCAGATGGACAAGTGGTTGCCCACAAATAGCAGTGCTGTCATAATGCATTCAGGACTGAGCATTTTGACTAAGTTATTTTGAGAACTGTCTTACTGCCTTGACAATGTGAACAGTCCATATCTGGATTTAATACAGGTAAGAGATTGACTTCATTAATAGATATGTGGTGACAAGACTTCTTTATTATAAGCCTTGGTGTATGACATAGGTAATATTTGATGACGTTTTCATCAAGTAGGTTAAGGCTAAAAATAAAAATTTGACAGCTGCTGTAAGTGTACATACTTGTCTTTAGAATCATTTAAAGACAATCACAGAAGTTCTTACAAAGAAAAAAGTCTATCATTCTGTATTAATACTGTAAATAGGAAAAAATAACCTCTCTATATAAATGATGCCAGATTTCTTTCCTATTCATTTTTCTGGCACCTTTGCAGAGGTGCAGACATTTCAGTGTCTATGACAAATTTGCATTCATGTTGCCAAAGGACTTTTTTACCATTTTTGAACTACTGACCAGTTTAAATCACTGGAATATTTTGCCATGAATGATGTTGACTACGCGCATTTTAAAGTCTACTCCTAACTTTTTTTAATCCATAGCTTTTGTGGACTGACGTCAGTTGACCTTTTCAGGACAGGCCTACAGGGCAACTAACCTTGCTTGATCATCAAAGCTGGCTAGGAAAGGCCAGGCAATGCTGAAAGCAGGCTTAAATAATCCCTGTGGAAAGAGAACTGCAGGAAAGAGTCTGGCTCTCTCTGTCCAGTTCTGGAACAAACAAGGGCACAAGGTTCAACGCAGCAAAACTGTTGTAGCATATCCTGGTCATGGAAATAGTTTTTATTTGTAGGTTCTTGTCTGAATAGAACAAAGTTATATTTAGAGATAAACTTACATGGATATTATTGCTAGTTATTTCTTGGACCTGAAATTTATGTCTTCACTCTGAGTGAGGAGGGGTTTCTGTATAATATGCTTTTATTGTACAAGAAAAATGTATTTTGAGCTGTAAATTGCTTGCTAGCCTAGAAGTTATGATTTAAGCAGCATACATAGAATTGTCTGAGTCATCAAAATACAACAGAAGAATTATTACCATAATTTTTAGAGAATTATGAAAGACGTTATTGCAGTTATCAGAAAATCTGCTAAGCTTTTCATTTCAATGAAAAAGAATGGCAGTTATTAAGTTTCTGTGGATAAAAGATCCATTTCAGTGGGCATATAGCTGCATAAGCTCTTTCAAATACATTAACTGCTCTGTTGATTCATAATGTTGGAACTATTTTTGAGTATACCTGAATCAAAACTAAAGCATCGTCAAACCCTCAGCAGTGGATATATAACATTTTGAGACAGATATCTCAATGTGATATATCACCATGTGAATGGTGAACAGATTCACAAATACTATCTCAGTTATGTTCAAAATTTCTCCCAATGAAAGAAGTAAGTGTCATTGTCATCACACATAGGAAATAAGAGAGTGGCACAGAAATAAAGCCATGAGACCGCTAATGGATCCCATTTCCTTACCACTGACATTGTTGTCATATTAAATTAATGACTAGACAAAGTATTACCTTCTTACTTATGCATTTATATGCCATAAATATTTTACAATGAGTACTTATATGTAGATCACGCAATAAAATGTTCACAATATTTTTGCCACATCTGCTGTGGCCAAAAATTTCTGCTTGAAAGATGGAAAGGCATTCATATACAGAAACAAATTTTCCAGAGGATTTTAAACTAAAAAAAAAAAAAAAAAAAAAAAAAAAAAGAAAAAAAAAAGCTGGGGGGAGAAAAGGCCCTAGGAATGACATACTAACCATGGCAAAACATTAAGGATTTATATGACACTTTTCTTTGCAGGCATTTTCAAGTTCTGTGGGAGAGTTAAACATTGTAATAGTCAGTTACTATTTAGGCACTGGTTCTGGTATTTGTAGACCACATTTTTAAAAAAGTGACTCAGCCTATTCTTACTGTGGATTCAGTTTTTGTTTAGGAAAGACTACAATAGAGAGAATTAGTATGCAGAAAAAATAGATGTTTGAGTAGGCTTTAGTCTTAAAAATCCTGCTGTCATCAGCCATTCTTTTTTTAACTGTTTGCCAAGCTCCTAATTTTGCTACATGGATTTTAACAGCTTTGCTATCATGCATATTCCAGTTTTCATAGAACAAATTTTGTTTGGCACACTCATCCTTATTGCATGTATTCCTAAACTAACGACAATGCAAGCAGAAATCTAAGGCTGTCCTGACAAATGTGAGAGCGCTTCTGGCACTGCTGTGTCCGTTGTCTGCGATAATTCTGACAGATCACGGAGCTCAGACACTACATCATACATGCTTAAATTATGAAAAAATTCCATTGATGTCAGGATAATTCTAAATCCAGAGTATTTGGCGCAACCCTTGGCTTCTATGCCTGGTCCATGGAAGGATTCAGTGATGGGCCAAAAGGGCTCTAAATAAATTCCAGACCACCTTGATATAACCCTGCCTTGAATGTAGTGAGTGAGTATCTAAAAACCTCTGCATTAGTTATTAACATATCACTACAGAGTCACACCGTGGAGTCACACATCTGCATGTCTGGTTTTGATTTTAAGAAGTATATATCAAATAAATTTGTGACTACAGCTGTCTCATTCATAACAGATTCCATGGCATGAAAATATTTTTAAGCTGTGTTTATCACATCATTAAGTGAACGGGAATAATAATTATTCAGACACAAGTTGTTGCCAAATGGAATATTTCATACTTGGAACAGGGAAACTAAAAAGAAAAAATAAAAAAAAAAAGAATAGACTGTGAAATCAGAAGTTTATTCCTGCATTTATATAGACCCTTTCAACTGTGTTATAATACTTAACAAACACAAGAAGATATTTTCCAGGTTGGAGATTGAATATGTGCCTTAGGATTTTGAAGGGACCAGTGATAGGGGCTCTCAATTTTTTGTTATGCAATTTGAAATGCATTATGGCAATACAATTACCAGAAATCCCTGGACACCTTCTTGACTCACAGAGAGTAGCGAATATGAATGGATTTGTATTTCTTTTTGTATTGCACAGAATCACATGGGTGAGAGCTACAAAATAATCTCCTCTCAAACAGAATGCTCCTTTTATCAAATTCTGTATTCTCGCTATTACCTTTACACAATACTCAGTACATGTTATTTAGATTAGTTTCAGACAAAAATACTCTTCTTACCACTAAAGCAAAACATTAAGTTAATTTGTTTAGGATCTTATCCAGAACATCACTTATACAATGTAATTTGAGTATTCCCTGGTGCTGCTTCCCTATCAATAATTACCAAGCTCCACCCGGGTATGCACCTTGCCCTTTCGTATTATAGCTTTCTACTAAAGTGACATCAATATGTATTTCTAATGCATATCAGACTCATTAAACATTTCTTCAGAACATATTCAACCTGAGTTTTAAAATCCAGTTTGTGAATTTATGCTCTTTACAGCATTACCAATGATTTTTTGACCAACTTCAGTATAGCCACAGTTTAACTTGGGTCTCGAACATGTGGTTGGTACTGCCAAATTTGAATCAAACTAGGAAAGTATATAAAATATATTTTATTTCTGCTTTTATTGATAGCTGACAGTTACAAGATTAAATCTCCAAATTCAGTGTCATAGCATCTGCCTAGTGAGTTAAAAGGGTTAGTCGAGATACTGAGTATCATCCTCCAGCAACATATTTATGAATGGTCTTCTGGGTTTTGGCCTAAATCTGATTAGCCGCAAAGAAGGAAAGAAATTTAAAAATATGTCAGGAATTGACACTATAACAACTTCATTATGCACATTCATATTTTAACAAAGTTTTTAGTAATACAGCATTGTGCAACTGTAGTATACCAGTAAAATGACAGCAGTACTTCATTCTTAGGATGGGTTTACCTCTCCTTTAGGAGACTTTTGAGCATTGGTTAAAAATTGACCAACTTTTTCTGGTTTCTAGCCAAAGATGAACTCATTACACACTCACATCTGCAAAGTGAAGCGAATATGAATTTCAGAGAATGTTTCTCAGCTCAGGAAATGCCATTTCTTAATCTGCACTGCTGCATTGTCGCTGTTGTACCGAGAACGGCAAGAAACGACACAATCCGAGATCAGGAAGAAAGTGGCTATTTAATTAATTATAAATCGGTTTATGTAACTTGGGTTGCCTGCATGGCATAAAGTCATTGGTCATTGATCATCCACCTCCTAAAATGATTGGTGGAGACTATACAACCTTCTTTTGAAAATATTTTCTTCAGTATACTGTAACATCTTTGCACAGCAGACTCCAGGTGCAAAGATAAAGAATTAGTTTACAAAAACCCGTAGCAGTGTTTTTCATAGCTTTCATGAGAAACACAGACAAAAAGCTGGAAATTTCTCTGCTAAAACTTTTCAGCATCTACACTGCATCACTGTTTTAAGGTCTTTTCTTGAAATAGTTCGTAACTTTTTAAAAATATGTCTATCTTTGCATGTGTTCTTCCACAATTTTTCTTTAATGATGCATACTCTTCCAAGATTAGGTTGGGCTATGAAGGATCTGTGACGAACATTCGCGAGTACTTCAAAGCTCAAGTGACATTTCTGACCACTCCAAAGTTGAGAGACAGAGGAAACAACTATGATATTCAGAACCTACTTGAAAACTAGCAGATAAAGGAGAAAAATATATTAACAAACCCTTCAAGATACAATTACTATTGTAGCAACAAAACCAAGGAAGGAACTAGCCTGGAAGTGCA
Source organism: Struthidea cinerea (assembly GCA_013397865.1). Taxonomy (NCBI): domain Eukaryota; kingdom Metazoa; phylum Chordata; class Aves; order Passeriformes; family Corcoracidae; genus Struthidea; species Struthidea cinerea. The sequence goes on from VZTI01006028.1 coordinate 39,093, forward strand.
GAGCTGAAAGAGCAGTCAAATAGAGTGAGCTGATAGAGGAATCCAGCACCATCCAGGAAATAAAGCAGAATTCCTGACAATGAGGACAAGGAAAAGAAAATAGTCTTTCCTGTGTGTCACATGGAAAATTAAGTCTACTTGGCCAAATACTTTTGGATTTTATTTGTTCTTCTGTTAATTACAGTATTTCTCTGAAAGGAGAAAAAAACACCCTGGGCAGTGAAAAAAAAAAAAAAAAAAGACATGAATGCATTTGTCTCCTTTAACAATTGATTACAAAAGAGTCTGGAAACCTCTCTGGAGTAAAAAGACCGGCATTTCCTATTCACATCCATGGGAAGAATAGGTCTTGGTTAACTACATTCCTGTAGAAAAGTCTCAAGAACATTGGCATGGACTTCCTGCATGTGATATGGAAGCTTGACAGACCTAATCTGTTTTCCAGCTCATTCAAAAACCCAGGCAGATTGCTAGCAAATGTGTCTGCTGCCTGATATATTTACTTCTGGAGAGGACAGCATACCTCCTTCCCATCTCAAGTCTCTCAGGCACAACTTCTAGCCAAGGAAGCAAGAGTCTGCTACAAAGACCAGGGCGAATGGGTAGTTAGAAGAACATTCTAATAAGAAAGTTCCTCAGACTCATCCATGAAAAAGTCTATACTTCAAAAAAAGGACGAAAGTTGACTAAACAACCAGTAGAAGAGTTAGTTATTTCCTACCACTTCTGCTTACTTCTGGTATGATGTTCCAGAACATGAGTATCCTTTGGAAAGGATACTCAAGAATCTCTTTCTTTATAATGGCTTTATTCTCCCTTGAAACACAGAAGACAAGAAAATTGTCTAAGAAACAAGGGGGAGGTGAAAGCACAGACTGTTGCCCCTGTTGTGTCAAGTGAGGCTTGCAGGATTGTTCTAGATGATATACGACCCTCAATAATTGGAGTGTCAAACTTCTGGCAAAAATCTTTGGGCAGTAACCTGATAAAGGTCACCAGATGGTCAAAGATCGCATGGATATAGTTTGAGAAGCACACAAAGTAGTTCCAAATGTGGAACTGGAATGAGGCTGAAGAGTCCAGTCTTTTATGGAGCACAAGCAGCTCCTGAGTTTTTGGAGAAGTAGCCTTGGAAAGTACTTATGATGCACTGAGGGGAGCTGAAGATGTTGATCACAGGGAGGTCTTTTCCTTAAAAGTAGGAAAACAGTGTGTGATGTTGCAGGTCTGACAAGCTTCTCCAATTGCCACAATGGTCATGGAGCTGACATACCACTAAGGTCTCCTTCAGGAATCAGAGGGTCCCAGCTACGGGGTTTTGTCTTTGGAATACTGCTCTTTCCTGTTCTGATTGAAACAGAATGCTCAGAAGAAATTCTCTAGTTGTGTTGGTGGGATAATAAGGTATTTTAACATTTAGTCCTGAAGAACCTAGAAATCTAATTAACAAATGCTCCTGACGCTAGTGCTAATGATCTCAGTGGGTATAAAGAGAAAGTTGCCAAGGAATATTGGCTATCAGTGTAGAGGGAATGATTACCTGAGATTAGGAAACAATTGCCAAGATCAATACACCTCTCAAGACCCCAGAGCAGAACGCAAACGAAGTAGACTAAAAATGCCAGCAGTAGCCAAAACCTCTTATCTGTAAGAAAACTGAAAAAGTTTCCTGGGGGGAGCCAGCATTCCACAATGTATGAAATGAGGAATCATTTTGATTCAGTGAACATTTAAGAGCAATTTGTGGAAATAGGTTTGTGCTTATTGTCCCATTGCCATTATGCAGGGGGCTGATACTTGTGTCCTCTCCTGCTGCCATCAGTAAGATTATCGGGCCTGGAGCACTGGTACAGATAAGGCCCACAGGGTGAACAGAAACAGCTCAGCTGATAAAAAGAATATGGAATCTTTGCCTCATTCAAACAAAGGGTCTTTAGCTTACTCTTAATCATCAAGAAAGCTTTTTAAGAAGTGAGCTCTTAGAGTCCTATAGCCTGTCTGTGTGGAAAAATGAGGTGAAAAGCAGGGGGAAAAAGGTGAGAAGGAGGAAAAACAGATGGCAGATTTCTTATCGGAAGAAAGAGCTTTTGACTCTTGGAACATGTTGTTTGCATTCCATATCTAAAAATTTTACATTTGAATTTGTGAACTATTCCTGGTGATTAAGCAATTAACAATACATGGGAAGTACCCCATTCTACTGGTTAAGGTTCGCATGAGTTAAACTTCTGCAGGTCATTTTGTCATTTAATGCAAACTTTTCAAGTAACTTGAAAAGCTTGGCCTGACTTTACAAACATCTTCTAAACCATCATGTCCATTTATAAAAATAGTTTATCCATGTTTCGGGATACAAACCAAAACCAAAAGCGCTTGTGGACACTGCTGTGGCAACTGGAACTTTATTACCTTACACATAGCAATCCACTATCTGCTCATTTTGCTTACGTCCCAAGCCACTACATTCCTGTATCTACTAAAAAAACAAAGGCTTTTAGCTAGACCTCTCAGAAGCATGTTTATAGATAATTATTGTCTAAAGCCTGAGTATAAAAAATATATAATTAAGCAGTAGTCCTGCTTATCCTCTCTAAGGGCTTTTTACTTTGCTAGGCAGTAAGGAATCAGGCCTCTTAACTCAAAAGCTGAAAATTACCCAGTTATTTTAATTTACATTAATATCTTTTACAGCAATTCAACGTATTTCTGTTCCAAAATGTGCTAATTTCACCGTTAGATTTGGTACAGACCTATTTGTGTAGGAGACCTGACTGGGGAGGTAATTAAATAGGATACATCTCAGGATTTCAATTAACACCGCAACTGTCTCATGTACCTTTTAACAACTCCTAAACTATTGAGTCTGGAAAATTGTTATCTTTTTTTCTTTTAATATATCAGAAAGCATTGGAAATTTAACTAAACTTTTACTTTAAACCAGAATGCTGTTTTCCTTCTTCCCTCCCCTCCTTTCAGAACTCACATAAAAAATGCATCAATCATGTAAAGGGGACATGGTAATAAATAAAAGCAAAACTAAATTTATGTGTAGCTGATGTATTCCTCACTTTCAACATTAAAGAAAGCAAATATGCCAAGTATGTAATATTTTAATGATCAGAACTACTTAAACAACTTCACAGTAAGAAACCAAGGCCAAAACTGAAGATCATAAAATCTTGTTTAGACCCAAACTTTAACAGTACCACTTGACACGTGATGTTCACTTTTTAATATAAAAGTGCCTCAGAATTAACAGCAGCAATTTGAATATATTATGTAAGCAACTTCAACTAAAGTGTGTCACTCAGCTGCTTTGGTATCTGGGTAATCTCCTGGTACATAGCTTTTTTGTAAATTTCAGACATCAAATAATGAAAGTAGTGTGTAGTATTTTAAATCCCAAAGATTGCATACATCTAGGAGACCTCCATTTAGGTCTAAATAAGCCTTACAATAATTAAGTACTAAACAGCAAAGTGGCCAGGAATTACAAACTTTCAAATTGTTACCAAGCACATATTGGTACTAAGCAGTTATTATTGCATATTTTAGCGTCTTTGTATTTAACAGCAGTGACAGAGACACAGATTACAAACCAGCAACTTTTACAAATTAGTAAGTAAACAATAATAAAGGGTAATACAGGTACATGTTCACTTCATTTACTGATTGTATTGTTTGTTCACTCTGCTTTTCTCTCTAGCAATATATTGGCATAATACAATATTAGTGTTTAATAAACATTCTAATTGTAGCAAATATGACATTTTTAAAGTAGTAGTAAAAATAATGAAATAAAGATAGCACTGCAGTTTGTTGGAGGTCAGTGCTAGTGAATACTGTATCAGTGAAATTTACTGTGAGGTATCTATTGCTCTGGAAAAAATACTTGAATGTTGACTAAATAAAAACATCTGTAACTCATTTCATGGTCAGCGTTACACTAGCAGTTATAAGAAAATAAGATATATGTGTTTCATGTAACTTGCAATTGATACAGTATTTTTTCCAAATGTAAATAAAATTCCATCAAGTTTGAAGTAGACAGATTTTCAGGTTACAAAAAACCCTTGAGATAGTTTTTTCTATGCTTTCATAAAATCTTACATAACCACAGAATCATTTAGATTGGAAAGGACCTCTGACACCTTAAAGTCCAGCCTTTGACTGGTCACCACTGTGTCAACTAGACTGTGGCACTAAGTGCCACATCCAATCATTTCGTGAACACCTCCAGGGATGGTGACTCCTCCACCTCCCTGGACAGCCTGTTGCGACGTTTAACAGGCCTTTCAATGAAGAAATTCTTCCTGATGTCCAACCCCAACCTCCTCTGGTACAGTTTAAGACTGTGTCCTCTCACCCTGTCACTGTTGCCTGGGAGAAGAGGCTGACCCCCACCTGGCTACAACCTCCTTTCAGGGAGTTGTAGAGAGCGATTAGGTCACTCCTAATTTAACAACAGGAAACATTATGGAATGGCATAAATGATATTGCAAGCACATGGCAAATAGGAACTCAGTTAATGATGTAAACTGAAACACAGTTCTTGGCTCATACAGTGTTTGAGTTTCTTATATTAAGCATCAGTCATTGCTAGCTCGTTACTGCTAATTGAGCATAAGTGCAAAGATATCATAATGTCAACTTCTGGGTTTCCCTAATCATCTCTGGTAAAAACCTATTGCTGTGTCCAGTTTGCTTCCTTTCAAGGTCCTTTCCTCAAAGGTTGTAAATTCAAACACAAAAACTCCAAAGCAACGGAAGAACCCTTCTAAATGTGTTGCTTTTGCTATTGCGGGTCAATTGTTACTTAATTGCAAGAAAGGTCCAGCAGGTGCACATGGCTGATTGTTTCTACATCATTACATTGTATACCAGCATGCTGGGCTCATTTTAGCTATAAATAAGCACATAAAATTTAATCAACAGAAGTTAATAACTTGAATTACCTAGATTTGGAATTGTAAAATTTCCATAGCATACCCTCATTTTTATTTATGTAGTCACTCCAGACATGTTGTTAACAATTTTCTAAAGGATCCTACTTATTAAAAATCTCAACTGACAAAAATACACATCTTGGAAATATTTAAACACATTGGACTTGGATTTCTACACCCAAGTCTTCCTCCTCCTCTTACCGTACCATCATGCATTAGGGTGATAAGCAGTAGTTTGAGCACAAAAATAGCTGAGTTAAATGATCCAGTCACTTACCTGTTACTTTATCTTGTGACATTGCTTTACCTCCATTTGTTTGACTTTGACAACTAAATACGCTGGGATTATTTACAAACATTGAGGGTTGTATCATTGTGCTGTACAGAGGCAACAAAAGCAGCAACCCCATCAGAATTACTAAAATATTTCGCCTCACTCGGTGTGCAGCTTCTCATGTGGTAAATTCTGAGTTGTATTAATGGGTACTGCTTTCAGTAAACTGTGGTTCACAGAATTGGAAGGGATCCACAAGGATCAATGTCCAGCTCCTGGCCCTGCAGAGGACACCCCAAGAGTCACACCACGGGCTTGAGAGCACTGTCCAAATGCTTTTTGAACTCTGCCAGGCTTGGTGCTGTGACCACTGCCCTGGGGAGCCTGTTCCAGTGCCCAACCACCCTCTGGGTGAGGAACCTTTTCCAGATATCCAACCTAGACCTGCCCTGGCACAGCTTCATGCATGAATGGCCAACAGGAACTTCAGCTAAGATGCTCAGAGCAGGCTGACAAATTACTGCAATTGTACACAGTATTGATTACAAATGCTAAGCAATCCTACTGCATTATATGAGGAACAAAAGTGACTTTTAGCTACAAAAGTAGATTTAAATAGGAAAGATTATTGAGCCAAGTTGTTTGAAACTGGAACTCTTTCACTGCGTGTGATGGCTTCCTGAACAACATAGAAGGTTCAGGTTATGTGTGATGAACAACTTGGTCTTAACAAGTAATAAAAATAGAATTAACCTAAGAAATTCAGGTGCGGTGCTTAGGTTTTAGAAGACAGACATAAACCACATAAATTTATCATTTTAAAACTAGGCAATTTCTGTCTCCTACCACAATTTATTCCTGTCTGCTTTTTTACTCAGATGAATTCCTTCTGTGATTAGAATGACAAAATACTTCCACATTAATGAGCTAATTAGTTTAATTGCATAATTTTGCTGTTTTTTTAATCTCATGTGGAATCTTTAGCAGATATAATTACTAAGTCACAATTACAGGATTCTGTTACATTTCTCCTTCTTTGGAACATGTTTTGTTCTGGAAATTTGCTTACATAGACTGTCTTGTTAGGCCTTTGTTACTTTGAATGCTAAAGAAAAAATTAATCTGCAAACAATAGAGAAGACCAGAAGGCTTAAGAGCCCAGATTTTTTTATTCAAGAGGTAAGATACCGTACATATTTCCACTATTAATCAGACATCTGCAGCCTGATACTTCAAGTTGAAGGTTCCAGTTTTATTGAACTATGAACAAAACAATTATTGACTACATTTATGCTATTTCCTTCAAGGTCCAAGCTTTTCCAGTACTTATCATAAGAAAGCATTAAAGTCTGATGAATTTCTAAATACATTAAGGCCTATAAGATTTTCATGCACAAAACTGAATGGAATAATACAGCCAAGGAAAACAGTTGAGATTATACTCAAGCATGTGCTGAAACAGGCCAGACCCTGAAGAGGTATAATTCAGCAAATTTCTTTACTGGGTTATTTTATGTCTGCTGACAATATAATGCAATTTTAGCAATTTAACAGAATTTAAACGGATGTTAATTAACAAGGACCTGTCTTAATGATTTAAGGTCAATAAAATGGGTATCTGAAAGACCTGGAAATGAGGGAAGCTCACTGAAAGACTCAGGTCATTTTTTTCTCCCCAGTCCCTCCCAGTAAATGACCTGATTCAGACTGATTTTGATCTTTTTCAGAATATATTTATGCATCTGATGCTCATGCGTTAAGTCAGACTTCTCTGAAAAATCAAACCAGCTCCCTAGTTAGATTTAATCTTTAGCTCTATTAATAAGCGGAGTCCATAAAATGCCTCTATTTCAATTCAAGACAGAAATTTCAATTAGCAAGTTAAGGACTGAATTGACATTGAAATATTAGTATGTGTTCTTAAGTTTAATGCTATCTCACTAAAGGTGCAGATTTTATAATAAAACATGATTCAGCATAAAATAAACTTTTTATAGAAATGCTACATATGAAGGAAGTCACTTACCTTCTGTTTTATTATTAACCTCCAATTTCACTTCTATTATAGGATGACAAATTGTACTTGAATAATCAGGTGAAAAAGTAAAATCTGGTAATATCTGATGAATTCCTACATTTTTTTGTTTAACCCCCCTCCCCGCCAAACTATACCACTATTGTTTAAATAAGCTCATGTGAAAAAAATAGTACCATATCTAATTGCACAATTCTCAAGCATCTTAAAGCCAGAACTTTGACAGATATTTGTTGAATGTGATAGCTCATTATCTTTATTTTTGCTAGGATATAAACGTCCAAATTCATGGTGTCTTGGAAAAAAAATTGCCAAAGAGATCTGAATTTATTTAAATGTGTAATTTCTGAAAAAATTTTCAATATATTTTTAAATTTATATGTTATATATTGCATAAAAATGATGTTTTATAAAGTGAATGCAATTCCATGAAAACTTTCCAGACAGCCAATATGAAGTGTTAGACTATTAATTTTATTTGAAGGAACATGCAGATTATATGTGGTCTAACTGCTGAAACCACATCAGCATCAATAGATTCCGTCTGTAAAACATTAAAAAATAATTGTTGACACTTTCACCTTCAAAGTGAGAGCCTGGGTATGATCAAAACACATTTCAGCTCTAGAGGTGCACATCATTACGTGCTTATCTGGAGTTGCACATGTTGGTCCATTTCCAAAGAGTCACAGTTTGTTCAGATGAGGAGGATGATCCCTTAGATTTAAAAAAAAAAATAGTGGAAGCATCTGGATATAGTACCAAAAACCAACATACTGCTGCTTCTTTTCATAAAAATAAAAAAAAAAATACGGGCACAGGAAAGATTTTTGGCCTTGTAGTTTCTAAAGAAAGTTATAGTTTAATTAACTTGATACAATATTTCTGCTATTCACTGATAGTTTGTCAAAGATCATCTCATGGATATTTTCCTTCACTAGAAATGGGAAATCTCATCTAACAATGGCCTTCCACAGCAACTCCATCTTTCCAGTGCTATTGCCCATGCTTTTTAAAATGACAAGCACTACATCCATTAAAGACACCTTATCATGCAAGAAACAACTTACTTTTGATTACTCCTTTCCAGTTTTCTTTCCCATCGGCCTGTTTTTTGACAAATTCAACCAGAAGATGTAATTCGTAGGAGCTTGGTCATTACTGCCACATGATGAAGATCAAAATGTTGTAACTTACTTTGAAGGTAACTGCTTCGCTTAATGTGGAGTGCAACTGAATCTCTCTTTGCCACTCTTAGACATGACAAACCAATTAACAACACCTGATTGCAAGAATACTGACACCATGGATAGTGAATACACTTGCACAAGAAGCCTCTTTCACCAGTGTATTTTTAATTCCTCCAGTGACTGCATTTTGCCATCTCCTTCAGGAGCTTGTTTCCATTATGTCTGGTTGCCTACAGACCACCACAGCTCTCTCCCAGTCTTCAGCACTGCAGACATACAAACGCCTTCCTTCGACTGTGTGACATCACGGCCTCCGGGGCCAGCGCGGTGGCTGGGAACTGTTCCCAGCCCGTTGCCGTGCCCAGAGCGCCAGCAGAAGTCGGCGTGGAGAGACAGCCAGAGCGTGTGCTGAGGTGGCAGCTCGGCCCACAGCAGCACCATGGCTGGCCACGCATCCTCGTGGCTTCTGCAAGCCTACGTGCTCCTGATGCTGGCCCATCCCCTCGGCCCTTCCAGCCGTCCTGAGCGGGACATGGGCACCACGAGCAAGATTCCTGAGGATGTGGAGCAGCAGGACACGGGCCCTGAGACACCCCCCTTGTGGGTCATGGTGGCGGTTTTTTTGGCTGGCTTAGTCCTGGAGCTGCTGCTGACGGGAATTGTCCTCAGATGGTGCCTTGGCGGAAGGCTCTGGAAACGCTGGAGAGAGCTGAGGGAGGGGTGTCAGGCAGGTGGGATGGGGGCAGGGAGGAAACAAGGCCTTGGGCCTTGCCTGTGTCAGGCAAGGCATGAGAGCCCTTGTGGGGGAGAAAAGCTGGGCAGATTCCGAAGCATGCTGAGACTCTTTGCCAGCCCTTTGCCCAAGGCCCCAAGGCAGAGGTGGAGTCAGAGCCTGGATGGGAATCGGGCCCTGCAGCTGAGCCCTGGTGACACCAGACTGAGCTGGCTGGAAGCCCCCTTCCTGCAGCCCCTGCCCAGGGCAGCCCAGCCAGGCCAGAATCTCTCCCGGGCTGTGCAAAGGCATCCCAAGAGGGCTCAGCCCCATCCTCTCCCTGTGCTGTGTCTTGCAGGAGACGCGCCAGAGCCCCTCGGTCTCTGCAGGGCCGTGCCGCTGCCGGGGACGCAGCTGCTGCAAGGAGCTGCTGCAGCTGCTGAGGCACAACCGTGCCCTGATGCTGCTGTGCCTGTGCTACAGATCTCTGCAGAGGCGTAGGCAGAAGAGATCAGCTAAAGGGGGCATTTGGAAGAGGAGGAGACTGCACTTCTCCCCTCAGCTCTGAAGTCCCCAACTCCAGCTCACCGAGCAGCCGGCAGAGCAATGCAAGGGGATGTGAGACCAGTGCTCAGCCCGGGCACCGCGACATCCCCCACCATAGGTTTTAGTGAAGATCCCATTTGTTAGCCATAGCTTCCCATAGTTTAGCCATAGGTTCCCAGCAAACTTTTTCCCAAGAAGATTTTTTATACTGTTCAAATTCCAGAAAGTTTACAGTTCTAGTGCATAAGGTTCTCCCCCTGTACTCTTCTCACGCCCTAGTTTTAGATTTTTCGAGCAGTCCAGTTAAATAAAGTTCACCTTTATTTGTATAAGATATAACATATATAACATTGCTGTGTTATTTTTTTATATTCCATCTGAGGGGGGACACAGCGATTGATGGGTTCTCACAGGAGCTCCAGCCCAGGTCGAATGGAGAGCCTGAGTGTAACAGCAGGGTTTGAGAGAGTATTGAGGGCAGCTGGAAGGAAGATGCTGGTCAATGTTCTCCTGCCTCCATCTTCCAAGGAAGCTTTGCTTGGATCCCTGTCTGCACTGTGCCAAGGGGCCCCCAACGGCACAGGGACATGTATGGGTGGCCGCAGAAGTTGCTTGCAGGACCCTTGGGCACCAGGAAAAGGGCAGGACCATCCCTGGGGTGCTGCAGGAATCCCACATTGGGCCCATCCCTGAGACCCAGGCGAAGACCGCAATCAGGCAGCCAAATGCATCCAGGAGCTTCTCCGCCTCTGCCAGGGAGCAGGGCAGCGAGGGCCCGTTCTTTTTCATATATTTGTATTTTCTTTGTATTTATTTCTTTCTATTTATCATGTTGACCTTCAGAATGGCATTAGAAATCATTTTCCTTCAAAAAAACCCCTGACTTATTTCGGTTGTAGGAATCAACCATGTGTACTCTCTGATTAAATGACTTCCCTCTGATTCATTCTGCATTTTGCTCCTTTACACTACCATCAAGCACCTCTGTGAAAATAAAGGTCCTTCATTGGAAGCGGGAGTATCTTGCCGTTTTCTGTGGAATGCTAAGTTTGATGGCTTACCCATGCATACAAATCCAATAGGAATAAAGACTACAAATCAGCTTTACAATTTCAAAGGCTACTCCCTCTACTCTTACACCTCAGTTTCATTATTGGTAAGGTTCTGAAGTGATACCAAACCAGCACAGAAAACAAATGGAAGAAGATAATCAGTAGTTGAGACCACCGGCTAAACTACGTTTTAAATCTAGTTTTAAGGTCTCTAGGAGCAAGTTTGAGTGTATAAATGGGGACATTCACACAGAAGCACTACCAGTTGGCAGTTTTGGCATTTCCTCTGAGTTTCCTTTTTATTTTTCATCTTTCATCAAATTGAGAAAAAAACCAAACAAAAGTGACTTATTAGGCAGAGAAAACACATGGTTGGTTTTTAAGAAACATTTTATTCTGTGTGTATAATAACCTACTGGGGAAAAATGTGAGCTTTTAGCAAAATGTCACTGTGCTGTTGCAGTTGTTCTACCACTGTGATGAATAACAGGCAAGTCTGTACGACCCCTGTAGTTCATCCTATGCAAGGGTCATTGATCACTCATCACTGTAAGGATCACTGGAAATAATGATGGTGGAAAATGTGGAGGTAGCTGGATAAATAAATACTTGCCATTGCCTTAGCCAGAAAAAAACCCCCTCAAAACAAAGCTATAAAAATAGCTATCCTCTGAATTAGGGGAATTTAAATTCACTGTTTTAGGACTGCTTTTGGTTCATATTCTTATGTTAAATATCATTTCTATTGGAAATATTGATCATTATTATGTTTTTCAGATGTGAATTACAAAGCCATATACACCCATCTTCTCAAAATCTCAAAATTTTAAGTGTTTGCAAGTTTAATCACTTAGGAAGCAAAAGGAACCCCCATGTGTCTCAGGATCAATAGAAACTAACCAACAAAACTTGACAAAATATATTAAATTGGCAATAAAGTCAACAAATATTTTCCACTGTAGAGATAGATATCACCAGCTTAAGAATTTGTCTAGTATAGATTTAGTGAAGAAAAAATATGTCTTTATTGCCGAATCAGTTATGAGTTGTTCTACTCTACTGTCAGTATGCTCTGGATATAAACACCATGTTCTTCATACTCACATCCACAAAGAATTCCACTTTAAAATTAGGTCTGGTTTTGAGTTTGACCAAACAAATGAAAATTCTCTGCTAAAACACAGTGATGGCAGCATGGTCAGTCTTTGCAATGAAAAGCTAAGAACTAACAGTAGATTCTTGATCAGATCTCCCAGGTTGAGTACACATTGTTGTCATGGTGGCCTGGCCCTTGCTGGCAGCCAAACTTCCACCCAGACATTGGCTCATTCCCTCCTCTCAGGAGCACAGGGGAGAAAATAAAAAAAGCAGGAACAAGAAAGCTGCCTCAGCATAAAGACAGGGAGGTCACTGATGAAAGAGACTTAACTTGGAAAATCTTACTTATCACCATTTAAAATGAATATTTAATTATATTAGTATTTATTATTATTAGATAGTCAGAGACAGCAAACCTGACTCAAATCACTAAGCTACCCACCTTGTTTTGGTAGTGAAACTGGAGGATGACCAAAAAAAAAATTACATTGACCTGAAATAAATTTATTCACTCCAATTTTAATGAAACAGTATGTTTTTCTGTATTTGTTTAAGAAATAGCTAGTGAAAAGTTATTTCTTTATTCTAAAAATTATTCTGTTGCAAGAAGCAATTTAGTTAATGCTCTTTTAATTTACAATAGACACTAAAGTACTCAACCAAGTTTTCTTTATACTGAAATTCTTCATTGTTAGATTGGAAACTCCTCAAGACAGGGTCCTGTAATGCAGTAGGAAGAGTGTTGTTAGGCAACAGAGATATTACTAAAGACCAACTATACTCTCATTACATTTTGGAATGCATACATTTCTTCATCACACGTATGACTGAAATTAAAGCTAATTAATTAATGATAAATGATCTGAAAACAGATAGGAAGGTGGTAAAGTACACTGTTAATGCAAAGTTATGAGGGTAGTAAAGATAGAACTGATGGAGGGAATGTGCTTACAGCCTCACAATCCTGAGTTCATAGGCAGGTGAAATTTACTGTAGATAACTGTAATGTAAACACAGAAAAAAATCCTAATCTTACCTATAAAATTATCTAGTGGATGTAGATGTTAACAATCAGAACGTAGAGCCTGAGATCTATACACTTAACACTGTGAAAACAGTGTTCAACAGAACAACTTTCAACAATGCTTAGTTTATCTGCTCTCTCACTTCCCAAGCAAATCAAAACAAACGAGAGACAGAAATTATAAGCAAAGAAACTACTATTTGGACTGTGCTTGTGTCTTGAATACTGGGTGTAACTCCTGGTCTCCTCTGCTCCAAAAGCATATAGTGGTGCTCAAAAAAAGACAAAAAAACCCCAGTAACATGAAAAGAATCTGAAAAAAATATGCCCAAACTCTTCTGCTTAGAAAATAAATACAAGACTGAGGAAAGATATAAAATCACAGATTGAAGAGATGAAGTGACTTGAGAGCAACTGTTCATTGTTTCTATCAAAACGAGAAGAATATCAATTAAGACAGATAGGAAACTTTAAAAAGAACCCATATTTCACAAAGTGCATAGTCAAGTTGCACTGAGTAAGGACCTTTTTTTTTCATACTCTGCAGATGCTAAAAACCTATGTGGACTTCAAAAGACTGAGTAAATTTGTGGATTAAAAACCTACCAAGAACTGACAATAATAACACACCACTTCTGATTCGGAAAGTGCTGAAGCCACAGATGGTTGCATTCATGGTATTTAGGGATCATATGACGTCCTATCTCTGTAGTCTTCCTTAGGCACTTTCTAGTCTCCTCTGCTACAGACGAATATGCTCAAACGTGTTTTAATGAAGACTACACCAGCCAATTATTTCTGGAATGCATTTATTTATAGCTGAATTCAAGGGAATAATAATAATAAAAAAGAATATGCATAATAGCAAGGTATATCTCAACCTTGAAAGCACTTACAAGTACACTTGATTGTGGTCCAGTTGATATCACTAACATATGAATACAAGCAAATGTAAGAATATAATCCCAAAGGAACTTAACATTTTCCCTTTCCAAAAACTTTTTAGAACCAATATGTTGGCACAGAATCTTTGTTAAGTGTACCAAGTCAGGACAGAATTTTTTTCTTTTTTTTGGGAAAAGAGTGTAGGCGTATTTCTAACAGAGGAAGGTATACCGTGGTATCAAAATCCACCAGATTTATCTGCCTTTTAAAAAATAAATCATTACTTATTTCCCTCCTGTGTCCAGGAGTTATTCTATTTGCCACTGCATACTGCATTTTCTGTCAGGAATCATGCTTGATGATTTCTGTTCATGGCCAACTTTCAGGCCCGTGCCTTGCAGCAGCACTTCCTGCCACCCCACAGCTTCCCCAAACCAGCTGCTACTCGGGGGCTGCTCAAAGGGAGGGAATCACAAGCCATGGCACCAAATAATTTCAAGAGTTCCTTGTTTCAATAAAAAAGCAAAAATTGCAACCACTGACGTACCCGAACTTATTTCTGAACCAGTGTAAGTAAAGCAGTACAATATTATGTGGAAACATGGCTCAAAGGACCTTTGATCTAAGTAACAAGGTAAACATGCACAATTATAATAAATTTCAGAAGTGCTTAGCAGTTACTTTTCCAGAAACAAACAAACAGAATGAATGAGCAAAGGCATTACTCAAAATCCCATTAGCTGCCTATTTTCCCTTACAGCAGTCTAAACACTCCAACGGTCCGTTCCAAAATTATTATTTTGATCCATTCCAAAGGGATTAGCTGTGCAAATAAACCTGGTCGCGCAATGCGGTCGTCTGTAACTTAGTTAACGAGGGCTGAAAAAAAAAAAAAAGGTACATAATTTCTCTAATCCATACTTACTTCTCGGGAGCTAAAACAAAAAATAGGAAAAGGAAAAAGTGATGCTCCTCAGAGGGAAAACACTTCGATACTCTGCGTGTGCTTTACAGCCCGTACGAGCAACTTTTCCGCGGCATCTCGAAGCTAAATGACAAGATAAAGCACAAAGTCGCGCCAGCTCAGCGTTCCTGCCCCTCCATCGCTTCCCCACGCTCCCCTTGCCGCGGCTGCGGCGCCTGGCGGGGGCCGGCCCGATCCCCGCACGCTGCCCCGGGGGGCGGCTGGGCAGACACAGACATACAGATTTATATTTTAAAAAAGATCGCGGGAAGTGCGGTTCCCGGGGCCCGGGGGAGGGAGGGAGGGAAGGCGGGCGAGAAGGCGGGCGGCACGGAG
>VZTI01006028.1:54542-66764 GCA_013397865.1 Struthidea cinerea
CCGCCCCCGCGGCGCTGCCCGGCAGCGCGGAGAGCCTGCGGAACGGATACGTGAAGAGCTGCGCGACCCCGCTGCGGCAGGATCCCCCGAAGAGCTTCCTCTCCTTGCTGCTCTTTCCTACCGCCTCCTCCTCCCGGGCTCGGCTCGCCCTGGGCGTCCTGGCCGCCGCTGTCCTCTCCCTCCTGGCCTTTCCCGGCCGGGGCAGCGCCCGGGGCCAGCAGGACGGGAGCAGCTGGCGGAGCCCGCGGCCAGTGCACGCCTTGCTGTGCCTGTCCCGCTGCCTCAGCCCCCTCTTCAGCATCGCCTGTGCCTTCTTCTTCCTCACCTGCTACCTGGTCGGCGGCCGGCGCGGGGAGCACGGCGGCGGCACGACCCGCTGGTGGCTGCTGGCGCTGCCCCTGTGCTGTTACTCGGGGGACTTCGTGGCGCTGCAGTGGCTGCTGCCCGCGGAGGGGCACGAAGAGGAGCCGCAGATGTTCCTAGGAAGGCTCCTGACGGTGCTGGTCTCGGTGGCAGCGCTGACCCTGCTGCAGAGCTCCCTGAAGTTGCGCCGGAGCCTCCTCGTCTTGGTGTTCTGCAGCCTGGTGTGGCTGGTGTCGCTCAGCAGCCTCCAGGCGCTGCCCCCAGCGCTCGGCCCGCTGCTGGCCGGCACGGTCGGGGTGGCAGGCTGCGTCCTGGCACTCTGTGGCGGGGAGCACGGCATCTTCTCGGCGCAGAGCCGAGGAGCGCACCACCAGCATCACCGCCACCCACGGCTCCCCAGCGTGGAGGAAAAAGTGCCTGTGATCAGACCCAGGAGGAGATCTAGCTGCGTGTCCTTAGGGGAAACTTCGGCCAGCTACTACGGCAGCTGCAAAATGTTTAGGAGACCCTCGTTGCCTTGCATTTCCAGAGAACAGGTAGGTTTCTCCGAAACTTGGAGGACAAACTTTTGGAGGAATGAGCGCCGCTCCATAGCTTTTCCTGACTGCTGTGTCTGTCTGTGCTGGATGTCTGCTCACTAACAAACTCCTGCTCGAGGAATGGAGGAGAATGTTGGTCCCTTAGCGGGTTTCTCAGCTCGGTTCTGCAGAATCGATATAACCCTTTATTTCTGCGTGGGTGCTAAATCATAATAATGTATTTGCTGTAGGACAGAAGGCTCGCTCGCTTTTTATGCAATCTCAGTTATTAAACAGCAGTTCTTATTGATTAGAGCGAAACCTCAAACCAGACAGCTTCACCTATCAGTTACCTTGTTATTTTGTTTCTTCCCCGAAGCCCCCCACCTCCTCCGCGTCTGGCAGCCTTTCCGAGAGAAAGAAACCACAGCTTTCTAAGCTGCTCGGCACTTCTGGTTCTTCCCGCTTTCTATCGACAAAATCATTGCCAAGTGCTTAAGAAATACCAGGTTTTGAGCGGTATTATTTATCGAATGTTGGCGTTGTTTGTGTGTCAGCTGTCCTTCTGCCCTGCAGATTACTGTCGTTTGTTCCTCTCTCTCCCTCTCTCTCACCCCCTGCTCCTCACTCCACCTAAGTTAACGTTAGTTTTGGGCTGATGGGTTTTAAGAAACTTCTTTTTACTGAAGAGAGAGCTGTTCAGTAGGGGCTGGAGGGATGCCCGAAACGCTCAGTTTTCTTGAATGGAACTCTGTTGGTTTCTACCTCCCGGAAAACTTTTCAATGAGTCTTGTTTTTTGTAGCGTAAACCCCCGTGCGTGTGGGGGAGTTTGTTTTTATTTGGGCGCTTGCACGTCAACTGTAGGAACATCGAGTTGTGTTGGAACTGGCCCGAGGCTGCTGCAAGTGGATTATCAGCCCGTGGTAGGAGAGAGAGTGAGAGGGGTGTATTTAATAAACGTGCAAGTGAGCAGTTTCTGCGAAGTGATTGTTGCTTCAGAATCCCCCGTCTGTTGCTGTCGTGGCTGAAACTCATCAGTGCCAAATGAAGTTTTCTAATTATTCTTTGACATTTATTCTTATTATTTGTGACTAAATAATGCCACAAGACGTTATTTAGTCTTGTGATTGACTGTGAATTAGGTCTGAGGAGATACGAGGTGAATCTGAAACGGTGGAGTAGTTTTGGAGCATTTTCCTCCCTGAGTTTGCACAACAGAATTAATAGAGTAATTGTCTACAGTGATTAATACAGTAATTCCTGCATAAAATGTTAAAATGCAAGTATGCTGTGACAGTCTTCAGAAATAACTCATTCAGTAAATTGCTGATTATCTAATGCATACAATGAAAGAAACATTAAAATATTGTACTAGTAGTTAAGATATGTATGGACTATGACATAATAATTTACTTTCTCTGTTCCCTTCTGGATAGTAAATGTTCTCTTTTTCTGTCACATTTGTCTGTAGCACAGAAATCTCAGAAAATGTGATTTCATTAACCTTTCTAGATGATAGACGATATTTGTTCATATGCAAGTTACTAAAAGCTTCCTTTGACGTTCGGCTCACTTCTTAAAGGCACGTGCATATTTTAAGTTAGGGCATTCATTATTCTTCAAGTAACATCATAAATGTCAACTGTAACTAAATACGTAGAATTTATTGGCAATGCTTAAATAATACGTGTTCATAATAAAATGTAACTTTTGGTAGGCTTCCAGCATTTGATATCTTTGTTATCACTAGATGTGAACAACAAAGAGATATGAAGTTCTTCATTTTCCTAATAATCTATTATGCTTTACAATAAATATTTGTGCTTTGTTAAGCACAATTTAAATGCGATTCACAGATATATGTTCTCTGATGTATTTTATATGCGGTTTTACGAGGATAACACAGGTTAAATCCTCTGATCTCCTGTCTGACTTGGAGAGACATCAGACATTGCAGAGCTGATAAAACATCAATTGTTTGGGCAGGGGTAGGGAGAAGTAAGCCCGTAATGTGTGACTTTATTTGAATAAACAGTACAAGGTTTTTATATTGCTTTCTTGAAACTGAAGGAATGTATGTACTTTATGCTTTTCAGAGAGCATCTATTATGTGACTTTTCTTTAAGGGCTGATTACACGTTTTGCAAATCTTTGTAAAGCAGTACAGTGTTTTTTTCCAATATTAATATTTCAAGGAGTTTAATGAACAGTGTAGGAAGATCAGTACGAGGAAGGTGCTGCTAGTCTACCATGACACAAATACTTTGATGAACGAGAGATAAGATATTATTGTGATTCTATTAGATGTATTTTGTGGGACTATCACAGATCTCTTATATTATAGAAGAAGTTTGTCAAATATAGAATAGCAGGTCAGAAGGGTACCCCAAGGATCATCTGGTCCTACCTTTCTTGGCAAAACCACTGTCTAGACAAGTTGGCCCAGCACGCTGTCCAGCTAAACCTTAAACTTGTCCGATGTTGGAGAATCCACCACTTCTCTGGGGAGATTATTCCAGTGGCTGATTGTTCTCATTGTAAAAAAATCTCCTTTTGTGTCGATTTTAGTTATTTTTTGATGAAAATAGAGAATGTTAGTATTGAACTTAAATTTTCAGTAACATGTTGATTTGAAGTTATATGTGCTCTCTGTCTACTTAAGTAAGTACTTAAGAAAATAATTATATTTATTTGATTGTTTTGTTGAGTTTTTTTTCAGCCAACAATTCCTGGGGGTCTGTGTGCATGGATGGGGTGGGAACAGGATGGAATACTAACACACAGGGGAATGTGCAACCAGCAGCACATGCACACAGAAATTGGATGGAACTATCATTGCTTTCTGGGATACAAGTGAAAAGAGGCTCAGTAAGCATGATCCTGTAGCAGCTTGAAAATTTGAGCAATCCTCATGACAAATATTTGGATAATGCTTTCTGTACTTCAACAGGTGCAGCAATTATAAGGCTGGAAGGTTGATAAAATTAGATTATTCTTACCTTTTACATGAGTATCTATATTTACTTTAGCCATCAAAGTATCTAAATTCATGCTGTGTGTGTCTCCTCTGCAGTTCATGTTTAGCAACATAGTTTGAGGTGGGAGGAAAGAACTCTGAATGGATTATATCTTTGTTTTTATGTAAGTATACTTAAATGCCAATATCAAAATATATAAATACACATAGAGGGAAACAGTATGACTAAAATTACGGGTAAAAATTTTGCAAAGGCAATGCCTTTTCTGAACTCTACTATATTAACGCTTCTGCCAACAGAAATTGATATGATTTTAGCAGTAAACAGACTGTTTGTATTCTTACTTCAATATTCATCTCGGACCTAGAGAGGAGTTGCGGTAAGACTGCAGTATTGATTGGTTTTTCAAATTTTGTGTAGGTCATATTTTGACTGTATGTATTAATTGGTTGCTAATCTGTTAGCTCTACCTATTGCTACTAATATCAAAGGGTTTATCTTTATTGACTGTTGCACATTTAGCACTTAATTTTATAATTTCTTTTTTGTCTGAAAGCCAAATCAGGGAATCTGAAAAGTGCTTGTCAGTACTGCAGATCTTGTAAACACTATGTCCTGAAACATACTGTAGTAAGATTTTTTTTTTCTTTAACTTGATAGTGGACATGTATATGAGAGCAAACAACTCTGTGTAGGAAACCATACATAGGAGCTTCTCAGAATCCAGAAGGAATATTCATATTTTATCTTGAGTAAAGAATAGGCCTTCCTAATTAAATACATATGATACATGTCCAAAACAGTCTGCAAACAGACTTGTTTTGGTTATCTGACTGGGTTCAAACATGTAGGAAATCCGGGACATTTCATGGACAAAGACTGCTTTCATGTTGCACTCTGTTAATTACAGGAGGAATTGTCTTGTAGTTAGGGTTGGATTGACCACCACCTCTCCCCAGTTTCTGTTCCAAGCTATCTCGTACCTTTGATGTATTACCTTAGGAAGATCAGGACTTGATTTCAAGAGTCTAAAATATTTGCGTAACTTGAAATTGATGCAGTTCCTTATTTGCTCATGAAATTTACATCTGTGTCTGTTACCTATTTGTGAAACAAATTCCACTTTGTCCTTAAGTTTTCAGGGTATAAACTTCCTAGTGCAGAAGCTGTCTGTTAGTGTGTATTTTAGAGCGTCTTAAAATTGGTACACTCAGATACTGTTTGCAGCCCAGAAACCTGTGAGCATTTACCTGTTGAATGCAGCCAGTAACAAAATATAATTCTCCTTGCTGTGTAATTGACAAACCAGCTCTTTGCTATTTGAAGTCTCCCCCTCACGATTCCAGTGACTGTCACCACAGCTGTACCTGCACGGCAAGATGTTGTTCACAGAATCTTCCTGTCTCTGCGGTTTGCCTTATGGGGAAAAAATCAAGGTAGCAGTGTGCGTTGAGCTGTGAATGGAATCAATTCCAATGGGATGCAGCTGAATGTGAGGAATGTGCAAAGGGAAGGATTACATGGTGAAAGCAACAGACTTAGAAAACTGTTTCTGCGACCATCTTTTGGATGAGTAGGATTCTATTGTTTCTGCCTGGTTCTCTCTAACAAAATATTTTGAGCTAGTTGAAATGTGAAATGAGAAGGCTCTCGTTCTCTCTCACTCGTTCTCTCTTGTAGTATTATGCCACAAGGAGAGGAGGATTGAAGCATGGTTTGCCCATATAGGGGTCAGAGATTAAGATGGTATCCTCTGGCAAAGTTACTCCTAGGACCATCTCGGAGAATGACAAAGAAAGGTATTAGGGAGACTGAGTACACTTAAGAGCTCTGTTAGCTAAGTTTTACCTTAAGCTGGCTTTTAGATATCCAAGGCTTGGTGGCATTTTATATTCTGCGTAAGTAAAATCAGGCAAGAGTGTCTCTGAGTTGTCCGTGTAGCAAAGGAGGTTGACGGTTGCTTCAGGTGTGTTTTCCTGGAAAGAAAATACAAATGGAGAAAGGAAGGAGATCAAAGACTACTGCTGTGGAAATGCTGGAGAAATTTGTTGGAAGGTGAGGACAGCATGTCACAGAGCACCAGTAGGAAAGAAATGAAAGAAACTGTGAGAGATGGTTCCAGCAACTGCATAATTGACTGTGTTGAAGAAAAATAGCAGAATAAATTGCATGAAGTACTGATATTCAGTTTGGACCTGGAAGATGTTTTAAATTTATGAAATAAACTTGTAGTGATGAGAAACAAAAGGTGCCCAGGAGGGTCTCTAGAATGAAAAAGAGGGGGCAGCCTCCATGCTGGGGTTTGTGAACAGTGTATTCTGGGAGGTTAAATATGAAAGGAAAGAGAATTGCAAGAAATTGGGTATATTTCCCTGAGAAAAGGACTTATCTTTTGACACAATGTATGTCTGTGCGTGTACATGTCTGATAGTACTCTTCTAATAGTTGAACTTGAGCAGTGGAACTGATTGTAGTGTACTGGCCTTAGAAGATCAAACCACAGCAAATTTTATCAAAAAATGGGGATGGGAAGTGAAGAAACCCTGTGGAATATGCCCTAGCACAGGACAAGTCTGCAGTGTGAGCCAAACTCTCAGAATCCCCATGACAGTGTCTCACGTCACGAGTGAATGCCAGAATGATGCAGGTGGGGTGAGGAGTCTGTTACAGCCTGGGCCTTATGTGACATTTGATTGGAAAGTTATATTTCTGAAAAAGCTTTTTTATTCCTGTTTTGCTTTTCCGATAGTTTAAAATGAAAACTTCATGCAGCCTTACTACCCTCAGAATAAATCACTGAAGAAAGCCTAATACAACTATTAGGTGATACCAGTTGCTGAAGATGGGAAAGAGTAAGTCTTGTGCTTTTGTGCAAAGGTTGGGGATTGCAGGCAGGGAAATTGGGGGATGTAGTCTGTTCTGCCGTTGTTGTAAAAAATTCTGGAGGAAAACAGATGAGAAACTTTTGTCTGCCAAACAACAAGAGCGGACAGACCACAGGAGGCGACAGACATAAAATATTTTGCTGGAATCTCACTGATTTTTCCAGGATAAAACTATGTGGAGAGCAAGCTGAAAGAATAGTTGAAGATGAGAATAAAAGAGAGTGAAAGGAAATGTTGAATTTCAACATTTCTTTTCCAGTGGCTGAAAACAATGCTTAACAAGATGCAACGACACAACAGAATAAATTTTAATGGTGAGAAAAAAAAAGGGGACTTTCCTGCAACTCAATAGCAGAAATGAAAATTTAAGGTTAAAGCTAGGGCTTGGATTGGTCAGGGCAGACTGTGCAATGTCTGAGTGATTGTTAGTGAAGCATAAAAAGGATCAATAACTTTAAGGATCCAGTGGCAGTAAAATTGTACTAGAGCCTTCAAAACAGACAGGAGCCATGGATGTTAATAAATGAGAGTTCACAGGGTAACAAGTAAACTGGCAGATGATGATATTTGGGGAAGGGAAGTGTGAGAGAAATAGGTCAGGGAACTCTGTGCTTAAGGAAGACCAGTTAAGTGAATGAAGACCAGTTATTGATGAATGTGGCAAAACAAACTGTTCTAGGAACTAGAAGGGCCATAACAAGGCATGACTGCTGAAACAAAATGTCAGCTTCCAGAGCAGTTTTATATTTGAAAATGGATCATACAGCTGTGGGGAAGGCCATCATTCGCATAAATACAGGCAGCCAGCGACCAGGAGTAAGTTCTGATGTGTTGGGCCATCCTTACTTTTTCACACACAGCTTTTGTATGTAGCATGTTCCTTTGAAACAAGTGCAAATTTATTAGGAGAGGGACAGACCAGGGCATAGATACCCAAGCAGTTCTTTTATATCCCTCTATTTGTTTGATAGTTCAATATTTATGAAAAACAGTGCTGTTATGCAGAACATTCATGACCACCAGTGTTCACTTTGTACAGGAGGCAGTGAAAAAACCTGACATATTTTCAATTCAGCGACTGATGAAATGATAATGTTGACAAGTTTTGTTACCCAGTATTGATTTGCCTACCCTAATGTCCCTTTATGAAAACCCAAATACCTTCACTAAGTTAAAGGCATGTTTGCAGCAAATGTTCCGTTTGTTGTTCATCTGATAAATAAAAGTTTGTTTTATGGAATATGAAAATGTTATTTTCCCTAAATAATTTACTATTTTTAAATTATTCAAGGTACCATAGAAAATGTACCATATGAGGCTGTATTTGAGTGCTTTGGATTTGGTTTTGAGAGATCTTCCCTCTTCTACGAGGTTTTTTGGTGTGAATTAGCACTACAGGTATGGTGGTTTAGCTATATCCATGCTGATGATGGTAAGTGGGCAATATGAATGGAGT
Organism: Struthidea cinerea; assembly: GCA_013397865.1. NCBI lineage: Eukaryota > Metazoa > Chordata > Aves > Passeriformes > Corcoracidae > Struthidea > Struthidea cinerea. The sequence goes on from VZTI01006028.1 coordinate 62,744, forward strand.
TTAATTTGGGGTTAGTGCATTCATTATGCCCAAAGCAGCCAGCACTGCTCCCCCACCCCAGAGGAACTGTACCTCTGAGGGGTGGTGATGCAGCAAGCCTGTCACACCTGCATGTTAATGTCTATTGTCAAGACAGTTTTATCAGCAAAGCTCTTAGTACAGAATGAACTTTTCTAAAAGTGTGTGAAAGCTAAAGTTACCAGAGGGAAATTTCATCAGTTTTATTGAAATAACAACTTAATTATGACCCCCTGCATGGGCACTGTGGGTATTACGGTGTCTCTTTAACCTTCATCATGGTCATGCTTCATTTGTTTTTGATTAATTAACCCCCTTTAACAAGATAGGAGCTAAATCAAAGGGTAAAAAAGTCATTCTTATACTAGGCTTAATGTCTGCATGACTTCTTTTCTACTGTCACTTAAAACTAAAGGCCTATGTTTTCACTTAGGGTCTTTTTAATTTTCTTAGAGCCAGCTGATATTACACGTTCAATCACAACATATTTTTAGGGGGTTTGACTTTATTTATTTTTTCCTCCTAATTGTTGTTGTGCAATATCTCTTTGCCACTCCAGGAATATAATTTTGTTCTTTCTGCCTAGTAGATTCTCTTAAAAGAATTCTGAATTTCTAAGTACTCTAAAGTTACTAATTTAAGAAGTACAGGATTCATAAAGGACAAGTATCAGTGAGGTTTTCTTGTACTTTCTGGCTGTCCAGAATAGTTTCCATCCTTTCACAGAAGTTGCTGATACCCCTCCTGTTTTTCAACATTTGATGACTGCTAAACAGTGACCCTCAGATGCCTCACTATCTCCTGTGTGAGGTCTGTGTGGTGGCCAAGGAGCCTCACATCGTGTGTGCTCTGCAGGCAGGGGTGGCCTCCTAGCTGGGCTTGTACCTCTGAAAGTGAGCTGACTTTTTGTGAGCTTTCTCCGAGGCAGGGATAGGTCTCTGTATTCATAGGACATCATTAGTAGATAAGAAAACCCAGTGTCATGTGTGGTTTAATGATGCTAACTTAAAAAAATAAAAAGAAATGTGTTTTGAGAGAACCCTTAAGTGATTCTTGTGTTGGTTAGTGTTCACAGTGGCCTTCATTTCATTTGATTTGCCACCTGGACCGTGTAATGTGTAAATACATCCATAGGCTCTTCCATAAATTCTGTAGTTTCCTACACATTCTCCCTCCCTTGGAATTAGCCTCATTACTCAGTATGAAATTAAATTTCAATTAATTTAAACTGCATTTCTGTAGATACAAGCAGTTATGTTCAGATGTGTGAGTAGAAAGGGAGGGAAATTTGTGTTGAAACCTGAAGGTGTGATTAGTAGGCTGAAAAAGTTTAGATCCTGCTGTGCCTGTGAAACACCATCTGCTCTGGCAGCGACTGCCCTGAAGGAATTGGCTCAGGCTGGAAGGAGTAAAGGCATGCTAGCACAGTTTTCCTCTTGGCCAGTCGGATCTGCAAGAAGCAGACTTAATTTTGCTCAGAGAAAGATGAAATTGGTCCAGGCTTTATTGTTTCCATTGAGATTGTCCATACAAAAGGGCACTGAGACATAGATGTAAATAAATCATTAATGACGATTTGATTATTCCTAGCATGTTATTATAGGATAGAACATTAGATTTCATATTTTAACTAAAAACACAAGCTCATCTTGTCCACCCTGCGTGCGTCCTCCTTCTGTCCTTGTTTCAGCTAACTGCATTTTTGGGGCAGCAGAATATCCTTTTGGGGATTACTGGCACATGCTTGCAAAGCAAATTTCAAATGAACCTTGCAATGAGAGAATTTCCATAGATTATTCACACAGATATTTAGGCATCTTCTAGTTTTTCTTTTCTTTCTTTTTTTTTTTTTTTTTTTTTTTTTTTTTTTTTTTTTTTGTTTAAATAGTAAAAAAGCTGTGGATTGTTACTTAGGATCTTTCCATTGATTAAAGAACTGTAGTAGGTCTGTCTGAAGTTAAAATGAGTTACTGTGATGTGAAGAACAGCTTTTTGCTGTTACAGCAAAGCACACTTGAAAGTATTTTGATTATAAGTATCTGTCAGCTTATTTTTAGGCAGTTGTAGAAAGCATTACTTAGAATTTATATCAGCTTTTCTTGCTGTTTTTTATTCAGCAAAGCAGAATATTTCCATAGCCTGATACTATTGACAGGATAATTCTTCCTTTTATTTGGAGTCTCTGCTTGAAAAAGTTCGATTAAGAAAGAAGAGTTTGGAACAGCTTTTGTGTTAATGACCAGTCTTTTTTCGTCACTGCTGTTAATTAATTTATTTTTCATTACTGGCAGCCTGTTCATTAGATGCCAAAGAATTTCCAAAAAGTTTGAAAATAATAAGTTTGCAAGTGATTTTCTATGATGTCAAGATGAAAATAAGAAAATGGGTGTAGATGAGCAGAGGCTGATGCGATGCTGTCTATAGCTTTAAGTGTAGTTTGTGTTTTCAAATCCTCTGAGACAATGACTGTCATATCAGAGACATCTGCAGAATGGTCTGATGAAAAAAGCAGTACTTTATTCCATGTGTGATGGATAAGAATTTTTTATGAAGAGTAAAAATCAAAACTAGATAAGAGACCCTAAGCTTCAAACAGTCTTGTTAAAACTGTGTGAAACTCAGTGCTTACACGTAAAATTTTCATGACTCATTATTCAGCACAAAATTTCAGGACAATTTAATTTAGAAACTGATTTTACACCTCTAAACATGAAATTGATATCTTGTTTATGAAAGTGTTTTACAACTTTAGAAAATATTTAAGCTGTGTTTTGTGTAATAAAGAGATGCCATTTCGTGTATCTGCACAAGTCAGTATGGTTTCAATAATGGACCTCTAAAGGTATATTTAGTCTCATGTAATTTGTCTTTTATGAGACTAGTTGCTGTTACAATCTCCTTGCTAAAGATTTGTAAGTCTTCCATGCTTGCCTTAACACTTGTTCTAGTAGGAATCTCCCTAGAGTCAGCAGAGCACTTAAGCTTTCAAGTGGAAAAGAACATGTGTTTTGCAGTGTTTAAGGATTGAGATTATAGTCCTTACGTGTTTAAAAATTCACAGAGCTTAATGTAATTTATAACTTTAGCAAGTGTTAACAGTCTTGAATACATTCCTAGAGCTATGTTTCTTTCACCTGTCTGGTGATGGATATGTTTGGAGTGCCTTTAGAAGCCACATCTTTATTTTTAATTATTTGGGCCTTGAAAGTACGAGAAAAATTATTTTCCAGGAGATTAACATTCAAAAGTAAATTGCTTATTTTCTTGTCTTTTTTTTTTTGAAATATAATTTTTCTTTCTTTTTCAGTCTTTACCTTTTCTTTATTTACAATAATTTTAATACCTCTTTCTACCAGAGCGTTCCTTCTCTTTCTTTGTTACAAGATAGGTACCATAATTTGGTCCAAAATTACAAGTGTCTGCTTCAGCAGAGATATGAAAATGTTCTCGAAATACTCTCGAAATACTTTACCTTTTTAGAAACATAGCAATCAAATTAATGTTCAAAAAAATTACAGAACATGTGGTAATGTATAACTTGTAACACAGAAGAGTTAAATTTTTTTTTGCACTTACATCATTAAAATGTTTCTAGAATCTGTTACTTGTAACTGTCCATTGTGGAAAAGTTATACACAATTCAGCTACATTCAAGATGGTGCATACATTTAGTATTTACAGTCATGCAGACCTTCTTTTACCTTGATACTACATTATATGGTAAGGTTATTTGTTCATTTTGCTCCTTTAGTTCTGCAGGTTAGATGCAAGGTGCTCACTGATCTGCTCCGTTTTCCTTAAGCGCAGCTGCAAATTTGTCTGTGAGATCCGAGATCTTGAGATGTGGGCTTTGGTAGCTGGGAGCTTATTCTTTGCCGCCCAAGGAGAATCTGCATGTCTTCAGTAGTTTCAAAACTCAAAACAATTCCCTGTTTGTTTATTTCCTGGATGGAGGGGACAGAGGTTTTCTAGGTGGGTTTGGTGTTTTTGTTTTTTTTTTTTT
>VZTI01006028.1:66804-143291 GCA_013397865.1 Struthidea cinerea
TTTTAAGAATACTAAACCTTTAGACATCTTGTTTATGTTTTGCCTTGCTCTCTTCTATTGTAAGTAAGTGAGGAGGGAGAAATAGGAGTAGTATTGACTCAAGGACTGCAGTTGTAGCAAGAGGAGCTGGCTGACTGATGATAACATGGAATGAGCTGTGCCTCAGAAAATAAATACTGAACATCTTCCTTCCTTCACTTCACCTTTAAAAATGGAAGGAAAGAGTCGGAGGATTTGTATTTGTCATTGTACCCTCCTGCAATGTTTGAGAGCTACAGGAAAGCTTTGCCTGGTCTTTATAATACTGATGTTGAATGTAATTGAGGTATTTCATTCTGAGTACAGCTTGGATTGTAACAGGATCATTAGGAGCAGAGGAATATTTTCTGTCCTGATACGTTGAGCTTTATTTACCTCCATAAGGCAAGCACATTTAACTGGACTTTTGCAGAACCTTTTTTTTCTTTTTAAGGAAATGTTGAACTTTATTTCCGATATCTGAGTAATACTTTGGTTCAGCATATCTGTTAGTTTCCCAGCTGTGTCCCAGGTCTGTCCTGTTCTTCCCACCAGCTCTGATTCACTCTCTGGGATGCTCTGCAGTGGTACCCCTGCAGATTTCAGTAAGAAGGGTAAGGCAAGAACAGCCAGAGTTAAAAAGAACAGTGAGTTCCCTGCCTCTCTTGTCATAAGCATCTTTTGGGATGTCACCTGGCTTGGTGGCCAGAGCTGTATTTTTCTTCTTGTGTCCCAGAGTGTAGCAGGAGACAGAGCTGGAGAAAACTATATTGTGATGGATTCCATAATCTCTGGATTGTTATAAGGCAGACAACAATTCTGAGTATTGTAACAGTACTAAGTCAGTAGTATTTGGATAGATTTCCAAGCCTTGTAGAGGCTTTTGTTCATATTTATATATAAATATCTTTTAGTGACCTCTGACAGAACTTGTATGTGGATGTTCTTCCTCTTGGTTCTAATCCAGTCACCTAAAAACTCATTTTATCAAAGATATCCTTGGAACCATTTTATATTTTTGTTTTGGAGAACTTGTCTGAACCTTGAATCCCATAAGCTAAAGCCATCACGTGGCTCATGACTTCTCGCAGGGCTCCCTAATCCACTACTGAATAGAGTTAGGGTGGGAATCTTTTGTATCTTGCTAGCCTGTGCTGGTTTGCTTCTCTCCCCTACAGGGATATTGGGGTTCGACATGCCTTGTGCCATCCCCGGTTTTTTGCCTATCGTTGCCTAGTCATCCCTGAAACTTCTTGACCTCATTCTGGAATTTCCATAATCACATACCAGACTACTTCCTTTATTTTTTTTCTGGGCTGACTTTCCATTCAGTTGGGGAAAATTGTCTATGGGTGAAGAAGATATTTATTTCTGTTTTTCTTCTGCCTTCCTACAAACTATGTGGGTACTGTAACATAGAGGAATAACATAAGAGGAATGCAGGTGGATGGGAAGAAGCTAAGAAGTGATGCAGAGGAAAATCTATATTAATAGAGTAGAAAAGCCTGCTGATGGAAGCATCTGTATTTTGAGAAAAACACCAGAGAGATGCTAGCAAATAGTTAATTGCTGACTAAGCCAGAGCGCTGATCATGTTGTGTTAAGTTTTTGGTTTCTTATTTTCTACAGAAGTACAGGTGACAGTACATACTTGCACACTGTTCTTGGGAGTTTTATTTCAGGCTGCTCCTTTCTCTCTACCCCTGGGCTTTTAGCCTGAAACTTGGCATTTTATATTTTGGAATGTCATTACACTATGATGGTAGATTTGAGCAGGAATGCCTCTCAAGAAACTGGAGAAATGAGGTGTATTAGAAAGAATGAGAGTGCCAGTTAGTGGAAAATCAGGATGTTTTCGATCTCCTTGCAGAGCAGTTCTGGCGTGATGTGGACTGGCCCCTGAGTGAGTAAGCTTTGGGGAAAGGAATTCTGAAAAGTCCCTGCCATTGCCTCCTGCCTGCACCTTCACATTTTCGATACCCAGTTCTCTTTGGTGGTCAGGAAGCTGCTGTGACACAGGTTGTTCTGTCTGGCCGTCATCTATTTCAGAGTGCTTGAGGGGGATTTCCCGTTTAAAAGTGCACTGAGGGGATCAATCTGTCAAGGTGGGAGGCTTTCTCACCAGTAAATTTCTTGTGCGTTTTTCCTTGGTGAAGAATTGCCCAGAATTTTTAACAACAACAAAAAGTTACTTTTATCTCACCTTTTTGCTTTCTTTGTGGCCCACAACTATTCCCCTAGTACAGAAAAACAGTCGTGTGTTACACCGGATAAGCACTGATGTCAGCACAGAAAAGCTCTGTGCTGAAAATAGTTTGTTTCATGTTTATTCATGTCCTGAAATGACCAAATTCAAATTCACATTTTAGAAGTAAACTGTAAAATAATCTATTTTTTGTGTGTTCAATATATTGTCAGAAAGACCAGTATTTGTTCTTCTTTATAATTTTTTTTCTCTAGACTCTGCAGTTTCCCTGCTCACTGATGAGATTCATGCTCTCTACATTTTTTTTAGATCAAAATGTGATTTTTTTTTTTAATTTTTATTCCTTGGTGTACACACTGTTCCCTGATAAATTTTTAAAATATGTTTGCTACTTATGAGTCTACAGCTACTTATAAATGAGTCTGCATCTATTTGAATGGGATGAGAAACAGTTTGATAGATGATATTTGTATTTAATTTACTTTAAGAATAGTATAAAATCAGGAAAATTCTGTAGCTATAAAGTTAAGATCAGAAATACATTTAACTCATTGTTTTATGTGAAGTCCGCAGGCAACTAATTTTTTAAAATTTAATTTATGGCCTAAATTGCATTTACAGTAGTGCAAATACAAACTAAAAGATACACGTATTTTTTTTTAAATTTTACTTTTAAAATAGTTTTCTTTCCCGTCCTTTCCTTCTCAATTAAAAATAGAAAAGGCAGCGTAGACAGCTGCTGCCAAGGTGGGAGAAAATGCAAAGACTTGCGCAAAGCCTGGCTGTAAAAATTAGCTTGAGCTAAGCCGGGCTGACTGGAAAGGTGTAACTCAAGGGTTAAGCCGAGCCTTTCGCTGGCTGCTGAGTGAAACAGGATGCAGTGACTACATTGTCAGACTGCTGGTGTGAGTGCAAACAGATGAGGAAATGCTGGATCAGGCACTTCAGCAACTTGGGCTGTTACCTAGGAAACCGCTTGCGTCATACTTGCCAGCAATTAGCTTACAGTTCTTTTATTTTTGATAGTGTTGCAAGCTGAACTCGCCAGTTACAAAGGGAAAGACTGGCTCCATCTCAAGCCCTTTGCTTCTGACTGCGGCCACGGCGCTCAAGAGAATTTGCGAAGCGCTGCTTGGGATAATTTTTCAATTTATTTAAACTTTCCACGCTGCTTCTGTAAAGAACGTTGTAGCTGTGCTCGGTTCTCAAAAATGTACAATCACATTTTTGTGATCTGTATGAAAATGGCCTTCCCTAGTTGCCAAAATGTGCTCTGCAAGTTTCACCAACAGTTTGGATATCACCACCTTTTCCAGCAATTAATCTGAAGTATTTTCATGTGTTATGTATTAAAACATAGTTTTCGAAATTAACGTTACCTGAGGTTTAACCTCTAAAGCAAGGGATTTTTTGCCTAAATCCTTCTTTTCTGTGTTGATTAAAATTCAGTTACTTCCAGTGGTTACCTAGCCGCTAATATAAACCAGTCAGTGTTGAAAGCAGTGTGTGTTTTATCTCAGAAAATCATCATATCTTCTGGATTTCACTTAAAAACTGTAAACAAATTTACACTAACTGGCTTAATATTGATGTATGTTGTTAGTATGGGTATTGCCTCATGGCTAAGTATGGCTGGGTTTTCTTTAGGGAGAAATCACCCTGTGACCAACAGGTTAAACCAGAAATGTTTGTGTTTTTATTTTTCCCTGGATTTTTTACATAGGCAAACACATGAATAAACTTAGATTTTAACAAACTAGAATTATAGTACATAGCTGAAGGCCAGACTTGTTAAAATATCAAGGTTAATACAGAATACACATATTCCTCAGTTTGTGTGAAGCTTAAAAAGTCAATATAATTTAAATGTTTGAATACTAGGATTTTCAAATTATTTTAGAAGAATTTAATCCTTATTAAATGCATAAAGGAAAAAAGGCAACCAAACAAATTACCAAACCTTCCCAGTTTTGAACACTACTTTCCCCTCCTCTTCACCCCCAAACCCTTGAATACAAGGCTTAGAAAGATTGACTATCTTCATTTCTGCACACTTATGATAAATTGGCTTGGCTGTAAGAGTCTGGCAGCCCATATTCTTAGGGCATTTTTTGGACTGTAGGCCGGTGTCATTTATGGTTAGCTGGTCACTGGGGTTGCATTCCAAATGGTGATCACTCTCTGTGTGGCCCGGGATCTTTGTACAGGTTTCTCTTCAATTGTAGTTTACTTAAATTAAAAAAAAGAAAAACTGTGTGGAGGCGGCTAAAACACTGGGGGTTTATTGGCCATTAAAAAGGAAGAGCACCAGGTTTTTCTGATATTTCAGAGTAGTTTGGCTGCCTTGCCCAGCCTCACTAAGACGTTGCCTGTGGCCTCTGCTTGGTAAGGGCTGTATTTGCTGTGTGTTTGTATTGGCTCAGCTGCAAGATATGAAAGTTTTACTGTTGGAGTCAATGGCTATTGGGACTTAAATCTGTGTGATCAATAAACAGCTAGTGTAGATGTTAACAAAGCAAGGTGTGGAAATCACACTTCTGAATTTTGTCCTTCATTTTCTTTGCCCCTTCAATTCTGGACAATAAAATGGAGGCTATGGTGTCATCAGGTTGGGCTCCATTATCTCCTGTAATTCTGCCAATTTTTTAGGGCAATTCATGTAAGTTATGCAGGAATTATACATCAGGCATATTGAATATTTTGTTTTATCCTTGTTTAGTATTTTAGCCCTGTAAGCCATGTCAGTTTTCCTTCAATGAAGGAAATGGGAGTTACATGATCGCATACTTATATTTCTGCATAACTTTTAATATTATTTAATTGTCTGAATTTCATCTTCATTCTGGCACTTGTTAGCTATTTTCAAAGTGCTTTTATGAGCTGACAATACTCAGTTGTTTTCTGGATTCTCAGCCACTCTGTTTGGTGTACATGCATGTTTCAAAAGATAAGTCTGTAATAACAGATGGAACTGGATGCTACTTGGCTATTTCATCTTTCAGGCATTACAGTAATGGACTGCATGTTTTTCAGCAAAATCAGTGATGTTTTGTCCAATTCCTGGGAAAACATTTGGTTTATATCTGTCAGTGTCATGACAAGTCAACTTGTCTCATACTGTTTGTTCTGTAACACAACCAGTCATGTAGGTGAGTGCAATGAAAGAAAAAGGATTGCAGTCTCTTCCATCTCCTTCTGACTGTGATTTTTACAAATTAGCAAAATGTTTTTGCAACTCTTATGGACTATTTTGTAGAAAATTCCACTGAAAACATAAAGAAAGTGACTGACAATCTGTTTTTTTTAAAAATGTGTGTAGCTAGAATGGCCAGCAGTCAGATCACCTTGCATGGAAAGTCTTGTGCATCAGGAACGTTTCCATGCTTTTCTGAGCAGCACAAAGGGGTGTTTTCTTTGTTTTGTGTTCTCATCATATTCCTAAATGATCATTAGAATCCCCAAAATAGTCATCCTTTTAAAAATTATTATTACTATTTTTCCTATTGTCTGATTTGAATAACTTTCTTCCAGGTCTTTTTACTTTCAAACTGTCTTTGCCAGGAATGTTTTTTGATTTCCATGTAATCATTAAGATCAACTGAGGAAATTATGCAGGCTTATTTCTGTTCACCAGCCCCTTTCTTCTGATATTAAAATCTTCCTCTTTCTTATGAATAGGAAGTTTCACTACATCTCCACCCTAGAACATCACAACTTTGGCCTGTGCTAAACCTGTCATTGGGCTTCTTTGTTTGTTTTGGATTTTCAGAGGATAAAAGCTAGGGGGAATAACAGAGAGGCATGCCCTAGTCATCTCTAAATTTTCCTGGCATGTCACAAGTTTTCCTTCACCATTTTGTGATTTTCACAGTTTATTTATTTGCTATGTCCAAGTAACTAACTCGTTCCCAGTTTCTTCAGCGTCAGCCTTCCTCTCAATGTGTTTGGTGTCCACTCAGAATCTGAGTCCTTAACTAATCAATAGAATGTAACAGTTTGCTAAAATCCTGTGGAACAGAGAGCTCGTTTCTCCCTCTCATTGCTCTAGGTTACAGTTGCAGATGATTTTTCTCAGTCTGCATATCCCACTACAATTTCCTTCTGGGATAGTAATTTTATAAGCATTTTTGACTTAAAATGTTATCCTCTGTATATTGTACCTATTTAGAGAAAGGTTTTTGTTAAAATGCACGCTGGAAACCAAGACTTCAATGACTTTTAAAATCATGTAATTTAGTGCTATCAGTAACTTTTCTATCCCTCCTTCCTTTTTATCTACCCTCCTTTATTTATTTACTTTTTAAAAATTGGAATTATGTCCTCTTGTATTTGTCTCTGCTAGATTCTCTTTCCTCCCCCCCTGCCTCCCCACCACCCCCCCAGTCTTCCTCACTGTTCCTTCACATATTGGTGGGATTTTTCTTTAGGGCTTTTTTTTGCCTCTTTTTTTGTTCATAATACCAGCAGCAGAACCAAGTAAAATGTGTGGTGCAACAGCAGGTTTGTTGGCTGGGAGGTACAAGTGCAGTGCAAGTCTTGATTAAAATTATGAGTTCTGAGGTCAGAGCAGAATTTTTTGATGCTAAGAACTATGTCCAATTTAGACTAGTTTTTATGTAGTGAATTTTTTTATTCTGACCTTTGGACGTACGTTTTCTAATCTGAACAGCTCTACTCAAATATTCCAATTCCCTGAATGCTTTATGGCACTAACAAGGAGAGGAGTGGTCCTTCCCAGCCCTGTCTGCTCATTCCTGCCCTGGCACCATCCCCTATTGTGCTGACACAAGCATTCATGAGACTACACGGTGAACTAAATTGGGGAACTAATCCATGTTAAAAGTCATCAGTTCTTTTTTGTAGCTCCTTGCCACGTGTCACGTAAAGGCTTTTGCTGCAAGAGGGAGGGAGTCACCCAGGGATGGGAATGAGCAGCAGAGGGAGGGGAGGGCTGCAGCTTTATTGTGGCCATGCCAAGTTGTGCTGATTTAAGAGTACTAATGGCACTGACGTGTAAAGAATGGATGTGTTTAAAACTTCCCAATAAATCAGTCAAAAGAGCATCCCCTCATGCCCAAAAGCCTCTATATCTTTTTCCATGTCTTGCCTGAACCATATATTCTGCGTAGTCTGTTTGAAGTAAAGGAACAGAATGCTTCAGCGTTGGTTGGCTGAAATATGGCAAACAGGTAGTTAAAATTAAGCAGTTGCAGGCAGATGCGGTACCTTGCTTGCAACATACAGTGTTTTACACAAGGTTTTCACGAAGACTTTGAATGGAAAGGTGCAATTTAGATATTTATATAATAAGTGAGAGTTGTACATAAATGGAACAGAGTTTGTTTGAAGAACAATTTAAGATCGTGTGGTCACAAACAGAACCATACTGCATTCATACGTCAGAACAGAACGAACTGGTAAAGGGCACATGTGAATTAGGCTCTTCCAAATACCAGAGTATTTGGCATTCTCTTTAAAAAGTGCTTTAATGCTGTTCTGTTTATGTGAAAATTCTTCACAATTCTTGGAGCGAAATAAAATGAAAACTTTCTGAAACTGTAACAACACTTCTGTGAGTCACCTTCTGAGTCTTGGACTCTCATCAATTCTTCATGCTTCCATCTACAGGACTAAATGTGTAATATGGTAGTGAAGAAATGTTATTACCTGGGAATGCAGAAGTGGAAATCCTCTCATATTGAGGCAGCAAGCGTCTGTCCCTCTGATGCTTCTATGTGATGATTTTTCTGACTTTTGTGGGTACCTGAAATTCCAGATGAGTAAGTTGCTACAGTCAGGAAGCTTCTATCCAGCTCTTTGTAGTAATCCTCCTTGGCTCTTAATTTTCATGTTGCCAAAAATTCATATATGTGACAGCAAGAAATAGGAAAATATGATGAAAATGTCAGTTTCTCATTAATATTTCAAGCCCAGGCTGAACTTCATGGGACTAATAGGTCCTACAACTTTGTTCCTGCCAGTTCCTTTGTTCCATCCAGTTTGCAGTTTTCTGTATTGTGGAACTGGGCAGTCCAATCATGTATCGTTCACTGCTTTTACAATAACACCTAGTCTGTGGTATGTTCATTTTGTAGAGTTATCTGCTTATCTATTCTGTCACCCCTTCAGTAGAATCACTAGTGTAAGAGGCATTAAGTCACCAAGATAATTTTTTGCAGAAGGGATTGGGAGTGGAGATAGAAGCAGGAGCACCATGTGTCTCATTTCAGCTTTTGAACAAATTCAGCTGCTGTGGAATAGACACAAATGACTTTAGGTATCTGTTTCTTTTGTGAACTTTTTGTGTTTTCTTCTACTGTGCTCGAGGTTTGTGATCAAAGAGAAAATTGTGTGAAAACATCTGTGGCCCTGCTGTTTGGAGCTGTTAGCTCTATTCCTTTATGAAATCCTAAATATTAAATCTTGCATTGTGCAACTAATGATGCATTCCTAACACAAGGACCATTACTTATCACCTGATAATTATTATTATTATTATCTTTTAAAATAATGTTCAGGAAGATAAGGAGGAAATTTACTCTTGATTAAACTCACATTTTTTAAAGCAAAACATTAACAAAAATGTTGATTACATAGATGAAGACTGAGATCAAACTCAAACCTGGGCGAACTGAGAGGGAAGTGAAAAATAAACTGGAGAGAAAACTTTAATCACATAACGAGGAAACTTTAGAAGCCTGAAGTTTGTAAGTAAAGCCTAATGCCAAGCTGAATTCACTTGATCATTTTTGATCTTCCGTATCAATTACTCCTAGTGGGAAGATGGAGTTAGAACACTTTAATTTTATACTGTCAAATAAGCAGGTTTTAGGGCTTTATCTATTTGGTAGTGATTGTACACGGTCATGTGTTCTAGACAGCGTGGTGTGAAGTATGAAGGATGTGCAGGGTCTTTTGTCACTGGAATTCCCAGAATGTCATAAAATCATGGAATGGCTGGATTGGAAGATCAGCTCGTTCTATCCCCGCCCTGCCGTGAGCAGGGACACCTCCCACTAGACCAGGGTGCTCAGAGCCCCATCCAACCTGGCCTTGAACACTTCCAGGGATGTGTTCTGTAAGGTCTTCACTAAGAATGGCTTGTTGGCAGAAGCATACTGAGGAGCTGAAACAGAACAAATACTTTTCAACTGAAAACATGATTAGAAATATTTTGTAAGAAATAGTTGAGGAGAATTATTCATTGACCGAGGCAGTTTGGCAAGCACTTTGAAGAGTGTGGCTCTTAGCAGTCATCCACTCTAATGACTGTAAAGAGGTGTAACAACCCTATAATATCTCAAGGAAAGGGGCACCGTGACTCCTCTTTGTGGTGGCCCTAAACCAGCTGTAGGTAATGTTGCCAATGGTACAGTATACTGTGAAACCTGCTCAGGAATTTGGGTGAGCATGGGTGGATGTTTTGTGCTGAATTCCATTCTGCCATTAATCTTTTCGAAAAATTAAATATTTGGAAAGTAGCCCACAAGACTTTAAATATTTTGCCAAAACTCCTTGTCATGGCTGACAAACTGTCAAAAGTTGAATGCTCCGTGAATTTAGCCAAAGTTTCCTGTAAATGGTCAGTGCCATCAGGGATATAACCCCAGGCCAGACCAAGCAATTCTAATCTGATTTCCCTGCTTTATTTTTTAAACCTCACTGTCTGGGGGCCTCCAGTCAAAAATCTGTCTTTCTTATATGTTACAGGCTTGGTTCCCAATGCAAATGTCATCTGTGCAGATTTTAATTAATTAATTAACTTGGTTACAGCCCTGTGCGAGACGAGGAAAAGTAAAGGTCACCCTTTTATCTATTGGTCAGAAACAAGCATCAAACAGAAGCGATTTCAGAATCTCTTAAGTGTTTGCTTTGGTATTTGGTATTAGTACATAGCTTTTGGTATTAATATATAGCTCGATTCACAATAAGGTTACAGATTTTTGTTGCTTTGTTAAAATGGTAAAAAAAGCTATCACGGATTTGTATTTTTTAGGTTTCATTACGTAAAAGAGAGTTTTAGTCTCTTTTCTTGGAGCACTTGTAAACGATTCTTATTTGGACAAAATGCTTAAAGGCAGTACTTTTAGGAGACAATATTTTGTCAGAAAATTTCAACTAACTATTCAAAATGTTTCAAATTTTCAATATGAAAATTAGGAATACTGAGATGATAATTAATACCATTCATTCCACAGCTTCTTGTAAGTGCTTTGTGTAGCTTTACTGGTTTTATTTGACTGAAGAATTGCTGCATTCTGCTGTGCTGGTTACTGGGTAATGATTGTTAGGATATTTACTGTGAAGCTTAAATTAAAAAAAACATCCTTATGCCCCAAAATTCTAAAATTTTATAAAAAGATAAAAAGAAAATTAGAATGTCCAACATTCCCAGAAGATACCTGCTTTCCCCACCCCATTTTCAGATCTGTTTATTTAATGACTGAACCATTTTGATGTCTAAATATTGTAAAGTTCCCTGGATTTTCACACTGAAGTCTTGTAACTTCAAGGCAGCTACTCATCTTTTTATATGAGTAAAATTGCCAATGTCAAAAATATAATCAAAAATAATTGAAATTAAGTAACAGCTTTTGCGTTTTGACGTTTAAACCATACTGCTTAGTATTCTGACTCATTTGATAACCGATGTGAACTGTGCAGACTGTCTTTGTTTAAGCAGTTGTAATAATTTTTAATAACCATTTATACACACTGAGAAACTGCATTTTCTAGTTTGCGAAGTAGTAGCTCATTTTCTGTGGCCTGAGGCAAGTAATTAAAACTGTTTCAGTGCGAAAGTGGGAGTCAACATTGTTTAAACACAGCAGTGTGACTCAGTCTTATGGTGTTAGTAAGTTTGAAGTTTCTACATCAGTGTTTTCAAGCACCAATATAGATTTTTTTTCACTGATGAGAAATTAATTGAACTGTTTGATTCAGCATTTCTTTTATAAGTAGCTTTTTCTAGTCTTAACCAACTAATTTTTGTGAACTCTCAAGTTGAGTTTCCTCTGAACATCTTTCATGATTGAAGCTTTAGTCCTGAACTTGCACTGATTCTTGAAATCATAACCCTCTCAAGAAGCTAAAGCATAAATATATCCCTAAAGTTTATGACACAAGACAAAAAGTCTTGAAGAAATAATTTCCTGTTTCCTATTTTATTTTCCTGTTAAATTCTAATAAAAGGCGTTGTCCTGTCAGGTCACAACAACCCTCTGCAGCACTACAGGCTGGGGGAAGAGTATCTGGAGAAGTGTCTATCAGAAAAGGACCTGGAAGTGCTGGTTGACAGATGCTGAACATGAGCCAGCAGTGCCCAGGTGGCCAAGAAGGCCAAGGGCATCCTGGCCTGGATCAGCAACGGTGTGGCCAGCAGGACAGGGCAGGGATTGTCCCCCTGTACTGGGCACTGGTGAGGCCACACCTCGAGTGCTGTGTCCAGTTCTGGGCCTCTCTATTCAGGAAGGACATTGAGGGGCTGGAGCATGTCCAGAGAACAGAGCTGGGGAAGGGTCTGGAGAACAAGTTCTGTGAGGAGCAGCTGAGGGAGCCGGGGGTGTTCAGCCTGGAGAAAAGGAGGCTCAGGGGAGACCTATCACTCTCTACAACTGCCTGTAAGGAGGTGGTAGCCAGCTGGGGGTCCATCTATTCTTCCAGGCAGCCAGCAATAGCGTGAGAGGAGATGGTCTCAAATTACCCCTGGAGAGGTTTAGATTGGATATTAAGAAAAATATTTTCATGGAGAGGGTTGTAAAGCATTGGAACAGGCTGCCCAGGGAAGCAGTGTAGTCATTACCCCTGGAAGTGTTCAAAAAACATGTGTTTAGGGTACTTGAGGACATGGTTTAGTGGTGGACATGGTGGTAGTGCTAAACCTAGTTGGACTTGATGATCTTAAAGTTCTCTCCCAACCTTAAAAATTCTATGAATCTATAACTATATCTGGACTTGGTAAAGAATTTTTGTTCCCTTACTGCAGATATCTGTTTTCCAGGTTGTCTCTAAGTCTCTGACCTTCTTTTTGGATGTGCTTCTCTAGGGTAATTTATTTGGGATATAACCTTCTATTGAATTATGACCTCAATGTAAATGTAGGCAAATTTATATATGTGCACGTAGTGTATGTGTGCACGCATTGTACTTTACTTCAAATTCCTTTCTGTCATGCAATTCTTCATAAAATCATAGAATGGTTTGGGTTGGAAGGGCCCTTAAAATTCTTTCAGTTCCAACCCCCTGCCATGGGCATGGACACTTTCCACTAGACCAGGCTGCTCAGAGCCACATCCAGTGTGGCCTTGAGCACTTCCACGGATGGGGCATCCACAGCTTCTCTGGGCAACCTGTGCCAGGGCCTCACCACCCTCACAGTAAATAAATTCTTCCAAATATCTAATCTAAACCTGCTCTTGCTCAGTTTGAAGCCATCGTCTCCTATCCTGTCACTACAGTTCCTGATGGAATCCCTCCCTGGCTTTTCTGTAGGCTCCTCTCAGGTGCTGGAGGGCTGCTATGAGGTGTCCATGCAACCTTCTCTTCTCCAGGCTGAACAGCCTCAACTTTGTCAGCCTGAAGTATTCACCCTTAGTATCTTTGAAATCATTGCTTATTTCAGTGAAATTTGACAAAGGATAAACGTCCAACTCCAAGCTGCCAGGTAATCCAGTCATATGACAAAACTTCCAAGGATTTCATCATTTGTGCTCCTCACAGAGGTACTTACCCTTTTTACTGAAAAGTGTGTTTATTGTCCTGATACTCCTTGTTGAGATGTTTTTTCAAATTTTGGGAAGGTGATCTTCTATGTGGTGAAACATGACAGTGTATTTCCTGTGATGTCATAGGACTGAATTTGTTGCTCTTCAGTCTTTACTGGTTATGGAAACTAGCTCTCTAGCAATGACAGCTCCAAGATAAATGAAATGCTGACTTATTTATTGGCTAATTTTTTATACTCTGTGCCTTTTTTGCAGAGACTGCAACTTCTTTTTCAGTGCAGTAGGCTACTGAATAGAAATGGCAATGGCCATTCCTTGTAGGACGAGCTTGAACAAGATCTGACCTGGCATGAGGCCTGATTCATTGCTGCTGCCGGGATGTGAAAGAAAGTTGTCTCACTGGTATTTATTTTGTGTTGTATCTATTCAGAAATAAAAGGATAGGTCACAGTCTATTCTTGTGGAGTCCTGAGTTGTAAAATGGACAGTAGATAAAAGGATGAAGCTAAGAAGCCTGCTTTTCAAGCAAAAAATGAGTTTTCATAGAATTTCTTTTCACTGAATGACCAGAAAGCATGAAGATTTATTAACATTGATTACCACTAATTTTCCTCAGTCTCTTCTGATACTCAGAGTTCTTTTTCCCCACTCTAAGAAATGGAACTTATGTGTTTGTGAAGAATGTTTCTCATTGTATCTCCAGATAGGATGATTTTTATGTTATAGTTTATTACATTGCTCATATGCGTGTGTCATCTGTTTAGGCACTGAGGTTTTTGTTTGTTTTAAAATTAACTAGCTAACATTTACAAAGGAGAGGGTGAAGAAAGGAAAAGACACTTACTTAAAACTTGTCCATTTCCAAGACCAGTTACTAGAACAACAAAATTAATCTCCCAGTAAGTCTTACCTCTTTGTGGGTCACAAAGCTGGCATTGTAGGAGCATAATTCTGACTAGAATTCTGTGTTGTGTGTGCTTAGTGCATAGGCTGCATTTTTTGGTAACATCTGGACATTTGTTTCTGGCTCTTTCCCTCCTATCCCAGGTCATATTTAAAAGATTGTCCAGGTGGCTTCTGAAAGTCTCTGTTTGGGAGGTTTACCAGCAGTGGGACTTGGGAGAACAGAGTCTCCTGCTGCTGCTGTCCATGGAAGCAAGGTTGAACTGTGTTCTAGCCCCTCGAAAATTCTCAAAGTACAGACATTTGAACAGCAAGTTGTTCCCTTCAGCACCTTGATTGGTTCCGGATACAGCAGCAGCAAAGTGATGCTTTGTTTCCCAAGGGTAGTAGAAGACTAACAATTCAGTTTTGAGCTGTCATGATGAGAGGTATGATGGGAAGTAAATTCAGAATTCTGGAAAAGTTGACTTAGAGCCCAGGTACAGGCATATAAATCAGAAAGCAAGCTGAGGCAATTTCTGAACTCGATCTGAATCAATGAGTAAGGCATTGCTGAGTTTAGCAGAGACATTTTTTTTCTTCAGTTCTCTCTGCTTCACTTCCAGATAAACTACTTAGACCTTTGGATGGTGTTGAAATGTTTCAGTTTGGGATCATATAGCTATTCTTGGCCCAAATTAACTCTGGGCTTTATCCAGAGACAATATTCTTTAGGGGTGCATTGGAATCGCAAAGCTTTCTCCCACTCCTGATAGAAGACCAAAAAATACTGAGATGAATAAAATAAATAAAATAAAGATAAAATCAGCTATTATCTGCTTCAGATCAAGTTGGTTTTACTTGCTCCTTTTCCTTGTTTTGGTTTTAGAGAATTGGTAAAACTTTGCATGTCAGGAAGTAAGTATTTAAAAAGAGAAGTTTACCCCTGTTTACTGCCTTTTCTTTAGTTTTTCCACTTTGCATAAGGATGATGGGGGGTTTTTTGGTGGCGTGAAGGAGGAATGTTCCTGATTTTGATCTCTTCCATTTGATATAATGTATATTCCAGTTAGCCTTCCTAAATTTATGGTAATGCTTGTATTAGGCAAACTGTGTTCTCTCTTTCCATGAAGTTTTTTTTTTTTTTTTTTTTTTTTTTTTTTTTTTTTTTTTTTTTTTGATTGGAGATGTGTGCAGCAAAAAAACTGTGATAAATGCACACACAGCCTCTCAGGTCTGAGTAAATAATTACAGTCCAGGGGTTGAGAGGCACTGTTGAATGTGGGGTTTCATATTGGATATCTGTCAAAAGAATGTGAAAATAAGCATTCTGGGTTTTGTAATATTGACTCAAATTATTCTGTGTTCTTCTCTGCTGTGTCCTTTTTTTGGCCACTCGAGTTTTAGCTTCTTCCTTCATGTTTTCTCAGAGCCAGCAGGAGGAATGTGAGCACACAGGATACAGACTCCCTCTGTTACGATGTCTAACGTTACAGTGCATTCCTATTAGGCCCAGCTCTGATGAGAAAACTGCTTCATTGCCATAGACTGGAGCTGGAGAGTGCTTAATAGAGGTATAATACATATATCTAGCACTTTAAATGCCATTTTTTAAACTCGTATAAATTATGCAAATTTTTTTTGGTGGTTAGAAACTTTATAGAAAGTTGTTATAGAATGCACGGTATCAGGCTACTCAGAATTTGGGCTTTACTTGTTAATTACACTGGACTAATAAATAAGCCTGTTCGTACAGTTATCACACACATCTTTTTAAATTAAAATTCTATAACTATAAATTCAGGTTATTTGGGAAGTTGTCTCAAACAGCTTTGCATCTGTATAGTTTTATGTTGTTTATCCTTCAGGATCTTCTAAATAATTTTTCTACTGAATTATTTAAAAGGCAGCACTTCTAAGTTCCTTAAATACTAGGCTTCCTAAACAGTTGACTACTTAGAAAAGAGTGATGGGATGATTATTTCTATTGGTGCAGGTAGTTTTGTGAGATCTATTGTTTTCTTGCTGTGGGAACAACTGGGCTTTCTCCCTGTAAACTGTTACCCAATAAAGTTGTTACTGGATTTGAATTTTCATTACAGATTATACAGAAGTGAAAAAAGCTCAAAGCTTACATTCCAGACTGACGAAACTGATAGCTACTTTTTTATTTTTTTCTGGGCAGGGTGAAAATTGTGCCATTAAAAATATGAAAAATATCTGTATTGCTCTTTGTATTCATCAAAAGATTTTGAGCAGATAAACATTCTTTGAAAGCCCCGTGAATTTTTCAAGAAGCTCTTTTGTAGCTTACATTTATAAATTTGTATCTCTGTTCCTGAAGCTCTGGTGAGCCCTGCATACTTCATTCTTTTTCAATTGTAAACATAGTTTCGGTACTACCACTTTTGCACCAAACGCGGTTCCTAAGCGACTGCTGACGTCAGTTGGTGCAGCACAAGAAGGTTTGTGTGTTTATCTGCTGTGGGCAGACTCTTAGAAAAGACGAAAGTATGTAACTAGATTAGACCAAAGAGATTACTGCTTTAAATAAGCATATGTACTGTTTGCAATGCCTTACTTTTTTTTTTTTTTTTTTTTTTTTTTTTTTTTTTTTTTTTGTTNTTATTTTTTTTTTCAATTTCTTTTTTTTTTTTTTTTTTTTTTTTTTTTTTAATGTATTTTATTTTGGTTAGCAGTTGTATCTTCTGTTGCATATGCCACAGTATTTCGTTTGCAGGAGATGATAAGGAGGGGTATATATCCTCTTTGCTATTGCTTTAAAGGGGCAGCTGCTTTACTTCTTTTCTGCAGCACAGTTAGAATGAGAGTTTAAAAGGAGTGTGTGTCATAGCATGAAGCTTTCACATACCTGATCTCAAGGTTAGAAATAGAACTGTTAGAAATGAAAGCAGGCTTACAATTTCCAGTTTAAGTGAAACATATTTACTTAGAGATTTTTGGCCAGAGTCTATACGTTTGGAAAAACTGGAATGATACTCTTGGAATATTTTACTGCATGCCTTTGTGTCAAACAGAGTTGGAGTGGAGCTGGCTAAAATACCTTTGCGAATTTTTTTTTGTACTTGAATATACTTGCAGGACACCCACAATGAATAGAAGTTACCTATAGCAAAAACTCTTTGTATGAAAATCTTTTTATAAAAGTAGTGGGACTGCAGTCATGGTAGGCCAAAAAGTGAAGCTTTTGGAGTAGTAGTACTGAATGGCATAATAAGGCAGAAAGAAAAACAGCAAGCATAGAATCTCCTCTTCAGGTTGAAGAATAGAAGCAGCAACTTTCAGAACTAAATAAAAGCTAAGAGCAAGTGGTCCAAGTAAACTTAAATCAGATTAAAATTTTAAAAAGTGCCTGTTGGACATAGGAAGATATTAGCAAGCATAAAGGTGAAAAGGTCAAGCTAAATAAGGTCCAGTTTGAATGTGGCTGTGGTGATGGTCTTCCCAATCTTGAAGGCCCCATCCATCTTTTTTGTGTATCCTGTACTATTATATGGTGCTATCCACTCTTGCCTTGAGGACCTCCATGGCTGGAGACTGCACAGCTTCTCTGGGCATTGTGCTTCACTTTGTCTCCCTGCTTGTTAGTCCTCACAGAGAGACATTTTTTCCTTGTCTCTAGTTTGAACTCCTTGTTTCAGCATTGCCTCTCATCTTCCCACTCTGCACCACAGAAGTACAGCCTGGCTTTGTTGTTGTGATGGCCTTTTGTCAGATACTGGCAGGCTGCTGTTAACTCCCCAAAGGCAAAAATCCATTGCTTCTCTAGCCTGGATGAGCCCAGCTCCCCCAGCCTCTCCTCACAGGGTAGGTTCTCCACTCCCTTTAATCATATATTCTTACACCAAGATATTTTTTTCAGCTTTCAATAGGAAAGGTAGGGTTAGGAAATGACATTTAATTCAGTAAACTGTTCTTAAATGGTGAAGTTACTTGTGAGTTTCATTAGTATTAAAACATAAAAATAGCTCAGATTAAGAGTTCATTTATCTTAATATTCTGTTTCTAATCTCTGATCTTTGTCTAAGGTCAAGTTTAACATCTGTTCATAACAGTTAAATATCTTTTACATCCTTGCTTGAAGATGTCACATTAAACAGACTTTTGGGCCAAAGGATGGGTTAGAACTTTTGCTGTCTGTCCAATGCACCTGCCTGTTACTGCAGCGTCTCTAGAAGCAGCACACCAAGGGAAAAATCAATAAAAACTATAATCACAAGTTGCTGCTTATCGTCTTCCCGTCCATTGCAAGGGCTAATGTGCAATTAAATGCATTAAAGGTCATGGGGGAAAAGAAAGTAGCTGTAATCAGAAGCCAATGGAAGGATAAAAATATGATCACATATGATACTCTTCTTCCTTTTCTCCCATACCACCTTCCTACACTCTCCCTACTTCCACCTGTTTTCAGCTCGGGGGACTTTCTGATGTGGTTTAGCTATTTAGTTGCAAGAGCTGTTCAGTCTCCTTTCCAATGTATGGACGTTTCCTCCTTTGTCCAGTTTTCCCTTGAACTTATCTGAACTCCTTGTGTCCTTTGATAGAGCAGGTTACTTCCTACCTGTTGGGAAAGAACTGTCTCTTTCTGCCTTGGACTGGCTTGTTCCTAGCCCATGCTAGTGCCTTCTGTTTCTTGTGCTGTAAAAAAGTGCTCTAATGTGTTTGACTTTCTGCTGACCAGTTCCTTGGCCAGAATTTGCAACAATCATGAGTTCACTGTAGCAATGTGCATGACATCTAGCAATGACAATAACTGATTGGTTTAAAAATTTTTTTAAGGTGCTTTAGAAACTCTCTTGACACATCAAACTTCATGAGATTTTATATTCTGAATCTATTGCAGGAATACACAGGCTTTCTGTTTCCTGAAGATTAGTAACTATTTGCCGTTAGGATTTTTTTGTCGCGGGCTTAGGCAGCTCAACTTCTGCCCAATGATAGCAGATGTTCTTGTGGAAAACCCCTGGAGACAAAAGAAGAGCAGAAAAATCCACTCACTGAGCTCTGATACCATGCTATTACATTGGTTTCTGTTTGCAGGGGAATGTTGTTGATTTGGTGTTGTGAGATCAGTTGGAATGGGTGCACCTTGGACATAAAGTTTGGGCTTTTGCGAGAATTTGTTCTGCTCTTGTTCACAGAGAGCAAATTTTTAAAGATTTTGTAAAGAAATGGATTATTCAAAAAGTTATTCTTTCATTGTCACTGAGTTCAAAAAGCAGTGGCAGCAGAGCCCAAAATACAGGTCTATAGGCAGAAAAGGTTACTGTTTCCTTGTTCATTTTTTATGACTTGTGATCTTATAACAGTCCGATTTCAAAATGTTGCTCTGGGATACCACAGAAAATAAATTTAAACTCTATAATTTTTTAAAAAAATATGTATATTTTTTAAATGAAACTCTTTAATTTGTTAAACAGTTCAGGTAGTTACTGTAACCTCTTCTTGAATTAAGGGTGTAAAATATTAAAATTAAATTTTCAAGAATACCTATGACTTAACCATAATTATTTTAAGTTGAGACAAAACAACAGGCTTTTATTATATTTCTTAATTACAGTACAGCCTATAACAACCATTCTTGTTTCAGGTCTCTTAGTTACCATCCTGTATGTTCTGTTAGTTTGTGAAATTGTAACTGGGCTCTGATCTGCTCTCTGTAGATTTATAATAGACAAACTGAGAAGTATTTGTCTCTAGATTTGCAAGAATACCCATGCTGGCTCTTTATAACTTTTTGATGACTTATTTGCTGGACTTTTTAAATAAGGAAATAGAATAATTTGGGAAGATGTGTACGTTAGTATGAGATGCTGGAAATTAAATCATCTCCCACTGATAATTGGCTAACAGTGAGATTTTATTTTTGTTTATACAAAGATTAGAAAAATATGTTTGATCTTTGATCCTGTAAATGTCGTCTTTCTAGATTTCATATGACTTTTGCTTTTATTCCAGACATGAAGCTGAGCAATTATAAAGCTGTTGTCTTCAGAAACACCTTGAAAGGCTAGGAGACTTCAACAGATAGACCTTGGGTTTGGTTAGCACATGTTGCAATTAATAGGAAAATTGGCTAATAGGGTGCACTTATAAAGTTACAAATCAAATATATTTGTACATAGGTGCTGAAGACAATTTTTGTTTCTGTAGCGCAGAATAAACAATTCTGTGAGGGATAGTTCACATATGGCTGCCAAAAAAAGGGAAAGGTTTGTACCTAAGCTGGGTATGGCTGGAAGAATTAGCTTCAACTCAGTATGTTTATGCCTAGGGTAGTCCTTGGAGGCAATCTGGACATGTAGGCTTTAATCTCTAATCTTTAATATCTTTGTGATTTCCTTTTGCCTTGTGCTTTTTTGGATCCAGACGTTTTAGTGTGATGTTTCTAGAGTGGATTCACAGAATATTTTGGGAAATATTAGTTATTCTCTCTGTGCTCTTGGTAGCTTTGCCTCCTTGCCTTATTCCAGAAACTGACTGCTCTTCTTGGCCAAATTATGGGGTTTCTTATGTGTTGTACATCAGTTGTTCCCA
The DNA here is from genome assembly GCA_013397865.1 of Struthidea cinerea. Taxonomy (NCBI): domain Eukaryota; kingdom Metazoa; phylum Chordata; class Aves; order Passeriformes; family Corcoracidae; genus Struthidea; species Struthidea cinerea. Next base: position 87,193 of record VZTI01006028.1, read on the forward strand.
GACTACTTGGCATGACCAATGGTTGTCGTCCTACTTTGGGTAACAGCAGTTGCAAAGGGAATTCCATCCCTGGTGTAAAAGCTTAACTGCTCATTAACATTTGCAGTTCTAACCCGAGGAGAAATGAGGCTTGAAATGGAACTTATCACAAGGGAAATGAAATTGGCAACTACTCCAAGGTGAGATGGGGATATGGGATAATATTTATTCTTTCATAGAAAACATCTACTATTGACACACTATGACTCTGTGATCCCTTGAGGTTCCTTTCAAGCAGAATTGTCCTGGAAGACTGTACCTGTTGGTGTGAAGTTTTGTGTAGACACAGCTAACTAGTGCAGGTACTGCTGAGGGCATGTTTGCAGTAGCACATAATTCTTCTCAGGCTGTGAATCCTGGGAAAGGAGCTGAGCAAATATTTAAGTATTGAGTCAATGTTGAACTCCAGCCACTCAGTGGCTACTGAGCTAGTACTGCCTGAGCTTTTTAGCTTATAGATCGCTGGTTTTCTAGCACTCTCCTTGCTAGTTTTATGAATGAGCTAGAAACATCTCAGTACCTTTGATGACTGCTCATAACTCTTCTGTCATTGCAGAAATAGGCCCTATTTCATTACATATCCCATCTTTGTGTTCATGGGATTAAACTTGCAAAAAACCAGAGATTCTTACTGCTTTAACCAGGACCTGCAACAGTCTGTGAGCTCACTGTGTTAGTGTAAACTTATCAGCACATATTAAATCTATGTTTCAGAAGGTGGTGGGAGAAGACTAAATGTTTAGTGTTCTGAAAGAGGCATTTTAGATGCCTTTAACATTTTCTCATTCTGTAGCACAGCAATCATGGCAACTGTGTGTTCGAGTCACATTGTGCCTTTAAATATCATTGAAACCTGAATGCTTCTGGTAGCACAGCACAAACTTCTAGTTGCTCTGATGTTTAACTCGGCATTTTGATTAAATCTTGTGAATTTTGGAGGAAAATGTTCATATGCTTTAACTCTGTGTTGTAACTCTGACTGCAGCAATAGTTGCCTTTAATGTCAATGCCTGAATTCTTCAAAAATTAAACCTCTGTGGATATTTTAAATTTAAGTCCCTTATCCCTATCCTGGTATGAAACTTTTGTTGATTTTGGATGCTGCTGTTTAAGGTTGCTGAAGGAAGTCACGATAGAATGAGTTTTGAAGAATGTTTTGCTTAACAGCATAAATCTGTGCCTTCCTTTAAATGTTCTGTATAGAACTATCAGAAATTTGCACCTCTTAAACTGGGGAAAGAAGTGAGATCATATGATTCTTGTCCTTCTCTACGTACAAAGTATGTAATATAGAATGAATAAACTGCACACATGCAGATTTTCACAGAAACCACCCCTGTGGCCCCCCTGCTACCAAAACCTTGCCACACATACAAAGGTCCTGCTAGATGTCATTCTCCAACCTTAAAAGGGGCTACTGACATCTCTTTTGAGACTTGGATTTTTTTGATGCTTGTTAATATCTCCATTATTATAAGGGTTGAAGCAGCTGTTTGATGGACTAGACCACTCAGAGGTCATTGCTAAACACTCTGTAACAGGAAAATATGTTTCTAAGGTCGGTAATAATTCCTCATTGCATCAGTAGTACACTAGATCGGATTAGGATTATGTTATAGGATTAAAAGAGTTGCATAGTCCCTTACAGCAGGCTTTATTCAGAAAGTTAGAAATCAAGAGTGATGTTATGGGTAAAAATAACACACTAGCATAGTTTGAGTCTGAACAAAATAAAGAACACTATTGCCATTTTTTAGAAGTTGGCTTTCAGGTTTAGTTAAGAGTAGTGAAAATCTCACAAGTCTAAAGAATCCAGATAATTATAAATTGTTGGAGGTTGAGTGAGTTGGAGGTAATGTCAATATTAATTTTAACTGAAGACTTTTTCTCCCCTCAGAGGTCTTGCATTTTGTGGTACTTAAAAAATCTGAAATGACATTAATGAAATATATCTTTATGTAGATTGTGCAGATTTTGCATGAGTGCAGGGTGTTCAAATGAAATGTTTAGATAACATCAATGATTGTTTATTGGGGCAGCCAACCAGAAAAGGAAACACAAAAGTTAACTTCTTCCTGAGGAATATATTTAGGATCTCCTTCAAAGCAGCAATCAGAGAACATTTTTATAATAATGATTGCAGTGTCAATGATTGTTCAGAGTTCATGCTGGACCAGTGGAAGGCAAAATATCTGTTACACCTGGGCTCAGAAAAGCTTTTAAAATAAAAGGGGAAAGTAAATGAAGTAGAATCCCTGCAGGCAGCATCGGGACTGTTCCAAGACATCATACTGGAAACTTGAGGCAAATGCGTGCCATCTATCAGAACAAGATGTAAAGATAAAAAGGCAAATACCATGATTAAAGAGGATGCTAAAAAGGGCTCATGGGAAAAAGTAAGTATTCTTAAAACAATTGTATTTAGAAGAGACAGAATAAAAGTAATACTTCAAGGCAGATCAAAAATAATCCGAAGACCAACTTGTAGAAAATACATGAAAAAATTAATAGTATTTGTACAAGTGCATTAGAAGCTTGAAGACTCCTAGAATGCCTATAGGACCAGTGGGCTCTCAGAAACAGAAGGAGCCATCCATACAAGATGAGGTCATGGCAGGAAAAGAAAATATTCTTTTTGATAAAGTTCATTGTGGGAGAATCTGGAGAAAATGCCTATGGTGGAAATTTGCACGCAATGTTTCATAGGCTTTAAGTCAAATTTAAGTGTTGCAAAATACATTTGCTAACAGAAGAACAGCAAACTCTCAGGACCAGATAATGCACGCCCAAGGTTCTCAAGACACTTGAGGAAAAACCATCCAAACTGATGAATGTAATGAGCAGCTTTTTACTTAAATTTATGTCCCTGTTGACTGCAAGTTGGCCAATGCAAGTCATTTAATGAAAGTTTCCAAGAAAGCTCTAAAGGACTGTTGGCCAATGATCACGACTTTCATAGCAGGCAAATTGGTAGAAATCATAACAAATATTAAATGACTCACTTCAGAGAAAGATGTTTTGGGGAAGAGTCAACACTGCTTTTGTGAGTCTTGCATCAAACCAGCTTGTGAGAGTTTTTTGAAGGAACTTCAAGTTTGTAGATAATAAAGATCCATCTGCTACAGTCTGCTTGGATTTCTAAAAGATTGTGAACCTTCCACTTTGTTGCCCTAATTACCAGTTATCAGGAATTTGAGGAGCTGGAAGAATGTGGTTTGATCAGAATGCCAAAGAGAGGGGCAGCTGGTGTGTGACAGCAAGTCTTACAGGATATGCAGTAGGTACAGGGGTTGCTCTTACTTTGCGTATTTTGTTAGTCTGAATTCATGGAGTCCCTCTTGAGTAACTCAAAATGCAACTATGTAAAGCTCAGTTTTACATAATGCTGTGGATCGTGAAAATGTAAGACATGGCCTGAACATAGATGTATTTGAGTAGATATTTCTATAGTTTGTTTTTTAGCTCTGCACATAGGAGATCACATTTGTTAGGTTAGGTATAGCATTCTGAAGTGAAGTCAAGCTTCTGTTAAGCCTGTCTAGCCAAAATTGATTAGTAAATTGATTTCTAAATTATAATCTAATTTGTCTTTGCCTCCCTTTTCCAAACTGAAAGCTACTAAATTGACACATAGACTAAACTTACCTTTGTATTTCTTTTTCCATCACTGGTTTGAATATTGTCTCAAAGTCCTCTGTTTTAGGACAAGACTGGAAGTTGAAGAGAATTGTCCTTTATGGCAAGGATGTGTGGGGTGTTGTCTTCCTGAAATTCTGCTCTCAGATTAGCTGTATTTTTAAAAATGGTGTTTTGCATATGCTCCATTTTCTTTTATCTTCATAGCACAGTACCTGGAGATTTCATCACAATGTGTATGATCTGCTCTGAAGTGGACTTGGCCTATAGTTTCTTCTCTGAGCTTGGCCTGTGCCCCAGAGCTGAACAAGAGAACGGTTTCCTTAGTGCTTTGTCTCTCCCTTGCCTTGTCTTGCCTGATTTGATTGCAGTAGGGATAAGAACGGGATATGGGTGTGGAGAAGAAAATAAGTCCAATGTTTTGGCAAGCAGAGGGGAAGAAGTTTGGACTGAAGGAGAGGAGGCTCAGATGGTGGTTTGAGCTTGAATGAGGGTGGGATAATTTTATGTCTGGAGTAATGAGATTGACATGCTAGACAAGGAGGTTTTGGTGAGAAGCTTGGGAAGTAAACATACCTGGAGATACCTGAAGAATGAAACTTGAATAAGGAGGGATGGGGTGGGTCTGGATTAATGCTGAATGGATGGGGCTGTAAATCTTGTATTTGAGGGAACATGCTCAAATTTGAGCCTGTTGAGGGACATCAGGAACCTGGATGACTCCAGGTTCCTCTGCTGCAAGAGCTCCTGAGAAAGGCTCTTGGTGCTAATACCCACCTGAGTAAGAAATGCTAACCTCACTTCTGCCATTCCCTGCTCCAATGGGACAGATCTGTTTGCTTGGCACTACATCAGCGTGATGACAAATGGTGGAATTTGAGAGTTTTGGTGCGCCTTGAGAACAATTAGGAAGCAGCAATAAAAAAGTTACAATGGGCTGTGTTTCTGAAAGATCAAAAAAATTAAATGAGTAAAAGTGCCTATGATTTTGCCACTTCTAAATATATAATTTCATACCCCTCTTCTGTCCCCCTCTTCCCTTCAAATCCTGAAATCTGTGGTACATCACAGTGAGCAGTGAGAGATTTGTTTTGTTCTGTTTTGTTTTCTCATGGTAGTTCCCAGTTCTCTGTGACCCCAAGTAAGTGTAAAAACTTGAGTTGGAGATAAGAAAAAAAGGAGAAATGGAGATTGGCATGAGACAGTTGAACATTACATTGGAGAACTGAATTTTATTTATTCTGACTTTGTCACTGAAATTTCTTTGTGTATGTGAGATCCTTGATGTGTCACTAAAATCTTATTATTCCCAAGTGGTTCCTAATTGCATGTGAGTGTTTCAGTTTTGTTATGTGTTAGGTTTGTGTTTTGTGACTGTGGATCTGTTTTGCAGTAACAGGAACCATTCCTTCTGTAACTGAAGTCCATCAATCCTACTCTGAGTGATTGAAATCTAAGATGTGGTGAAAGAAACTGAACAATCAGTTAGACATCCAAATTTAGCAGGATTATTTTGATTTTTTTTTTTTTAAATCTGAGGTACTGATCAGTAAAGTACTGCAGTATTTTGCAAGCATTTTTTTACTAACTTTGTCAGAATGTGTCTGAATATTCAGGTGTTATTGTGTGATAACTAACCAAAAGCAGAGGAAGTGAAAAGACAGATGGTTGTGCAGTTTTGAACTGTAGTCAGCAATTTTGGGGCTGTACACTGAACAACAAAGCAGTGGAGTACTCTGCTCTTTCTGTGGGCCTGATCTGTTGTTTTTCATGTGTGGCAGCTCACACTTGCTGTAATCCTTGCTGGCAGACAAAATTTCTACCTCATTTGCTCATGTGCAAGTCCCTTACGACTAAGTCTTAGTGCTTTGACACTGGGAGTGTTTGTTTCTTTTTCTATTTAGGCGCACGCATTAGCATGTTTCCCAAACATAATCATTGCGTCAAACTCGAGGCTACCTTATGTGACTGAGAACTTCAGAGATACATTTTCTCCGTGGAATTTTGACAAACGCTTTCCATTTGCTGGAATAAGTGATGACGAACTACTCGCACGCATCACCAAAAAGGAATGTGACAGCTCATTAATTGTTCTGCTGCAGCGGAACAAGTTCTGTCAGTTGTGAATCGAAATCTTTGTTAATAAAACATCAGCACGTGGCAGTGGTACTGTGATTCTGAAGCATTAACTATCATATTTTTAGTGTCTAGAACACTGTGAGTGCTGCTTATATACTATACAACTTTATTGCAAATATGTATATATAAATGTATGTATTTTGTACAATCTATATTATAGGGTATAGGGGATTTTGATATATTTCAATTCAAATATTGGAGTTTAAAGTGCAGTAAAGCATTTGATGCACTTAAGAAACCTGCATTTATGCTTTGCAGTTTTGCCTGAAATGTTACCATATTAATAGCCCTCAATTCTCTTCCATTGCACAGGATTATCATAAAGCCTTTCCTTTTCCAGCAATCGTTTTTCTCTTTTCTAGGAACAACCTGGATGTGTTCAGAGAAAATAATCAGTGTTGGTAATTAAAGATATGAGATAAATTCTATAGCTGATGAGACTTTTTAAGAGCTATGCCTTTTTTCAGAGTTGAAGGTATGGTGAGAGAGGATCATTTTGTGGTTGCAAATACTGAATGACAAAGAATCTTTGCCTGATACAGCGTTGTTATGATGATAACCAGTCTATTTCAATTGTCTTTCTGTCTTTGTCTTTAAAATATTTATCATAATGCTTTCATCTGTCTTGGAGAAGATGTTTTTTAAATATCATCGTAAAAAACACATTAGAAAATTAATCTGCATCACAGTTTGGAAGGTTTACGGTAAGGAACATATGAGGTCACACTAAACATGTGGAATAGAAAGAAGTACTAAATTGTTTCCTTACTCTAAAATGGTCTAAGTTAACCTTTTATCCCCTGATCATGTATCTGTGTGGGTGGGTGTGTTGCTATGGCTTGGCTGGTTTATGGTACATCAGCTGTTCTGCAGTAATTGCCCATGGATTTGCTTTTATTTCCAGTGCAGTAAGACTTTCCCCATGTTTTATCTCTGAGGGGTGATAACTTGAAGTGTTTTGGTTTTTAAAAAGAGTAAGATGCTTTTTTAAAAAGAGTAAGATGCTTCTGTTGGAGCATTTGAAAAGTAGCGGCTCGAGCCACACTGATTGTCCAATGGTTGTTTCTGAGGGGCCCTAACACTTAGGAAAATGTCCCAGACAGCTGGGGTAGTCACCTCCATGTGAAACTGCAGCAATCCTCGTATCTTGAGTCAGGCACTATTACCCTGCTTCTACCATTTGAGAAACCTGGTAATTCATGTTTCCTGGAATTAGGAGGGATATCTATTCAGGGTTTTGGATTCATCATCTTGCTTTGAAAGTTTATTTTAATTTTAGTGCTTCTATTACTTTATTCATAACTTCCAGGTATTTACTTTGCACTTTCTTTACAATACTCCAAAAAAAGTTGGGCTACTGCTTACACAGCACATATAAGAATGTTAAATGGGTTGATTTAATTTATTACAACATTAATATTAGGAATCTCAGCATTTCTCTTTGGTTTGATTAAAGGTTCAGTTAGCAATTTCTATCCTGTTGATTTGATCCAATAGTTCCAGTGTCACAGGTGACTGACAGTTTTACACAGATGATAAAAGTCTCTTGAGATTTGTATATTTTTTTTTAAGTTTTCATCATTTGATATATATTCTGAAGATTTAGGTTAAAATTGATGAAGTCCTGTGAATATCTAGTTGAAAAGCTATCTCTACTTCTGTGGCAGGCAATTTCTGTCATTTACCCCACTGGCCTCTTAAGGTTTTTTAAACGGTGAGAAACCATCTCACAGCTTTTCCTGCCTACATCAGTGCAAACTCTGCTCTTCAGAATGACAGCTTGTGTCCGCTCACTATGTAAGATGCTGATTTCTCAGCAGTTCGACTTCTTTCCTACCAGCCTGTAGCAATTCGGTTCAAAATTTGCATGTTAATAATATCAGAAAAGTCAAATTTGCATCTTTTACCCCCAGTCATCGTTTTGTATACAGGCTGAGGATGCAGTAATGAACCAGTTCTGAGAGGGCAACTCATGAGTATAAATAGTCCCATTTTACAAGTATTTTGCCAAGGTCAGTGGGAGAGAGGAGGGGGGTCAGAAGTAGCTCCTTAGTCACAATCACATCTGGAGCTGAAACAGGCTCTTTCTTTGTCTGTAGAAATTTGGCAATGTCTCAGGGTTGCCAGAGTTTAGATGCTAAAATCTGGGACGATGTCAGAGAACTAAACTGTGCATACATAGATTAGCTGTACATGGAAAGTACAATTTATCTGCATAATAACCACTTTTTCTGAATGCCTCGATTCCTGTGTGTTAGGAAAAACAACAGTTACTACAGAAATGCAGGAAAAGCCATACCATAAAGGCTTTTCATAAGGCTTTAGATTTGGCCACTAGAACATAACTTCTTAATTATACAGGACATCTGGCAATCCTATGAGGTTCAGTCTGCATTTTTCCTTCATCACAGAAGAAATATTAATGCAGCAGCAGAAGCATTCCATGGATATAGTGATTATTGTTCAAGATAGCAATACTGGCACTAGGTTTTGACCTCTAAACTTGTTTCTGCTTGGCAGTGGCTTTTGGTATTGTCCAAGTGCAGACTGGTGTCTTCTCAAAGGAAAAATATTTTTGTTTTCTCTTATCTGTCAATCTGTCCGCTTAAGTAGCCTTTGCTATCAAAATATTATAAAATGTAACTCAGAAGTTGTCTCTGAGTGGGGAAAAAAAAAGCCTGTCTGCAAGTTCCAAAAAGGGTGATGCTTATGTGGCTCCTTTTGCACTTTCTCAGTTTAATCCTGGATTTTAAGGAAGATGTTTTGGGAATTTAAGATCTTCAGGGGAAGAAGGTACGTGTTGTTTTCAAAAACAAATAATTAGCAATTCAAGATGACCAAAAGTTTATATTATTGCCACAAAACCCACCACAACGAAGGGGCAGAGTGGGTGGCACTTTGTAAAAAGTATCTTCCAGACAAAATAGTCTCCTTTGAAAAAATTTTTCTTCCATACACAATGTGTCAGACTGATGGAGTGCATAAACTTTTTCTGTAATTTATGACCAATCTTGTAGTTTCACTGAGCAAATATTTTGTGTTTGACTGTCATTGTACATAATCAGTCTGGAATGATGCCATAAAGAGGAATCACTGAACATATGCTCGAGGAACGAGCTCATCGGCCCTTAGTTATCAGCTGCTGAATAATGCAAGCTTTGCGTCCTCATGTCCTCATATCCCCTGAAACATTTCCACAGACTGGGAGTACTGCTTGTATATGGGGCTTACTGCTTTCCAAATTCAGGGCCTTTTATGTTACAGCTCAGCACAAAACCATGGCGCCGTGTAGATTTGGGAAACTTGAAGTACTTTGGAATTCCCTAATGGCCATGATGACGTATGTCTGGAATGACAGAGCTGTGCTAGGAGGTTTGAAATGAGTTTAGTTCTTTCTGCTGCAGCAGTGCTGTTACCTGAGCTGATTGAAGGCAGGAGCAGTGTTAGCATCCTCTGCCCAGTGCCTCAGCACACTGCTGGGGAGCCCAGAGAGAGCATTAAACCTCTTGAGTTATTTGATTTATGGTGTCTCAGGTAGCTTGTCAGACTGGTAGCTTGAAAATAGTCTGCATCCTTAGACCTTTCGAAGTTTCAAATAACATTGTTTGAGTTCGGTGTTCAGTAGTTCTGTATAAAATTATGATCAGCATGGTCTTTTCTTTAGTATTACCAGAAGCTCTGACTGTTTTGAAGTAAGAAAGTTTTTCAGGAGCTTTTTTTGGGAAGGGCATTTATTAGCCTCCTTCCAGAAAGGTTCATTCAAGGATGAGAAAACCACAGTGTTAACCATGTAGATCTAATAACTATAAGACATCAAGTAATTTTTCAAATTCCTCCTATTTTAGATCAATGCCACAGAAAAAGGAAGAGGAATGCTGAAGGAGATATTGGAATTTTAAACTAAAATTAGGAAATTGATGATGCAGTATACAGCAGGATTTTTCTGTATACTTTCATACCCCTGGAAATATCTACTGATTGTATTTGGTTTGTGTTTTGATAGTGAGTATTTATATACTCTCATTTTTTGTTTCAAACTGGGATACCAAGTATAGAAAAGCAAAAAGACAAAAAGCTCCTATTTGAGCATAATTAAGAAATCAACTTCTATCCCAGTTCTATAGTTATTCAACATGTCAAGATGTGGACATACAAGCAAATTATTATTTTTTTCACAAAGTCATGTGATGAAGGGGAAAAAATATTAGAATTTGCTTGAAATTTTAAAAAATCTAATCTATCTCATTTGGAACTCTAGACTTGCTATGTGCCAATCACAGGTGTCAAGGTTGAAGAGGACTCTGGAGGTCTGTAGATTTTTAAAAACTATTACATGCATTACACTGAAAATAAACTGGTAAAATATATTCAACTGGTTTGTTGAAATGGCATAGTGAGGCTTAAAACGTGTCATTGTAGAGTAAAGTTCAGTTCTGACGTCACACTTTTGACCTTCCTCAGTTTGTAACACTTTGATTTTCCTGCAAATCTTTGTCATTGTTTTAACTTCTTTAAACACACAAGTGCTCATGGCAGAGGAGGGGGATAAAGAGAAAAGAAAATATATATATAAGAAAAAGCGTTTGGTATTATTATGGATAAAATATTTGAGAAAATAATTCTTTAGTCATTTTATATATTTTGGTCTTGTTGTTATGTGGGAATCATGTAACTTTCTTTTCAAGTTAAACTTGATCCTTGCTCAAATGGTCTGCATTACAAAAACTGAAATCTTACTCTTTTTTACAGATTACACAAACCACATTTATATTGCATAAAGATGCATTTTCTTTATTTATTATGCAAAATGATTATTTATGGGTTTAAACTTCCCATAAAATCAGGAGTATTGTGAAGTGGAATGGAAAATTTCACAACTGTGCCCTGGTATGGCTGACTGGAGATGCTCAGAAGGCCCTTGAAGCACTTGCAGGATGTTGGTGTGTGACAGATGGCTCCTGGTTTTCAGAAGTGGTCACTCCTTGGCTTGTACCTCATGCCATGACTTTATTAAGTAAATGGCAGGCCTCAAATAGGCATTTCTGTTCTGTCAGCTTTATCCTCTCTGTATAAATAGTGAGGTGATAGGAAGCCTGTAGGAGGGTTTTTTCAAAGCCAGTTGTTAGTTGGGTAAATGCTGTGTCATAAAAGTTTGTGGAGTTATTATCTATCTAAATGTTTTTGTAAAGGTTTTGATTGTTTTTGTTTCACTCCTTAAAGGTGACAAACACATTTGTGCACTTTGTATTGAGGCTTACAAAGCTAAATTTAGGGTGGTGCAAGTAAAAAAACTGTGCCAGGGCTGAGGTCAGAGATAAATATTGACTTTATCTGAGTCTGAGGGGCAACTGCATGGCCTCAGAATTTCTGTGTGATATGGGAATGGAGAGATTGTGCAGTGGCAGGAGACAGGCCCAGCTCCTTTGCATCCCTTCAATGTTCTGGGGAGGTTGCCTGGCACTTTTTCATGCCCTTCACAATTTTGTCATTCTAGATTCGTGCAACTGATAGATTTGAACTGTTTTATTTCCTTTTCCGGAAGTTCGTAGAGCAGAAGGAACAATTCCTGCAGAGGAAGAAGTATGTTTATTCAGTAAATAGTATTGGGGGTATAATATGTATTTTAGCTCAGTTTCAAAGGAAGTGAAGCTCATATGATTCTGCCTTGCAGGCAGAAAGGTGCAGGACAGTGTCTGTGCTATCTGTATTTACCTGTACATTTGTGCCCTCTTGCTTGCTAGCTTTTGAACATGTTGCATCATTTAAAAAAAAAACTGCTAGAGGAGGGGATATTTTACTGATGATCCAGTTCCTTTAAGTTTTGGGATTGTCGGTATTAATGATTTCATGGCAAGCTCCTATCTGTGCTCTACCAGGTACAGATTACTGCGGGAGAAAGACCTCACAAACATTGTGAATGCATGGCAATCCTAATTTCAATCCAATATTTTGGTGTATTGTTTTTGACTGTTCCCTTTTGCTCTTTTACCATGCAATATTTCATTACATGAATTTTGAGACATTAGGCTTGAATTTTGTTTCTTAGTTTTCTCACTTAAAGTGAGACCTTTCTGAAAGGTTTGCGAGAATTACAAGGAACAGAGTTCCTTCCAGTAAATCTTTAACTACATTGCAGGTACCAGGTAATTGGGCAGGAGTTTCCCTGTTGCCTTGTTATCCTGAGGTTTCTAAAGATGTGAAGTTCTTTATGGTTCTGTCTTCCTCCAGCTGCTCCCTGTCTACTCTAAAAGGGTCTCGATGAACCGAGTAGCTCGGTTGAGTATGTGACTGTTATGTACCTCTTAGAAGATGTTTATACTCTTGGAGTTAAAATTTGCCAAATTGATTTTGATCTTATGATTTCTAATGTTCTACTTTATTGAACATAATGAATATTTTTTGATTTTTGCACAAGTGTGAACAAATTGCTATGTTTTATGAATAATTTAATATATTTTGGCAGGGGGAGAGAGAAAGTAAGAGATGGCTGATTTAGGCATCTTCTCAATTTGTCTACAGCTGAAACTAATATGTTTTATACACTTATTTGGGGAAGTAATGTTGGGATAGAGCTTGTAACAGAAGTATAGTTGTATTCTTCATTTTATATTATCTCCTTCTGTAGTGATGGTTGCCAAGCAGTGATACTGTAATAATATTTTGACAAAACTATTCCTGCTATGTCAGGAAACAAAACAGAAAACTGCTACCGAACAAGGCAATATTTACATGTTTAATCACCTTTCTGGTTTGATTTTTATATTATGCATATGGTTCAGTGTGTGTTCTTTTTTAATAAACCTGGAGATAGTCTCGTAATACACAGCTCCTCCAGTTAATCTGACAAAACACAAAGTGTAGACTAATCTTTTTAGCTCTAACATAGCCTGACGTTTTCCTGATGAAGGCCCCCCGAGACTGAAACATGTGTAGACCTTAATTTTCCTCTATTTTGACAATTAGTGAAACTTGCTGTGAACAAAAGAGCATTGAAAAATTAATTTGATATGACACAACTGTCAAAACTTACTTGGATGTGCTCAGCTTGAATCTTGCTTTCTACCTGCCAAAAAAATATCCCTGGCTACATTTCAGTTCATGTCTGGAGAAGATTTCTTTATTAAATTTTCAATTATTAATTCCTTTTAAAAACAAAATAGATGAAACTCAGATGGTGATATTTGAAAGAAGACAATAGAAATAATGTTTGTTCTAATTCACTAGCATAGGTAGGGTAAAATAATGTCACTTGAATCATTTTTCATGAATAAGTACCCTGTGCTTTTTGAATGAAAAGTAGCATTATGTGAGTCTTGGGGCTTAAGCAATTATTTAAGATATTTCCTGCAATTTAAATATTGGCATCTGGGTTCATATTTTTGAAGAAGCTTACTAGGAAGGAAAGATCAGGTGGTGCTGGAGCATCCATAGAGTGGAGTTGAATGCTGAGAGTTCCTTCAGGCTGTCTCATGCTCTCTCAACCCTGTTCTGAGCCCCAAGATTCAAAAATGCTTGCATAATTGGGTACTGTTTTGTGACTTATTAATTGCTCTATTGGGTATATAGTTGCATGTGAGCCAGATTGGCCACTTTCCCAGCTTGCATCACTGGCAGCTGTTTTGCTTGAGGCAGATGGCTTGTGAGAGAAGCACCCATAAATTAGGGCCTTGCTACGTTTTTCAAACCATTCTGTGAGAGAGAACCTGATGAGATGGTGCTTCAAAGTGGGTTTTGTCCACCCTGCTAAATTTCTTTTAAGTGTCTAACTAGCACGTTTTACAGTCATCTCTATTTTTTAAAAGGAATTGTAGGACAGTGCAGACACTACAGTGTAATCAGCATGAAAATGTTGAATTATGTTAAAAACCATTGGTGATGCTTTCTATATGAAAGAAGGTAGTGAAAAAAAGTTATATCAGAAAGAGGAAATAGCCTTTATATAATGACAGTAAAAGCATTTTTAAGGACTGTAGCAAGAGAGGAAATGGAATACCATACACTAGGAAAACTTCAATGGAATACTCAAGTATTTTAGACATTTGTGTGACATTTTTCTTCTGGACTTCATGCTCACAGGTAGAAATTTAATAGCTAGAATTCTAGAAAACTACTTCTCAAGAGTAGTATGAGACTTGTGCAACTTCCTTCTAGTTAAGAATTCTGTTATCGTTCTTCTTCATCCATAGTTAAATTCCATAGGTGTACACATACTACTGCGTTGGAGACTGGAAAAATTCTTCCCCAGTCAGGACCCCAGTCAGGGACAAACACACACACACATAAACCTTGCCTTTTCATGTGTCTTCTCACTGGCATAAACCAGCCTAATCCTAAAAGTTTAATCCTAGAATCACCATTTCTTAAAGCAATTTTAAACCAGAGAAGCTTACTACTTTTGCTGATTAATCTTTTGCTTCCATATTGTTACATTTGTTAGCACAAATTGCTTTTGGTCTTTTCTAGTTTGTGCCTCAAAGATTCTCATTTGCACTTAACCATGCCTGCAGTCCTCCAACGGGTTTTTAGAACCACCTTTACTATGGAGGCGGCTTCCGAGTTTGGTGTCTCCGTGTACACCTTTGCAATCAGGCTTGTGTTTGAGAAATGTGATATTTGATCTGGACTCTTGCTCTAGGAGTTAAAGAATTTTTAGAGGAAGCATCAGTCATTTCCTCCAGTGAAGTCCTACACTTTCATGCTCTGGTGGCAAGCTGGGAAGGTTTCTAAATCTACTTCAGGCTCAGTTAGGACCTTCTATAAATGAGGGGGAAATAGGTTCTGAAAAAGAACTGATCTCTAACCAGATTTATCTTGGAGAAAATAGTTTTTTGCTTCTTTCTTGAGGAAGCAATTCTCTTAAGTTGAGCTGTGGCAGAGCTTTTGTTCTGTAATATTGGTCCAATCTGCCTTTGTATATGGACTGCTGTTAAATCTGTGCTTTACTGCCTTACTGTGAAGAATTTGGGAGCAGTTCTGCTTACAAGCTGGCCACAGGACCAAAGTCTGTCTGTCTTTATCATAATGTTATTTATAAATTGCCTTTTAGTTGTTAAAACATTTAAATAGTTTAGCTTTTGTGGTTATGACAGATGTGGATCCCCCAACCCCCCAATATTTGTGATTGTCTTGAAATGCAAGATTTGTTTATTTTACTACTGAGAGAAAGTGCTGAACTGTAACAGTGACCTTCCTGCTCTGCTGAACTTGTCGTAGGACTCCTCTTTGTACATGCAAAAGATACTGTAGGAAGTTGGAATCTGAAGAGAGATATGAACTCTCCCTTTCTGTAATTGTTCAACACAGAATTAGTTTTTAAAATAACATTAATTTTTGGAGGATGAGTTTTCTGTGCTGCCGCATAGTCTGGAGAGATGACGTGTTTTAGTGCAATCCTAGTTATGCTGCGTATGACATAACCTAGAGCAAATATTTAAAACCTTCATTCACACATACTCTCTTTCAACTAAAATTAACTTCTGTGATAAGACCCAGACACTGTCATTAAAAATAGGTTCTAGAGTAAACCAGTTGGTAGTTATGGGGTGGGTGCAGAAATTATTGCGATCTGTTCTGTCCTATGTAATTAAAGAATAAAATTAGTCCCTTTGGGCCTAATATTTCGTAAGTGTTTGTGTATCCTGTTTTGTCATCTACTGTTAAAGCTGCTGTGGCTGCTCTTCCTTAGTGTTAAAAGATACTTTCAGCAATCAGTGCCATAATTGAAGCACAAGGAAACAGAGGCAGCTGCCAGCACAGAACTCCATAGGAAGAAGGGTGTCCTCCCTGTTTGATTTAACCTGGAATTAGTAATGGGTCTTTAATGAACATTTCTGACTGATAACTGCATAGCAGGGAAGAGGCGACAGGGCAGATCTCTGAACAGTTGAAATCTGCAGCTTCCTCATGAGGGGAAGCAGAGGGGCAGGCACTCATCTCTGTGGTGACCAGTGACAGGACCCAAGGCAATGGCCTGAAGCTGAGTCAGGGGATGTTTAGGCTGGATATTAGGAAAAGGTTTGGATTTCCCCCAGAGGGTGATTGGGCACTGGAACAGGCTCCCCAGGGCAGTGGACACAGCACCAAGCCTGACAGAGCTCAAGAAGTGTTTGGACAATGCTCTCAGGCCTGTGGGGTGACTCCTGGGGTGTCCTGTGCAGGGCCAGGAGCTGGACATTGATCCTTGTGGGTCCCTTCCAATTTCGGGTATTCTGTGATTCTGTGATAATTGTCTTCACTGACCAAGCAAGAACCACTGCACAGTAGGCCTGGAAAGATTGAAATTGTAATGGTCTAATGGAGAGAGGGGGTTGAAGGAAGGGCAAACTCTAATGGGTTTTTATAATAAAACTATGAAAGCAGGAAAAAAGAGAAGCAGCAAATGCAGTGGGTAATTTTCAGGTGAATTGGGTTTGGGGTTTTGTTTGTTTGTTTGTTTTTGTGGTTTTGTTTCTTTTTTATGAAGTCTATCTTCCTCAAAATTTGAGGGATTTTTCGTTATTTGTTTGATATTTTTTTTTTTTTCCCCCATCAACTTTCTCTTGACTGCTCTTTGGGTCAAAATCCCTGGCAATATGCATGGCAGTTATGTGATGTCTTGCTGATCTAATTGCCCTTATTGGTCAGCTGACTGTCCTTGGCAGAAACAAATGCAAAAAAGTTAGACAGTATAAACAGGCAGGTTAAAAAGAAAGAATAAAAAAAAAAAAAAAGAAGGAAAAGCAGAAAAAAGTACCATAGAAGAAATCATTCTGTGTTTCCATATATGTCAGACAAGGTTCTGTCCATCTGTTTTCACATTTCTGAGTTTTTGACTGCCTAATTTTAACCTTTTGTCTGCAAAGTATCTTTATTTCCAATGGTATCCATGGTGTTTAAAACTATATGCCAGTGATTTTTTGTGATTTTTCTTTCCAATTCCATTAGCATAAATAGAAATTTTCCTATATACATTTTGATTATTTCTCTCTTCTTCCCTATGGATCATGTGCTCATCAGCCATCACCATCAAACTGAAAAATAAGCACTTGTGTAGATAAAGCAGATCATGGACCTCTGTATGACATTCTGGGAAGTCTGTAAAATGCTTTTAAATATTAAATAATCATTTTGAAAGAAAATGACAAGTTAAGGAATAGTAATTTAGGTTTGCACAATAATATTTTCCTTCCTTATTTCTCCTTTGCCCTCCCTCAGGCTGCTGCTCATCTAATTTCTTTCCAAGCAGTAACAGTAAAATTGTTAGAGGATAAAGAATGGGGAAAGAACTAAACTTGTTTTCATTTAGAAATGTAATTAGTAATGAACACATTCAAATTTCAAATGCAGCTTCTGAAGGTCTCTAGCTAGTTTTAAAGCAAGTGCTAATCTCCTCGAGAATTCCTACACATCTTTTCTGAATTTAAGTTCTTTTAAGCTGCTCAGTGATGACGTTCAGAGACAGGTACCCTGTGCCTTTTACAGCAGTCATAGTTACAGTTGTGACAGTGCCTGTCATCTTCAGATTAGACTTGCAATTTCCTCTGATCTTCAAAAAGTATGTTCTAACTGGATGTGTGATAACAGATTGATCACTGTGTTTCATTAGTTCAGTCGAATTATAAGCAAGTTCTCAGCTCTATTGGCCTGCTGTCTGCACCTGATTCAGTTTTGTGGTTAATATTTGGTGTTGCATTTTGTTACTTGAGATCTCTGCTGCTCTATGTCTCTATTGAGCCTTCCTGATTATTTTTAGTTGCCTGCCAGATGTTCACATTTTGAAAGTGTAATGAAAAATAAGAGATGAGATGCATTGCATGCAAAAGCAAAAAGTTCTGTAGCTTACTGTTTCCATGCATTTTCTGAGTGTTATGCAAGATGATGTTTTAAAGCTTCTTCATTTATTGTGTTACTTACTTTGCTGATGCTCTAGTATGACAGAGGTGACAGTACTGTTAGTGCAATGATGTGTTTTAAAGAGCTTTTCTAATGTGATTAGATAGCTTATATACTCCTTCCTGTAGAGTTTGTGTGAGTATATGTGTGTACATATACAGATGTATATGCATATACATGTATATAAAAAGATACACAGCCTGAAAAGGAATGTAATTAGGGTTCCCCAAGCTCTTTGATCTGTTTTGTATTTAAGTTTTGAAGAAGCCACATACTTAATTATTGCTGGAGGAGGGCTAGATCATTAATGTCAATTATTCTGCAAAAGCAACAAATGGATTAAATCATATCTGAGCCATAATATAAGCAAATCATGTGGGTAATATATATATTTTTTAAAGTATATTTCCTTTAAAGTGAATGACTGACTCGTGGAACTCTCTGGGTGGAGCATATTGGGTGGGGGGAAGAGAAGAATATTCCAGACTACAAGAGTGGAGGAAGAATGCTGAGCCTATTTAGTCGAGAGAAGAGTATACTGAGAGGGGATCCCATCAGTGCATGTAAATATTTCCAAGGTGGGTCCTAAGAGGATGGTGCCAGACAGTTTTTGGTGGTGCTCAGTGACAGGACGAGGAGCAGGGGCCATAAACTGAAACACAATCAGTTCCACCTCAAAATGAAGAACTTTACACTGCGGGTGGCAGAGCACTGGAACAGCTGCCCGGGGAGACCATGGAGTCTCCTTCTCTGGGGACATTCAAACCCCACCTGATGTGTTCCTGTGTGGTTGGACTGCATGATCTCCAGAGGTCCCTTCCAACCCGAACTATTCTGTGATTCTGTGAGATTTATAGAAAGAGTTTGGAGATCTGTAATTCAGACAGAGGTGGATGAGAGGGAGCAATTCTGTAAGCAGGCCTCAGTAGGAAACTTCCCAAGGATATATAGGGCAGTACAGTTTCATGCAACTAGGAGGATTGCTAAGATGGGCCCATTTTTATAATGACTTTTTTTACATTAATTGGAGATAATATCAAACTGGTCCCCTCAGCCCAGGCTTTTTATCTTTATCAATTGTCAGCAGTGGCATTTCTTTCAGAAGTGGGTTCTTTCCCATCTGGGCTTCTCTGCCATGTTTTGTCAAATCACAGTTTGGGCCATCCTTAGCTGGAGGCTGCATCTGGGCTGTGGTGAGTAGCCATGGACTGATGAATCTCTGTGAAGTTTTTTAACATCTTTGGTTACATTTTTTTTTCTGTAAAAAACAGCAGGAATCACTGCAATAATTTATTTATGTCATGTGTGAGAAAGACCTCCTTAGGCTTGTTTTAAGCCTGCTGCCAGATGGTCTAATTACATGGCCCCCATTCTCGTGCTTGTGAACAGCACGGACCAACCATTCCATGACACTGGTAACTACAGAGCATTGCAATAATCCCTCTGTTTTCCTCACGCTTGAGGGATCCCAGTCTCACAGTCTGTGCAGCTCCTCATAGTAGAAACTGCTCCATCCCTTTGATTTCTCTCATTAGCCTGCCCTTTTTTATTTCTTCAATACTTCTGTCTCTCTGCAGCTTGGACTGTGGGTGTTGCACGGATCTATGCTGTGACGCTGTTTTGTCTGTATTGTTTGACATTCCTTTTCTAATATTTCACTTAACGTCTTGGAGAATTGGGCTGATGCAAATGACTCCAAGATCTCTTTCCTGGTTGCTA
Source organism: Struthidea cinerea (assembly GCA_013397865.1). Taxonomy (NCBI): domain Eukaryota; kingdom Metazoa; phylum Chordata; class Aves; order Passeriformes; family Corcoracidae; genus Struthidea; species Struthidea cinerea. The sequence goes on from VZTI01006028.1 coordinate 106,597, forward strand.
TTCTGTAATATAACCCAGCATTTCATATAAATAGTTTAAAATTTATTTTTGTTCTCAGGGTTTACTCATTAGTGCAGAATTCCAGCGATGTGTTATTCCTATTTAATCACTATATTAAGGCCTATTGATTCTTTTCCACAATCAACTCTATTTTTGACTATACTCAGGAATTTTGTGTCATCAGTGCATGTTGGCACTTCAGACATCTACTGCTGTTTCAATTCGTTTTGAGTGGGGTGATTAGGATAGATCCCAGCTTGAATCTTTGAGAAAGTCTCTATTGGCAATTTTTTTTCTTTTTTTTTGAACATTCTACTCTCGTTCTTTACTTTTTATGTTTTAACAAATTGCTAATCCTGAGAAGAGCCACTCCTTTCTTCCCAAGTAAACATGATTTCTCCAGGACCATTAAGGGGAGACCATGACAAAGTTGTTCATTGTGTTTTGTTTGTGTCTGTTTTTTTAAATCAAAGCGCACTGGCTGACTGGTCCACTTTTATTGATGTGTGCAGTCTGTTTCAAAAAGTCCAGTAGACTTGTTTGGCATGGTATTGGTGTAGAAAACCCTACTGATTTTTGTGAATATTACATTTACATAGTGCATCTGTAAATTAATTTTGTGGGGTCCTGCCCCAATCTCATCCCTCCAATTTCTGTCCATTTTGTCTGACGTTTTCCTCACGTTTTTCTGGATCCTTTTAGAAGATGATGGTGTAGCTGCCACTTTCTGGTCCTATGGTATAAGACATAGTTTGTGATTGGTTTTAACACAATGTGCAGATTTTATTCCTTTGAAGGTTACTAGAATAAAATCTTATTTTACAGGAATGACTAAATACCTGATTGTTTGTTTTGTCCAGACATTCTCCTACTTTAATTTGTATGTGCTTTGCAAGAGTATTTGATTAATATATACATTTTGGAAGTCATAAGTTAAGTGATACTTTAAAAATACTCAAACAGACAAAAAATTCTAATTACTTCTTATCAGTTTAACTTTAGTAATGAAATGCTGTAGAAGATATTTTTTATATGTATTAATTTTAGATTGAAATTATAGTTCCTGAAATGGAAAAAATGTTTGTTTTTAAAGCATGAGGTACATAGCTTTCAGTTAAAAACCCCCAAGCTATATAAATATTTTTCTTTTTAATAAAGATTATGAGGTTTTGGGGATTTTTAAGTTTTTTTTTAATGGAATAGCCAATTACAGTGGTCTGATAGGTTTTGTCAAAGCTTTCCTGCTTTTCTCTCTGGGACAGTATTTTTCTAGTCAGATATTGCTGGGAGTCTTGGCATCCCATTGTTTTCCTATGGTTAAAATTCTTGGTATTTTCCCCTTTTCTGCTTTAGAGAAAATAAATCAAAACATGTGCAAGCTCTATGAGATGCTAGTTGAGAGCTGAATTTTTTGATAAGAACATAGAATTAGTCACAGATGAGGGTAGGGTGTTTTTTTTTAGGTTCATCTTATTAGTAGCTATTTTGAAAACACAGTCTGAAAGAGATTTCATAGCAAACACATAAAACATTGCTAGAAAAAGACTGAGAAATGAAAAAAATTAGTGTTGTTCCCCAAGGATAAGTTCCGTTGCATGCATTTATAAAATTTGATGGATTTATTGGACATGCTACACTGCAACTTTATTGTGAGTAATACTTGTCCCAAATGGCAAATTATATTCTCACTGCCAGTGTTGTTCTCTGTAGATGTTTATGTAACTTTCACTATTGTGATGATTTTGCTAAAAATGTTTTGCAGTTTAAAAGAAGATTCCAATGCTTTTCTGCTTGCCTAGAAAAAACTGGCAAGCTATCGTTATTATCTTACAGTCACTGGAAGACACTTAACCCATCTTGACCTCCTTCTTTCATATTAGTTTCTCCATCTGAGTCATGCTACCAAATGAAAGAAAAAAAAAAGCTTGTGTTGAGTCTGCGTATTTATAAGATGTTTATTCTTTTGCAGGGGAGTGGGAGGTTTGGGTAATGATTTTAGTCATCAAAATCATAAGTAAAATCTGTCATAGAAACAAAGGTTTGATTTTTTTTTTTAAAAAGTTTCTTTTAATGGAAGGGAGGTTGGATTAGGATTTCGCTCATGAAAATTGTAGGAAAACTTATAGAAACAAAACTAGGGAACAAGTCAGCATCAGTATTTTTCACAATTTTTTTTTGTTCTAGGCTTTGGTCTGACGGTATTTAGAAACCTTTGCAATAAGAATGTTGTGGGTAACTGATTGTGCTCTACAAATAGGGTAGCAAAGTAGCTTAGAGAGTAAACCAAAAGAGTGGAATGGAAATAGGGTTTTGGATGCAATTTTCCCCTACCCTTGTGTATAACGGGTTGTACGGTTATGTCTTCAAGTGTGTAGAGAGTCCTGTGATAGAACAGCAGAATGGAACATAATATATCAAAAGACAATGAAGAAAAGAACCTCTGGTTTAGGAGACGTTGAGTGTGAGACAGAGATGATTTTTCTTTCCTGGAAGTGCACCTTTATTTACCACATTAGCAGAATGTGAAACTCAGCTTACATCTACGTGAAGAAGGATGTGCTACTAAACCTTATTAAACCCACAGTATTTCACTTCTGGAGTCTGAGGCTGGTTGGGATTCTTTTTCCCTCTTTTAGCTGAAATCTGAGCCTGTTCATCCCTCAGTCTTTTCACAGAGGAATCTTTCACCAGATTAGTAAATGGCAACCACTACCAGAGGGTTCTGACTGCATATTTTCTTTCTAGAAAGATGAGTTGATCACAAAGCAAGGTGCAATGATGTTTGTGATCCTTCCATACCGCTGATGGTAGTTCCTTTGTTCTCTTTGCACAAGCAAGATAAGAATCTATCTATGCAAGACTTGCATTTTCGGCACAAAGCGGATCTTCCCAAGTAATTTTAAGTTAGTCATCACCTAATGCTGCAACAAGTGGGAAGGCATCATTTTTGTTTATTTTTCATTTAGAACTGCATCCCAATGTTACTATGTGGGAAAAAAAAAATTGCTTTCTTTCAAATCTGCTGTCATTTGATTCTTTTCTCAGCTGCTTACGAAGCTGCCAACTAAAGTAGTACTTACCATGAATACATTAAAGAAAAGTAAATTGGCACTTTCTGTAGAATGCAGCAATTTGCATTCCCCTCTCTTTCTGAGAGCAATCTGTATTACATTCTTCAGGGTTTCAATGTTTTTCTCCCCCTCAGAGATTTCATCTTGTATTTCCTGGCACTTCAACCAGAAACTTGTCCATTAAGATATTTTTTCTTAATACTGATTTAACTTTCACTAACGTATTTGCTCTTGTAATCAGCCTCATAATTGTACTCTCATCTGTTTTTAAATTATTGCTTTTAAGTCTTTGGCTTGAGCAACTGAGAATGGAGCCAGTTCAGTCCCAGTGTATAACTTCCAACCAAAGCACTGCAGCAATATTTGCTTTCCTTTATGACATAATATCTTCTTTGGTGTCTTAACCAGCTTCTTTCAGCTTACTTCTCTAGCTCCAGTCCCTGTAACATTTCTTTTGGGGTCACCATCAAGTAATTGAAAGTAAACAGCACCCATTTGTGTAAAGCCTGTACCCTGTGGCAATTTTGTAAATAAAAACCCTAAGACGACAATTAACACAGTCAAATGACAAGAGTTGGTGTTCAGTGATTTAGAGGGTTTGTTACGCTGAAGGTGCTGTGTCTCTGAAGTAGCCTGAGGGATATGAAAATGCAGCCTCATAGACTGAAAAAATCTGTCCTATGCCTGAAATCAAATGGAGAAAACGCGAAGCTTTTGCAGAAACAAATTGTTCAGTGGGTGAACTGCATGAAAGTGCTGCTGGTTGTTTGCTTCCTCACTGTAAAACTTCGATGGTGACAGATCCAGAATGAAAGGGAACTTTGCAAAATCTGCATTTAACTTGAGAAATGCCTTTGTGTGTGATGTTGGATCTGTCAGAATATAATGTTAGGTCTGAGAAAGACTATTAGAGAAATGCAAAGGTGAAAGATCCACGGACTTTTGTAATATACATGTAATATATGTTGTACCATGTAGCTTCTTGGGCTGTGTTGCTGTTTACTTGAGAATATCCTCATCTTGAGGTGCCTGCCGTTGCTAATGACAAGATACTGGACTAGATGATCGTTTGGTCTAATTCATTTGATGCCAACCATTCTCAGATTCATGGTAATTTTTGACTAAGAGAGTTGTACAGTTTAATTTTGCGCTTCTTGTTTTAGAGAGGGAGTGGGGAGAGAGGAAAATGTAAGTATTTTTATACGTATATGCTATTTTAAAGAAAAAATTGGGAGAAAACTCTGTGTGAAAAATTCAGTGTCCCCCTTTCTTCGGCTCAATTCTGAAAAACCACTTGTGTACATATGGCATATTTTCTCTTTGCTGAAAAGAAAAAAATCCAGGATTCATACCTATATTTCCAGGGTAATAGGTGGAAAAACACCAATTGATTGACAAATGTAAGTCATGAGAGGAAGAAATTCGTTCATCTCTAAGTGTTTTTAGTTACTGCATTAAGAATACATCAGTGTACAGTAAAATATTTCAGCGTAAGATTTTTGCACATCTTTCTATTGAAGGAAGATAAAATGTAAGGTTGTTCCCTCTGTCTGTTCCAACATGATGCATTAACAGTGTGTCAACACAGCAGTAAAGGCTTTTACTGTGTGTAATTGTAAAATAATGCCAATAGGTAAATGGGAAAAGGATGTTTGGGGAGCAATTTCTAGATCTCGCTTTTTGCAAAATAAACACCGCTTTAAAAAAAATGGCTTTGGGTTTTTGGATGACAGTAAAAGTGGTGCAAAATGCCAGAACACCGAAGCAACTGCACCGGAGCAGAGCAGTAATCCACCTAGCACTATTGCTTTCCTTTGATGGTGATTAGAACCACATGCTCCAAAGGAAAATGCTTATAATGGGCAATTAAAGGATCTGCACATAGCAGGCTTTTTTCCCCCCCCTCTGCCCTCCCTCCCCCAGTTGCCATAAATTACTGGTTAGCCTTTACTCTGACGTGCAAGTCTGACAAAACCTAGAAGGAACAGGAAATGACCTAAGTGTGGTTTTAGACAGTTTTTTTTTCATTACCTACATAATAAGAAAAAACCCCTCTACTTTCTACCTTTTAGAACCTTTTTGAAACATTTAAAGATCTTAAAAAATATATATAGAAAAGAAGATCAGATCAAATGAAAAAGGCAATAAGAACTGAGAACTTCCTACAGCAGACAAAGTAGAAGCTGTCCTGCTGATACTCCTGGGTACAAAAGCAGAAGTAGCATGTCTTTTCAAAAACAACCAAATGAAACAAACATGTAAAAAAAGAAACAAAACCCCAGCCAAACAAAAAAATATTTTTCTGCTTGCAGGGAGTAGTATTAGCTGTAAGAATAAGCTTGCTGCAGGCTTCTTTGAAGCTTTAGCGTACAGTGGAGCATTTTTGTTCTGTTTTTGTATCTGTGCTGAGGGCAAAGTTACTGAAAATAGTAACGAAGCTTGTGAAAACTCTAAAGGGACTTATTAAAGTTTACTTAGTTGCAGCTCTTGTCCAAGACTTGTGTTTGCAGGGAAGATCAGGATACTGTGGAGTCTGGTGGAAACGTTATAGTAGGGAGACACCTGCATGTTCCAGTGTTGTTCTTACGTGTCCAGCCAAATATATTGCAGGTACTATTTAGTGTAGAGAAGAGTGTTAATTAAAGCAACTAAGAAGCAAATCTCTTTTCACTGAAGGAAGATTTTAGGGCTCTTATAAAAGCAAAAGTAATGTCTTTCAAAAAAGAGAGCAGCAGAGTCAACAACTGGGTCGTTGGATAGGGGATATGACTGTTTCCGTCAGGATGTGTGTCCAAACCTCAGAACCATGAAAGCACACACAGCTTCTGTTCAAAGATTGTGGCTATCTGCAGACTTCACAACCCACTGGCCATTTTACAACCTTGGATAAATAAATTGTGTATAGAGTCAGGAAGTGATAAGTATTACGGTTCCAAAAATACCCTAGTTTTTTCCCCTCTTCCATTTTTTTTCATGGGAAGGTTTTGGGAGTGGAGAAATACCATCACAATTCTAAATGCCCAGGGTATCCTAGTGAGGGCTGTATTTTGTCTTGATCACAACAATCTACTCAAGTGGCTGCTGTCTTGGCCTGCAAAATTTCACAACAGAACATTGTTATCGAAATAATGCTGCCTCTACTTTGAGAGTCATTCTTTGGTTGCATCACCTTTAGTTCATGCTGAATACAACTTAACAACTTCATAACATATTGTTTTTGAACACCTACCTGTTCTACAGAGAGGGAAAATACCTATAATAATAAATAAGACCCCCAAGACTTCTAGGTTGTACACTGCTGCGGGGGTTTTTTTTTGTGTTATTAAATTACATGGATAAAACACGGTAATTGATTGTAAGCTGTAACAAAAGACTAATCTAGAAATAAAAGTAATGGATCAATCCTGTTTGAAAGGCAGTCCTGAAAAGAAATGGGTATATACTGCAACCTTTTTCATATTTTACGATAAATTTATTTCTCATCTAGTTGTAGAATTTGGCTTTTGATTGAGGTGATTTTTTGCAGAGTTGATTTCTGAATCAAGTTGCTATGGTGTTGGTTTCATTGTTTAGTTAATTCTATGCTTGGTTGCTATGGAAATACTTATTTACGGAGCTAATGCCTAATGGTGTCAAACAGATGCTGCTGGCAACTAGGAATCCTTTATATTTGATCAATGAAAGACTCAGTCAGAAGTAGAAACTCAATTTTGTGCTCATTTTTCTCCATTAAAATTTTGGAGCATGGAATGGAATGGATGTTCTCAAATAGGACAAGTTTTGTTTTCTTTACAAGCATTAAAGGCCACATTGAATCTCCTAAAAAGTATCATCAGTGAAACGAAATCCTATTTTATGTTTAGGGAATCATACAGCAATGTCACAAATTTTAACATTGTGTGTGGCCTTAGACAGTGTGCACATTTCATCTTGGGGCATGGAGAATAGTGTTGGTTATATTTGACTTTTAAAATTGATTTTTAGACTTCTAAGCACTGCAATATGTTTTTTTTGTAACTGTGTATTTTAAATCTCTGCATAAGCATTAGTGTTGTTCTTAGTACAACTTTTTACAAACAAATAATTTTGGAGTAACTAAGCTGATATGATTTTATAAGTTAAATTATTAGGAAAACATCATTGCAGTTATCTAGTCAAATATATGTTGAGTTCAACATTAAAATTTTTTAAAAAATGTTTAAAAATGCTTAGCGTACTTTAATAGTAATTTCAGTTGTTTATAGCTTGACAAAAGTAAAATCCATAATCTTTTGTCATGCTTAAGCCTTTGGAAGTGAAGTTGAAAATACTCCTCAAACATGTCTTTAGACAAATGGAGTTGTGGTATTTGTATAAAGAAGATCTAAAAAACCTCCACCCTCCATGGCATCAACTCTTCTGAAAGACACCTCTATTCCAGGCCCTGGAACCGCTGGGTGCACTGAGATAGGGAAGATAACCTTTTCTATGGAAAAGTAATTAAAAACAAAACCAAACCCCCTGAAGCCCTGCTGGTTTGCCTTGACTGTCTTCTCCCATTTCTCGTCTGTTTTTAGTTTACTTAGACTATACGCTTCTTGGAGGAGCACTTATTGCCTTTTACTTTGTGCAAAACAACGTTGCCGTGTTCCTGCTGCTGCTGGAGCTATGAGCTGTGCTGGGGAAGGCCTCTGTTGCTGTTACCTCATGTCTTTTTTACATGCTTCTGATGCTGCTAACTGTGTGTGCTTTGCCAAAGGTGCCGTCCTTAAGCTTTGGTGATGGTTAGGTTGATAGTCTGGTGTTCAAATAGCATGGCAACTCCTCTGAATTATATGGAAATATTGCTTTTGTTGTTTGAGAAAACATAAAGCCTGATGTGTGCTGTCAATTTTTCTGCATCTATCCACTAATTGACAGGTACTTAAAATCTCCTGAGATTTGACTGAACACCCATAGTACTGGATGCAGTGTTCATTCCTCAGAACAGCAACTTTGGGGAGAATTTGTTGAGTTTTAACAACTTTTTTAGCCTTTAAAAAAACTTATTTTCAGTGATGCAAATTCCTTCCCTTGACACTCAGCCTGTTTTGAGTGACAAGTTTCAGTTTGACCTACGCTGGCTGATGATGGCCAAATTGGGAAAGGTCACTTGTACTTAAAGGGGTTTTGTAAGCTGGCTTGTCTTCTTTTAACCGTACTGAAATTGATTTCAGAGGCTAAATAGATTCAATTATTATAGTTAAAAGTAATACAGTCCCTGACTGTTAAAGAACAAGGCATGGTGCCTGTGTGGGTTTTTCCTTGGTTAGTTTTTTTTTCTATTTGAAGCTATTTTCTACTGAAGCTGTCCTTCAAACCCCGGATCAACTTGTCAGGCAATTATACAAAACCGGGAAAGTGTGTTCATGGCTCTCTGGATAAACTGGGAAGACTCTGTGGTGGAAGTCAGGCTGATATGAAAACTTCTCCTCCAAGCTGACTGGTAATTTCCTATACGTATTTCTGGTGGGAATGGCTATAGATTTCTCACCTTTCAGAAGTTCATCTGCAATATTAGAGCCCACTGCAGTTTGGTTTTCAGAGGAGCTCCCAAACGTGCGATTGCTGTGATGTTGCCACTGACAATGGATGCTCAAAGCTAAAGTGTGTGAGTTACTAAGCAGAGGTCTAAGTTGCAGCTTGGAACTTTTATGACTCAAGTCCATCCTAGATAAGGTGTTTCTTGATGGAGGAGGTGAGGGAAGAACGTTATGTGCAATGGATTACAAAATCTTAGTATTACAGAGTACAGATCTTTCTGCAACAAGTCTCACGGTTGCAAAACCAGAAATTGCTGAGCCTCTGCCTAAGCCCTATTTTAAAGTCTCTTGGTCTGTCCACAGTAGGTCAAAATAAAAGGTGTCTTTTCACTCCTGTTGTAAGATTAATGCGACTCTGGGAATACTTTGTAACTTTTGTTGATGCACAGTAATGAAATAAAGCTTCGACTGCTAAGCTCTCAACAAAAAAAAAATAATGCCAGAAACGCTGCTTGTTTAGTATTCCAGATTTAACTTCCAAGGCATGGAGTTAGGCTACTAAAACTAAGTCAGGTAGGTAGTGAGAGACAAAGTATAATTTCCTTAGTGCTAAGGAGAAAAATATTCTTTAAAAAAAGAAATATAATTTACCAGCTGTTAACCTTTAAAGTTGTCGCCCTCCCTGTCTTTCAAACCCTGTCAATTCTGCAGAAGGTGTGTTGAGGGATATCCTGCTGCTTTCTGCTCTTCTCCCGAAATTGTTTTTGTGGGGTAGGCTTTCTGGATTTTGAGTGCCACCTTGTGGTACGTTCTGAGCACCTAAGGAAAGGTAACCCCCCTTTCACTACTAACCTGCAAGGATTTGCTTAGTGTAGAGATGTACCAAGTCGGATTTACCATGGAAAAATATTCATTGTTTAGAGATCTGCATTTTTTTCCAGTTGTGCTTAGCAGAACAGATTGCTACTTTATACCTAAAATTGTCATCAGTTCATTTTAATTACTTTGATGTGAGCACATGGAATGACCCCTGCAAATGTGACAGACTGTGGTACCTTGCTAGCTGTATTATTACACTGCCTTGTCTTCTCTCAGGAGATATGGTTCCTGATTAATGGTGATATATAATGAATTAAAGAAAAATCTGATAGCATGTCAGATTTTACATACATGTAAACTGAAGTTCTGTATATTTCAAAACTGTTTTATCATCTTTGCTGTAAAATTGGTATCAGTGGAGAAGCTTAAATCTTCTGGTTTAAATGACAACAGATAATTTTCAGTGATGAATCCAAACTGTTTTGAAATTTTTCATTTAAATAAAACTGCATAAAATGATGCCCCGCCATTTAAAATATCAAACCATTACTTGCATTGAAAGTAGATTGGAAGATTTTTCTGCCTTGTGTATTCTGAGTGAGCATGGGTCACAAGAGCCTATCTATTTACCATAGTGGGACTAAAACCAAAAGGAAGGTTTGGAACCTCTTTAGTCACAAAGATTGACACCCAAAATTGCAGCTTATGTGAGCATGTGTACATGTTCGTGTGGCTTAAAGGATGAATAAAGGAGTTGCAGTAAAATGTTTGGTACAGAAATTTTCTGGAGTTAGCAAGACATTTATTGGTTCGGTTTTTTGTTTGTTTTTGGTGGCGTTTTAAATTATTATTATGAGCTCATTTGCAGCAAATAAATAAAATTAGCTAACATACCACATATTTAAAAGAAAAATAAAATAGTCCAAGAGGGAAACCTCTTTTCTGTCCCCTAATGGAGGCTGCAAGACTGCGAGAGAGCTGACGCAACTCTGTGGCCCATTAGTATCAAAGGTTGCTAATACAACTAACAAAACCCATGTGGACAACTGATCTTTGCTGCTGATTGAGTCAAAAGTTAATGAAGCAAATTAATGCAGTCTCTGTGTGCGAGGACAGAATGAAACCAAAAGATTTACCGATGTTCCATACAGTAAAGAAATGTTAATTTAGAAAGAGAAGCCTCACAATGAAGAAAATTAAAAAAAAACCCCACTTACACAAACAAGTTAAAAAACATCCCAGTCCGACAAGATGTTGCTAAACCCAAATGCATCATGGCAAAATGGGTATGGCCAGAGAATGTTGGTCATTTTCTTACTGTTTGTCAGTGACAGACAGCAAAAAAAAAAAAAACCAAAAAGACATGGTAGCTAGATTAATCACTTAACCACCCCCCCCAAACTCTCAAATACTTAAATTTTTAATTCTTGATTTTTATCTGCTTGCTTTACCCAGTATCACCCAGTATGATTTTCTGACAGAGCACAACTTACTCCCAGTCCAAGCACATGCTTCAAGGTAAATCTCTTGCTAGTTTTCCTAGCAAGTGGATGTCATAACTACTAACTTTAAGCATAGTTGAGTGGTATCTCTGTGAAGATAACTGAAGAGAAAAAAAGCCTTTAAGTGCCTCCCTTGCCTGGGCGCTGCTGACACGTCCCCACCTGTGTTTCTTTTTCGACACTTTCTGCACCTTCTTCTGGACAAGTGCCAGACTGGAACATTGTGTTTTCTCCATGGAAGAGCTGTTAGTCCCAGAGGAACAAAAACATACCTAGATCTCACCTATAAAAATAAGCAGATGAGCTTCCAGGATTGCAAAATACGAACTACTGAGCGGGATATTGGCACGTTATTTGTGCTCTGTAGCTACGCAAAAGAGTGAAAAGCTATGTTTAATTTGTGAGTACGCATTTTGCAAATGAATTAATTTATCACAGAATAATTAGAATCTGTCTAGAAGTCATGAAGACTGAAAGCTTTTGAAACAGAACAGACGTCTGAATTTCATTTCTCGTATATTGTTTTCATTTTTTGTCAGTATAGAAGACAAATTAAGTGAGTGCTGTTGACGTACTTGAAGCTGATAGCATCTTCAGATTATGTTGCTGACGTTCTCTTGTGGGTTTGGTGGGTTTAGTGAGGTTATTCAGAACATGGAGCTTTGTAGCCATGTTCAAGCAAAGCCGCCTGCAAGAAAATGTTTTTTAAAATACCAATTTTTTACCTAAGGTACTGGAGAGATTTTTGCCCCCTTTAAAAGTACATGATTTAACGTAATGCTCTCTGCACTGCATTTACAAAAATTGCGACCGCTTGAATGACTCTGGAAAGAAAAAAACATTTTGGAGGTTTTAGGCTAGATTTACTTTTGTAGGTTGAGGTGAATAGGAGCAGGAAAGCACTGTCACCACCAAACTGAGTGTGTATGTTAAATGATTTATAAGCAATCCAAAAATATTGAAATAAGGCCGTATTCTGTCATCACAGTATCTCTGTTGCATGCAATTTCTTCAAACTCTTCTTTAGGGCTCTTGCTGGGTAGCATTAACTGAGACTATGGCCCAAATTACATATGAAAAAATGAAGGGAGAAACATTTCTCATTGTACCACATAATCAAGATTTATGCTATTGCTGTTTCTCAGCATTAGAATATCATCTATTAACCTTTTTTTCTTCTTTTTTTTTTTAATCGCTACAGATGATACTTTGGGATTGGGATTTGAAGCAATGGTACAAGCCCTATTACCAGGTCAGTATATAATTAATTTAATTGGGGTTTTGTAAAATGTGATTGAGTACAGAGTTCACTGTAAACTGTCAAATTTCAGTTTTCTGTTGATGCTATATTTGCCTAATTTTTCCCTCTGTCTCTTACATTGCAGTAAGCTCTCATTGTTCCTGTTCAGAGAATTATGCAAAATTAAAACTAATCACTTTTTTTTGGACAACTTTTTAATAATTTCTTTCAGTAGAATCAGGGTTAATAAAAATGATGAGGCTGTGGAAATTGTACCTCTGTAAGGGGCTCCAGCAGTTTGACTGCCAAAATTTGTTGATATTGTTGGAAGTGATAGAATACTAAGTTTAATTCTGAGATATATAGAGAGAAAAAAATTTGGAACAGATTTTAAATAGAGAAAAATAAACTGAAAGCTAATGTTGAATTGTGAATTACTTTGTATTTGTGTGATAAAAACCTGCAGAAACTGCTGTCTGCATGTCTATATTGTTTTCTTTAAAAGAAAAATGCTGCATTGATTTTTTTATTTATTTTCTTTTTAAATTTGCAATGCCTAAGATACTTATTTAAAATAAAGAATACCGTGAAGTGTTTTGACATGTTAATAGTTTGCAACGCTTCCATCTATTCCAGAGTGCCGGCAGTGGAAATGGAGTTGATCTCTCCGTACTGAACGAGGCTCGGAACATGCTCACAGAGCTCCTGAGTGACCCATCTCTTCCACCACATGTGATCTCTTCCCTTCGAAGCATTAACAGTCTCATTGGTGCTTTCTCAGGAGCATGCAGGCCAAAGGCCAGCCCGTTCACACCATTTCCTGGTTTCTTCCCCTGTCCTGAAATAGAGGATCCTGCTGAAAAAGACCGGAAGCTGCTCAAGGTCAAATGGCTTTCATTTTCATTCACGTGTGTGTTGCAATTAAACAAAAACAAATAGATAAAGAAAAATTCACCTGGAAAGAATGCTCCTGTATGCATAGTAGGTTCTCTGCTGAGTACCCGTGGACAATGTTTAAGGTTGAAAGAGAGCAGCTGTGAAAACTTATTGAATGAAATGGAGATAGGTACCAAAATGCAAATTCAAGTGGTTGATGGATAGACAGGTACAAGCACTGGTCTGCACCCTGACCACAACATTCCTCAAAATAACAGCAAATATAAACTGAAGATGTTATAGTCTCATGATATGGGACAAACAGGGCTGTTCTTGATTCTTCCGCATTCTTTATCTAATCATTAATGTCAGAGTGGCTTTTTCATTGACCTTTCTTCCCCAAGAAATTTACTCTTGTGGACAGCAAACCAGCCATCAGCCAGAAGCAAATCAGCTATGTCAAAGGAAAAGTACCCCTTTTCTCTTCAACAAATTACATTATGAGACCAGTGTGAAATCCACGGTCACTTCTCCATTACCCAGCGTTAGTAAGTGAAAGCAAGTATGTAGCTACTATATGATATGCTAAGGAATGTCGTGGAAAAACATTACAATATAGAAACTCAGCTGCAGAGCACCAGAGCTAATAATTCCAGCCCAGTATATGCAGCTTGAGGCTGTTCATTGTGGAGGCTGCTCTGGAACATGCCCTTGAGTTGTTTACCTTTCCAGGAAGTGGGCAGCTTGGCCCAAACTGATCATCTTGTTGGCTTAGTATTTTGAAGCCAGATTCAGCCTGTGAAATGTCTGTTGGGAGCCATATTTTTGGGGAAAAAACCTCAGTGTCTACAGGTTACTCTGTGGAAGATCCTGCAGAATTACTGCAGTGTGAAATTCTTTGGAATGTCACATGGATACCTGCAGAAAACAGTTGGACAGGGATCACAGTCATTCAGCATGTTTTTCTTTATGGATTTCTGTAAAAGCCACTAAGGATTGGTATGCATTTTGATTTTTAAAATTTCTTTATAGCTAGTCAAAATAGTGTGAAATGAAAAATATTCATTGCTGGAGACCATGTGAGATTGAAAGAATATGTTTTTTCACAGCTATTCTCTTTTTTTCCTTCCGAAAAGTAACTTTTCCCTCAAGTTTTGGGGGGTTTCTGTATAGAAATTTGCCTAGTGCTTGCCACTATCATTCAATGATTTTTTGGCTTTGGTGCATGTTTAAGAGTAAGCCCAAGTATTTCCCCCTATGTGTTACTGCAAGAGAAAGATTTCTTTTTCTTCCAAAAAGCAGGTAAGTGAGCACAAACTCCAAAGAAAATAATACGAAAATATTTCTTCAAAATGAGCTCTCTTGAAAGGTTCCCATTCTCTCTTTCCCTGACTTGGAATATAAAAGGTCTCCTCCATGTGTTTTTTCTGCTGGTTATGTGCATCTTTATTTCTCTTCCCTGACTGGCTTCCAAAGTGTGTTCAGTTATAATTTTCAAGTTGATTAAGGGGGTCATCAAGTTGGTCAGAGGGATGGAGCACCTCTCCGACAAGGAAAGGTTGAGAGGATTGGATTTGTTCAGCCTGGAGAAGAGAAGGCTTTGGGGTGACCTAATTGTGTTCTTCCAGTACCTGAAGGGAGCCTGCAGGAAAGGTGGAGAGGGATTATTTACACGAGCCTGTAGTGACAGGATAAGAGGGAATGGCTTCAAACTGAAAGAGGGCAGGGTTAGATTGGATATTAGGCCAGGTTGGATGGGGCTCTGAGCAACCTGGTCTAGGGAAAGGTGTCCCTGTCCACAGCAGGGTGGGGTGGAACTAGAGGATGTTTAAGGTCCCTTCCCACACAGGCTGTTCTATGATTCAGTGGTGAACTGCCTGTTCTCCTTGATAGGAAAGGAATTAAAAACTAAGAAAAGAATGCAACTGAAACTGGGCTTCAGACCTTGGGCTGGTCATAACTGGTTATCTAACACTAACCTCTTCCTTTGGGTTTCTTGGAAGTGTGAACTGCCCAGTACTCAGAAAAATAAAAAAAGAAAAAGAAAACTTAAATCTGAGACAAAAAACATTACAAGGCTGCTGTGCAATAGAAACACTTTCCACTGTCATCATGACTGTCCCTAGAACTGTCCCCAGATTTCCTAGTGTATGACAGTAGAATGCTTGCCAGATGGGTGGATTTCTGCTGTTATTAACAGTCATGATTTTAACAGTTTTCACAGTTCAGGCAAGTAAAAGTTGTCTAGGCCAACCCCTGAGTATCCGTATCTCTTGTCTCTTGTTGCCCTTGGGAGACCCCCACCTGGAGTAAGATACCATACCTGTGGTAAGACACCACATCAGCTGTTTCACTATAAAAATAAGCAATAAATACCCCTTACAAACCATAAATAAGATTTTAACATCTGTTCTTACTTTCATGGATTTTAACCATGGTCAAATTACTCAACAGGGATTAACTAGCAGGAGCAGCCTGCCAACCCCACAGCTGAGACGATCTTCGGGAGTTTCTGGCTTGTCACCTATAGAATCAACATCATCCAGATGGGAACGGAGTAACATTAGCAAGAGATCCCATCAGGAGTATAACACACCAAGGTAAGCACCGAACAGCATCTTAAGGGCAATAATAATGCTGGAACTTGGCAGAAAAAGTATTTGATGCAAAGTCTTGTGTGTTAAGTCTCCAAATTCTGCCAGCATAAACTGGAAAAGTTAATTATGTACTATGCTTTGTAACTCTGGTTGATCTTAAGTAGAAATCAGGTCATTCTGAGGTTAAATAGTGTGCTCTGTCATAATAAGTATGCCTTTGAGTAGGAAATGAAAAAGAAGTCCAACACACATGATTGCAAAACAAACTATTTAGTCTCTAAACTTATACTGACTTCCTCCTTCTTTTTATTTAAAATATGTGTCACTTGCCAACTTCCATATACCCATATGTAATTTAAAAGGTGAGACAATTTTCTTGTGGTTGGTAGCCACTGTTGTGTGTATTACAATGTTTCTTGTTCCTCCAGTCATCAAGCAAGCTGTAAGATAGATTAAGGCAGTCATCTCTTCCCTACTTGTTAATCAATATGGTGCAAAGAGAGCTTTTATTTCCAGAATTAAGACAACATTCTGAATTAGGATTAAAATGAATGGGTTTTTTTTTTCTTTTTGTGTAATGTTGTATATTAGCAAAAATTCACACATTTAATTTTATTAAATGTATAAATGTGTATGTCTTTGCTCTGGAAATCTGTAAAGATGTGTGTAGTTCTGCTTTTCTTGGTTTTCTTGTTTTTTTTTTTTAAAATTTGTTTTTGGGTTTTTTTGTTTGTTTTTGGTTTGGTTTGGGGTTTTTTGTTGTTTTTTTTTCTTTGAATGGCTCTACATAGGTCATAAGGAAAGTATAACAGATGCATTTTTTAAAAAAAAGTTATGCTGATAAATGATATCTATTAATAGTGGATGGAAATTCATATACACACATCCAAGAATTTGCTTATCAGTATCATACTTAATTTTGAAGTGAACCATTTAAATAATTTGGTCCTTTCAGTGTTTTTCTTCCCCTTGAATAAAATATCTCTAAGTTTTTACATTGTGAAACTTAATTGTGGTTTGTGTGTAAAGCACAACTGAAGGCTCTAGTATGAGTAGCAATCATTTAAAGATTATATTTTGATGCTGATTGGGTTGCCAGTGTCCAGACGAACCTCTCCAGTTGTATCCTCTGGAAATAACCAGGGACCCGAGAAATTACTTCAACCTTAGCAACCGTGGGCCTTCAATCTGAGGCCCAGCCCTCCTGCTGCAGTCTCAATGTACATTTACAGAGGGTTTCCTTACTTTCCTTACTGTTCAAAAGCAGCTCTTGGGAGCTTCTGTTTTATTTGTATGCAGATTTTTTGATTTGCTTTCTCATTCCAACACTAGCTCAAAACATGAAGAAGTTCTTCCTCATGTTGAGGTGAAACTTCTCATGTTTTGGTTTATGGCCATTGCTCCTCATCCTCTTTCTGGGCACCACTGAAGAGAGTCTGGCACCATCCCCTTAGCCTGCCTTTGAGATATTTATAAGCATTAATGAGATCCCCTCTCAGCCTGCTCTGGACTTAACAAGCCCAGCTCCCGCAGTCTCTCCTCATAAGGGAGATGCTCCAGACCCCTCATCCCCTTTGTGGCCTCTGCTGGACCCTTTCCAGTAGCTGTAGATACACAGAAATAAACCCATGTTTATTCTTTAACTAATTTTTCATTTTCATATATTTAAACTAGTGATGGGAGATCAAGTATTATTTCTGCCTTGGACTTTTTTGCAATCGGCTTAAGAAAGATTAAATCTGTTTTGGTAAATACTGTTTTCCCCTCCTGAAGTGAAATAGTTTTAAATGAACTATTTTCACTTTGAAGTGCACATATACAATTATTTTTAATTGCGTATTACATTTTTGTTCACTAAAGCAAATATAATTTTAAATTATGGCGTGAAATTTCGTTTGTGCAACAGCAGATGGCAGAATTGAGAAATTGAGTTTAATGATTTGGCCACTGAAGCAAAATATGATTCGATGTCAAAACCAGCTTTAGCTTTAAGTTATAATAAATAAAATAATTAATTGAACATGCAAAATTTATTTGAAAATCTCTGTGGCTGTGTAAGGTTCTCATTGTATTTCCAAAGTAATCAATCCTCAGATCTGTTTAGGAAACAGCCTGCTTCAAATGTTCAAGGAAAGTAGCATGTTAGAAAGTAAAACCTATCACACATGGTCTGAGTATATCTATTGTGTCATTTTAGGACTGTATAAAGTTTTTTGTTGCTTTCAATCAGTACACAGCAGTTTTTATTTCATGTGATTGACATATATTTTCTAGCTGGTCTTGAAGCTGACTGCTTTGTAATATTCCCTCTTTCTTGAATGGTGGTGGACCTGCCACAGGGCAGTATACCTATTTTAAAAGCATTTTATTTAATAAAAATGGAAGAAAAACTAGGAAAGAAATAAAAAAAAAAATTCTTACTGTTTTCTTTTCAGCCAAGGATCTCACTCAAATGGGTCTTTTGGTGCAAACTTGCTGACAATACCAAAGCAAAGATCATCCTCTGTGACACTGACCCATCACGTGGGTCCCAGACGAGCAGGTAAGTCCACGCAATTTGTACAGTAACAAGATGGTACATCAAGGGGTTTGATATGAAAACACAGCACTAAGATAACATCAGTATGTCCCTCGTTGTTTAAATCCAGTCTTGGTAAACAGCAACGACTTCATTGTCATCTGAACCCCATGCAATGTTTGTTTTGGAAGGTGCTTCTCCCGGCCTGAGTCCCGTGGGGTCACCGAGTCATGGATCCGTCTCCAGTGGGGCTTTCAGCAACTGGTCACCTGTCGAGTTCCCTGACACTGCTGATTTCCTCACAAAACCAAGCATTAATATACACAAGCCTCCAGGACACGCATCTAGCTCTCCAGATTTTCAGCAGCCTGTTAAAACACCTGTAGGTTATATGTGCAGCAGGTACTGTAAACTCTGTTATAATTTCCGTCACTTCATATCTGTTGAAAAGAATGCAATTAAAATGAAAACCAAAAAAAAAAGCAAAAAAAAAGAAAGCAAGACCCGTGCACCTACTAGGATTGAAAAAGGGCATAAGATCTCATAAAAATCTGTAACTGTGTTATCCAGGGGAGAATAAAGAATTCAGAATGTGTGTTACTGCTTTGACATGGCCCATACTTCTCAGCAGCTGTTGTTGTAGAGGAACAATATTCTATGGAATTTTAGAAAAGGAGGGTTTCTTACTTGGGACTTGAAGTCTGTGTTTCTGAATACTTTTTTAGTTATGAGCTCACTTTAATAATTCAGGGATCTAAGACTGGCGGGGGGTGATGGGTGATTATTATCCAAGAACAGACTAAATCTATGTGTGCCACATTCAGGAGAAAATACTAAGGTCAGTTGTTGAACAAACCTTCACAAGCCTTTTTTTAAAAAGTAATCTGCAGATATTTTTCAGTAGAAGACAGCAGTAGCAAAAGAAGAAAGTTACTGAATGTTGTAAATATTTTTCATGTATTCTGTAAGCTGTGGACGTCAGATACTCAAGCCTGTTCCAATACCAGAACCAGAATTTGCAGAATACAGAGACAGAAAATCAGGTGGGATTTCGAAATAGACGAATACTTGATATCAACTTGCTGCTTTTTTTTTAAAAGCCAGTTAAATTAAAATTTTACTATCTCTACATAAATTTTTTCCTATATTTTAACCTATGTATGTATTTTACTTTGTTTCGTGTTTTAGAATAATCAAACTAATACAAAATATTGCCTGCTCCAAGTAAGGATTTTAAAACAGGCTTCCACTAATACCTTTACAGTTCTGTACTCCATATATGAAACAAGTGCTCTACCAACTAAGCTAAACTGATCATTGAACCAATTTTTTCAAATAAAAGCAATGCTTTTAGCTTTTCTTAATCTGCAAATAGGTTTTGTCTAATAAACTCTGTCCTTTGCAACTCTTTTTGCATATTTCTTAAACGAAATGGTTTAGAAACAAGCTATTACTTATATTTCTGTGACTAATCTGTATGATCAGTCCAAAAATTATTAGACAGTAGTAATTTACAAATAAATTATTGATATAGTATTTCTGTATGTGTTTTCTTTAAGGTGAAATTGCAAGCGCTAATGTTCCAAAGGAATCTTTCCACCATACGGAGAAGTGGAAAGATGAAAGGAAGGAAATGATCGATCAAACACAGAATAAACTGCTTGTAAGCATGTAATTGCAAAAAACCACTTGCAATAACTTTTCTCAGTTCAGTGTTTCTTTATAATTCCTAACTTGCCGTGAAGAGGCCCTTGCATTGCTAAAATAGTAATTTCCAAAGGGTAATGGTGTGTGGGAGTTCAAATTTCCTTTTAACAGTTGTTTATTTCTATCTTGCATAAATGTCAGAAGCAAATGACAGGAAAGGTTGTGATTGTATTGATTTTGTTGATCAATACTGATTTGTGTAGATTTAATGTTGAGAGGGTATGCTCAAGCACTGGTTGGCTGGGATTTTCCTTTGGAAGTTTATGAAAGATGCAGCAGTTCCAGTGAGACTTATAAAGGAATGTTCAATACAGTGCTATTGACATTTTGGGTTTATATATCAGGTGTTTTTTAAAGCTTGTCCAATTAACAAAATCTTAAAGCTCAGTAAATCTTGGGTTAGCCTATGCATATTTTGGCTTTGTTTCATTAACTCATCTTGTTTAAAAATAAATGAAAAGGAAAATTTAGCACCATCTCAGAAAGCCCTGGAATTTGCTGCCCAAAACAGGAGAAGTCAAGCCTTTAAGTGTGCTATTTGTGATATTGATTTATGATTTTCTCATAGCTGTAGTTGCAGCACCATTCAATAAATTCACTAATGATTTATCATTTTCAAGGCTTTTTTTGCCAACACAACTGATAAATTAGTTTTCATTGTTATTTTAGAGATGATAAAGTATCTTAATCTCATACAGGTGGAACAGAGTTCTTCATTAGAAACAATGTTGTTAGACCATGATTCACTAATGGAGAAGATGAACAATTGGAATTTCCAAATTTTTGACCTTGTAAAAGAAATGGGAGATCAGTCTGGAAGGATCCTTAGCCAGGTTTGTTGTCTTTTATTAAATGAGGGAGGGTATGTAAAACTGTCATGCTTATATATTTTATTTAAACCATGAAGAAGTTTTGTAGTCCACGTATATGTGAATACTATCTTGAAAAGCATAAATATGACTTCTCATGTACTCCATGTCATTGTAAACCATAAAAAATGGTTTATCTATAGAGAACATGCTCCAGTTTTTCTGAATTTTATTCTCAGTGTACAGAGGTTAGACTCACACTGACTAGGTTTTGTCACAACTTGCCATTTCCTGTGGAAAATTATCTCCTGCTTTCAGAATTACTACTCTGCTTGTCAACCATTTCTTTTTTCTTTATTTCAGTAAAATATTTCTGCCAGCGCTACACCTGTGGGGGAAGAGAAGTGATCTTTTAGGCAGTCTTTTGCCTCTTGATCCTACAAAGAGTGGGATGTTTTTTCCATGCTGCTTTCTGCATGTAGTATCCCTTTTATCTCTTTCTGACTTATTGCTAAGCTCTTCCGTGCAGTTTCATGTTTGCTGAAGCCAAACCTGCTGGCAGGTGCAAGAGTAGGATTCTGTTTGCTCTTCCCCAGCTTCTCCCATTCATCAAGGTCATCTGGAAGCTTCTGTCTCCTTCCTTAGGGTGGATTTAGCAATCGTGGATCTTCTGATCTGACCACTAAATAGTTTTATTTCCAATATCTTAGTTTTCCACCCTGGAGTAGAATGCTTGTCAAGGTCAATGTCAGGAATAATCAGGGGAGGAAACAAGTTGGAAGTACTCTGATGCAGTTGGAATCACAGGCCTGCCGCTGGACTGAAGTCAGGAAACACCAATGGGGATAATTTAATTCTTGCCATTAGATACCATCTTTTCTTTCATAATACACAATATTTTGGTATTGGTTTCTTTTTAATTCTTCAATTAGTCTTTGTTGATCAAATGTTTTCAGGTCTTTTGTCACCCAAGTCAGTGACAAGTGTTAATGTACGGACTAGAATGCCCCAAACCCCTTTTGAGTGGTGTTTCTAGTGCAGGATACCCTGTGACCCACATGGGCTTGCATTCCATTTGTGTGCACTCTAGGGCAGAGGTCACGTGTCTAAGTACTTTGGTGTACAGGCCTTGACTCTACCAGAAGTTCTGTACTAGTTCTTCCTGAGACTCCCTGTGTCTGCATCACTTGTCCCCTCCTTCTCCTCCTCCCACCCCAGAGCTTCTGCCTGCTCTAAGCACCTGATTCATATCTTATTTAGCAGCCAATTAAAAAGTGCATTTTACCCTCATCAGTTGTAAGGTTCTCAGACTGGGTATGTGAAAAGGGAATGGTTGGGCCAGGTGGAAGGAGTGATGTCCCCTTCTTTTGCTGCTCCTGTTTCTGTGAGCACCTCCCACATTTCAGAACTTCTTGTTCCTCTCCTGTGTCTAGGAAAAAAGTTACAAAAATGAGTAGCAGTGGCTTGTTTTAAAAAGGTTTTGCAGTAATGACGCATGGGCAAGGACCTTGCTCATCAGATGGAAAATGCAAAGCCGTTTATTGCGAAGTTAGAATTCCTTAAATACCAGCACCCAGCAGGCTATAACATCATATAAACAGGAAAGGTGTTCACCACAGTGTCTCCCAATCACCTGGGGCATCACACAGATTTTACCTAGTATGGTAATAGGCAAACAATGCCCTATAAGGCCACAAACTACAATGAACACTTCTCATAGGCCCAGTCTGTCCATAAACACACAATCCTCTCTCAGTCCATCTCCGGTGACCTGGATGCACTCCCAGGGTCACCTCCAGGCCCAGGAAAGAGGCTTTCTCTCTGGTCCTCAGGGCCTGTCTCTCTACCACCACCTAGTGTACTCCAACAGGTTTTTTAAGTATTTTTAGCCTGGGGGGGGATTAGGCTTTGAAGTACCCGAAGTTCTACATGTAAACCGTAATACATGCTTTATACACATATATGGATGTTCTGAGTACCTTTTTGAAATACTTCTTCATTCACCAGCGAGTTTTGTTAAAAGCACTCAAGATAAATCATAATAAATACAAGAAATAGGATCTCTTTGCCAAAGTCTCAAAAACAACCACGGTGTTGCGGGGCTGGTGTTGTTTGTTTCTCTTTGTTTTATTTTTAATGACTCTGCTGCTATAATTAAGTAATTTGAAGTTTTGAGTAATAAGACATAACATAAATTTCTTCTTTTTAGGTCACTAGTGGAATAAAGCAGGACTTATTTAGCCTTACAAAAAATTTTGGCAATATTATTAAAAATAATCAGTTGTGCATAGAATTTATCAGTAAGGAAATAAAAGCTTTTATTAGTCTGTATTGAGAGGATCATAAAAATACACATATTTGTGCTAAAAATTTGTAAAATATATCTCTATGACAATAGCATTCTGATAATCTTTAGTGGAATTTCAGTAATTTCCATGTCTGTTGGCATGTAAAATTTTAAAAACAAGAATGTTTTTAAAGTTGAAAAAGCAGAACATACATTGGCATATCTTTCGGACTTAAATTAATTTTAATCTTTATTCAGGTAACTTATAGCTTGTTTCGAGACACTGGCTTGTTTGAAATTTTCAAAATCCCCACTCAAGAATTCATGAATTACTTCCGTGCGCTAGAAAACGGCTACCGGGATATTCCCTGTAAGTACTCCCTGGCTGCACATGGAATTTTTATATCAGTGCGTCTCCTTTACTGCGTGCGTTTGCATTGGTAGGCAGGGTCTGAGCTTAGTGTGTTTTTAGTGAATACACTCAACAGAACTTGGAACTGGTCTAATGAATTGCAGGACAAAGTGGGTGGACTCTAAAACCGAATTTGTTAATTGGAAGTTCGAGGATAATCTTAAAGAATTTGAATTAGTAGTTGAGTCAAACATACTGAAGTCACTCGGAGAATATTTGCTGATTTAACAGAAATTTGGGGTAGGTCCTTAATAAAATGAGAAGCAAATAGAGAATTTTGATGGTAGTTACTCATCTTGCTGTGTAGGGCAGCCAAATTTATTGGAAAACAAAGCAAAAAACTCCACAGATATTTGCCCAGCCCAGGTGCTCGTAGATATGAGATTGCAAGCCATGCTTGGTTCTCACCATCATTGATTTAAAAGGCCATTTAATCCCTTCCTGAGGCCCAGGTAGGATGAAGTGTGCATAGACAATGTTTGATGTCTATCTAACTTCCTCCTTAAAAGTGTTCCGTGATACATATATCCTCTACTAACAGCTTAAATACAATTTTTCCTTTTATATTTAATCAAAATCTCGCTTATAATACATTTTGTACTTTTTTATTGTTGTTGTTATTGTTGTTGTTCCTTTTGATGACATTTCAGATAATATTTTTTCATTGTATCTTGCTGATTTTCAGACCACAATCGTATCCATGCCACGGATGTTCTCCATGCAGTGTGGTATCTGACAACACGGCCCATTCCTGGATTTCAGCACATCCACAATGAGCATATAATGGAGACCGATATAGGTATGTATTCACATAGGTTAATTTTGTTTTGCTGGAGAATGTTTTAATGAAGCTACAGCAGGTAAACCAAATTATTCTGGAAGAAATTATCTAATTATTCTTACGACTAATTTTTTTTTTTTTTGTACTTTAATAGAAGGCAGTAGAAAAAATTACAAAGCACACACCGTTCAGAAATATCATGCAATTGACTTTTACAAAATTTATTATATGAGTAATGGTTAGTTTGTTAGCCAAGAAAACTGGTTCACTTAATAAATTTTCTATGCTGAATGAAACCTCTGTTTTCTGCCATAGTCAGGGGTATTTTTAGCATTTGAAATACATTAGACTAATATTTCTTAACTTTATTGGAAAGTTAAATAGACGAAAGGAAAAATACCAAAGTATTTAACTTAATTGAAGTTCTCCTTAATGGCTTTAGTATAAAAATTAATACTTTAGAATTTTCTATTAGGTATCACATACAGGCTTTCAGGCAGGGGAGTGACCACCCTAACAATAACTGCATAAGAGCATCCCTGAAAGAGAAATAGAGACTTCAAATTCAAATTTTGTGTGCCGTTACTTCCAATGAAGCTTGCTTTTGTGTTGTCTATGACTTCATAGAACTAACTTTTTAATTAAGAATTTGTAACTTTTACCAAAATGTTTCCTGTCAGTAAAGGATAAAAAAAAAAAAAGATTGTAAACATAGACTACATAGACTTTGATGCTAAATGGTTTGTATTTCGGAAAAATGGAAAGGGGAAATCAAGCTCTCTCCAAGAACTCTGTTTTATATGTGTAGTAGAAAAAGACAAGACATGAGTTGTGTGGCTTTAAAAAGGCTGGAATTTTCTCATTTTTTCCAAGTTTGTCCATATCTACAGATTGCACCCTATTGCCTTTTCTCTCTCCAAGTGTTAAACGGATTGGGACTGGAGACTTAACTGGAGAAAAGTGATAAAAATAATTTTGTTCCCTTCTACAAAAAAAAGTAAAATTAAAATAAGAAATTATAGTCTTATTGCTTGGAAACTCTTCCAGTATAAATAGTTTCAGGATTTTAATCCTTGCTTATTCTGCGAAGGAAACTGAGTTCCTTTTATATTATGCACTGATGAAATAGGTGCTAATCCTTTTTCTTTTTCCTTAAGTAGTGACTTTGTCAATAATAAAGAGAAGAATAAAACTGTGAATCTTATCATGCAAATATTTCTAACTTAATGCAGTCAGTTCCTTTTGCAGTAGTTTCCACTGCCCCCACCAAGGTTTTCCTGTAGGTTTGCAAGTTCAAGAAATGGGCAACTTATAGAAATGCTAAGGAAGGTGCTGATTGATCTTTTCTTGGACTAATTGAGGTTGGAGACAAACAGTAGAATGTTCTGTTAGTGCTACAAATTTGCAACTCAATGGCATTTCAGCTTTTCTTCAAATTTGTTAATTTATCTATAAACATTAATATGACTTTTTCAAAATATAAGTCTCTGCCAATTATTCAGCTTCATGACAGCAAGGATAACTATACCATGTTTGCAACAGTGTCTGGCTGAGTCATTCATAATGTATTACAAACATGAATGAAATACTGTTCAAAAATATTCTATTTTTTGTACTTTGATTTTTTCTTTTTAGATGAAGCCAGTGGTATTGCCTCTGTTCAAGTCAGCTACACTTCTTCAAAAAGCTGTCCTATTTCTGATGACAGTTATGGCTGTCTGGCATCAAACATTCCTGCTTTGGAATTGATGGCTTTGTATGTAGCAGCTGCCATGCATGACTATGACCATCCTGGACGTACAAATGCTTTTCTAGTGGCCACAAATGCACCTCAGGTAAGAACCTCTTTAAGCAGAAAATTACTTGTTTCTGTCTGAAATCAGTATAAAGAATTTTTTCCTATTCTATATCCCCAAAGGAAGTTGTTTAGGATTTAAGTATTTAAGGCCCGATTTAAGAAATGGGGAAATTAATGTATACTGTACTTGTGTAATATTTTTATTTTTCTACCCTGGTTAAATTCTGGTGTGTTTTGTATGTATTGGTTGTGTATGCATGTAGAAACACCTTTCAATTTGCAAAATTGAAAAGAACAACCTAAACCAGTGCAGGACAGAGTAAAGGATTATTTCATAGAGAGCTGGCCCTAGGTCTGTCTAAGCAACTACGATGGCTGTTTGGATCTCTCTTAGTAAGTTACAGACAAGAAACTTAAATAATAATTACAGCAGCAATAACAACAATAGATCAGAAACTGGTACTGCTTATTAGGAGATAAAAACTTGGAAAGTGAACTTTCCAATCAGTTGTCAACAACTCCTAATTACAAAGAGAGTTTGGGATGTGGGCAGATGTGCATTTCTGCTGAAAACAGCATACAAGGAAGCACAAAAGTGAACAACACAGACACCCATCACCAAGTTTCATAAATATAAGCATTCTTCGAAAAACTGCAAAACGCACTGACAAAGTGAAGGTTTTTTTCAGGTTCTGTTTAATCTATATAGGATTAATTATTATATACAGTTTTATATAAACATGGAAGCTGTGAGTAAAAGCTGCTACTGTTTTTATATTTCAGTTGGCTTATTTACAGTTCAAATTTATGCATCAGCATCAAACACAGCACTTTGAAAACTAGTGATACTTTGCACCATTTCCCATTAATGACAATTCTTTTATGTTTTGGAGTTCTTTTTTGTGGTGTGGTTTTTTTTTTTTTTTTAATTTGTTTCTTTGTTTTTGTTAGATGCTTGATTTTCTGTTTGTTTCTGGGGGGGTTTCTTCGGTTTGGTTTGTGGGGGTTTTTTTGTTTGTTTGCTTTTGTTTGGTTTGGTTTGGTTTTGTTTTTCCAACACAATTAAGAGGATTAAAAGCATATACTTAAATTTTTTTTTCTTGGTTTTTTCTTCATCACTATGTGACATAAAACACACACTGCTCCACACATACACTGTGCAAAGTCTTAAGTGGTTTGTGTGTGTGTGCCTACAATCTGAATGTAGATGTCACTACAACATTGTTAAGGACTTTTAAAGAAACAAAGAACTTTGCTAATTGTTAACTTTGGGGGTTTTTTTTCCCCTCATCTGTCATTTTTGTGTCACTTTAACCCAAAAACTAGAAGGCAAAAAATAATTTCTATTTTTTTTTCCTAATGTTGCTTCTGACTAGCCCTTAAACTTCAGAATATTTAATTATAACTTTAAAATTTTCCTGTGTAATTTATGATACTCAGTTTTTTTTTTTTCTGTAGGCTGTTCTCTACAATGACAGATCAGTCTTAGAAAATCACCACGCTGCATCTGCCTGGAATCTTTTCTTATCACGACCAGAATACAACTTTTTATCAAACCTTGATCATGTAGAATTCAAGCGTTTTCGTTTCTTAGTGATTGAAGCAATCCTTGCCACAGACCTTAAGAAGCATTTTGATTTCCTTGCAGAATTTAATGCCAAGGTTTGTTCCACTTTAGTGTCTGCACTGATCTGGTCTTGATATACCAATGTTATCACTGCTTCTCAGTAATTGTTAGTTTAATTACTAGCATTAAAAGTTTTATATTATTTAAATATAAGTTATTAAAAACGCACGTAAAGTATTTCCGTTGTACAAACCAGCTGTAGATGGTTTGTAGGTTGCCTAGTAAACCCACAGCTGAATAGTTTTAACTTGATGTTTGTGCCTACCCCAGGTGAACGACATGAACAGTAACGGTATAGAATGGAGCAATGAAAACGACCGCCTGCTGGCCTGTCAAATATGCATCAAACTGGCTGATATTAATGGCCCAGCCAAAGTCAGGGAGCTGCACCTGAAATGGACTGAAGGCATTGTCAATGAGTTTTATGAACAGGTGGGTATGGAGAGAGCAATTTTCTCTTCTGTTTTAATGATGGGCAGATGATTGTTTTACCAGTGGTTTAACTAAATTAAGCTTTATTCCTTGTTTTAAATCTTCAGGTAAGATATTTCAATCTTCTCATTCTGAATACTTCTCGGCTTTAGCTTTGTTCTTCTTTAATTTTTTGTTTTTCCATGAGTCCGTTTTTCTCAGAGTTTGAATTAGAAAGCGGGAGACGTGAAGTTCTCTTCGGACTTATGTTTGTTATTTCTTATCTACAACACAGCTGCACAGAGACTGCTTTCTAAGTTAACAAGGTGGAAAAATGGCAGAATATGGCCCCTGAGTTCTACTTTCAAGGTCTTTTATACTCTAATCTACCCAATTACAGATTGCAAAGTAACATGTTTTTACTTAAAACCCAATGAATATCTATACTTGACCAGCATTGCGGATTTCTTGAACCAATACCAGAAAACTCAGATTGGCGAAGAAGAAAGAAGTACAAATCCACACCCAAAATCCTCCATCTTGCCACATATACATATTACTATATTCCATAAACCTAAATTCTGTATCTCTACATGTTCCACCCAGTGATATAACTTTAATTACACAGCAACAATCTCAGTGCTATCACACAATCTGGGAAGCTTTTCCCAAGGCCTAACATCAAATGGAGTGTGCTTTTGAGGATCATTGCTTGTTAGAGTAGAAAGAATTAAATTCTCATAATTCAGGGTTCCAACAAACACTGAAATATATTTTCATAGGTAGCTTACTAGCTTACTAGATCTTTTAGTTTCTATTAATTGTGTCCAGAAAACAAGCTCCCAGCCAATATTTTCCATTTTTCAGATATTAGGGGATTTTTGAGGGGGAGGGTTTCTTTCCTTAGGATGATGCTGATAAACCAAAAGAACTTCTTTCACTTTCGGAAGTTAAGTTCACAGATATGTTTCCAGGTCAAAGAATACGTGCAAAATCCACAAGCCTGGAAATGTACGTTCAGCTCTAAAACTATCAGGTCCATGGAAGTGCTGAGATAAGTAATTATAGCTCAGATTTTTCTATGAGGAACTGTTCAGTGTTTTTCTTCTCCAGTTTATAAAATGGGAAAAAAACCCAACCCAACCCAAACCGCTTTACTGTGGATGTTACAGTTCATTTCACTCTTCTGTGGCCTTGCAGGGGATGCCATTACCAGAGTGCCTTGCTGTGGCTGATCACTCTGCCATTTTCTCTGTCCGCCAGCTCAGCAACTGAAGTCAAGCCTCTGCCTCCTCTGAAGCCATCCTGTAAAGGCAGAGGAATAGCAGCTCCTGTAGAGCTAGTTCTCCATCCAGGCATAAGCAAAGCTGAAGGGAGGATTATGGAGTGTGCAAGTCTGAGCCATAATGTGTCGCTATTTTAAATTGGCCTAATTACATTTTCATTCGCTTAGTCCATACTATTGTTGCCAGTAAAAAGATACAATCCTTGTGATGGTTCATGGAATCACAGAATATCCTGAGTTGGAAGGGACCACAAGAATCATCAAAGCCTAACTCCTGGCCCTGCCCAGGACACCCCAAAAATCAAACCATGAGCCTGAGAGCGTTGTCCAAATGGTACTTGAGCTCTGTCAGGCTTGGGACTGTGACAACGGCCCTGTTCCAGTGCCCAACCACCCTCTGGGTGAAGAACCTTTTCCTGATATCCAATCTAAACTTCTCCTGACACAACTCTGGGCCATTCCCTTATGTCTTGTCACTGCTCACTGGAGAGATCAGTGCCTGTCTCTGCACTTCCCCTTGTGAGGAAGTTGTAGGTTACTTGGTTCATTAAAAGTAATTTTTAAAATAAAAATTTAATTTTGTGAGAAATTCTGATAAGCTTTTTCATTTCTTTTTTCAGGGTGATGAAGAAGCAAGTCTTGGATTACCTATAAGCCCCTTCATGGATCGTTCTTCTCCGCAGCTTGCAAAACTGCAGGAATCTTTCATCACTCACATAGTTGGCCCCCTTTGCAATTCCTACAATGCAGCTGGGTTGCTTCCAGGGCAGTGGGTTGATGAAGAGGAGGAGGATGCAGAAAGCACTGAGGATGATGATGGTGCACAGTTAGAGAGTGATGATGAAGAAATGGAAGATGACCTTATTTTAAGTAAGTCCCTGTATTTGAGCTGGTGCATAGTTGTCATTCCGTAGCTTCAGACATAGCGGTGACAGTTAAAATTGTGCAGTACAAATCTTGTAGATTTTGCTATTATGCTGCTTCATAAATTTTCCTCTTTCAATAAAAATTTTGTTGCTACCAGGAGACTTGCAGTTTGAAACAGAAACTTGTTGATATCCTTTGCCATGCCGCTGTTTAAATATTCAGAATAATCATCCATGTGCCTTGCTCAAATTTATATCTCTCTTGCAATCTGTCATTGGTTTTGTATGTGCGAAATACAATTACTTGGAATGTCAAACGATCCAATATGCTTATAATTTTACAGAAGCTCAAAGAAAAAAAGGTAGACGAATATTTTGCCAGCTAATACACCACCTCAGTGAAAATCACAAAATATGGAAGAAACTGATCGAAGAGGAAGAAAAAAACAAAACAGAAGGAGCCAAACTGCTGACTGAAATCTCATCTTTACCTCAAGCAGACGACATTCAGGTTATTGAGGAAGCTGATGAAGATGATGAACGACAACTAGGAGAAGACAAGACATGCTAAGGGAACTCCAGTGGTGTCCAGTGTGATGACAGCCTATGCTTTTCCCACTGTGCTGACTTCAGCCTGACACAGCTCACATAAAATCGAAAGGCCTTAATACTGTGAGAGGATTCTTTTTACTCTGGTGGAATCCCACTCCTATGCACTTTCGCCACACAGAATATGAGACTTTATTCAGAGATTGAGTATTGTATACCCTGATGCAAAGTTCTTTATGCCTTAGTTGGTATAAAATATCCTGATATAATGCTGCCTTGCTGAATATGGAACTCTTCTTTTCCTCGAGGTACCTGCAGTTTTTAAAAACATTCAGTGACTTCGATTACCAAAGTGGCAAGAACTTTTCGCTAACAAGGAACCGCGGGATGAATCCTCATATTGTCTCGAGTTGCTTATTTCATGTTGTTTTTGAACATGAATGAGAAAAAAGTCTGTGCCTACATGAAAACTATGTTACTGCTGCAGTGCAAGCCTGTTGTGGGGTGTCTACTTAGTGCAGTAGTGTGCTTAATGTAGTCATCTCAGAGCAACTGTTCAAGGACTGTGACATAAATGCTGAATTCTGATACTTGTGGTTTAAAAAATAAGGAAGAAAATCCAGGTGCATCTATTTCTGATGCTTTTTATTATTGTGCATAATCTGATGTTTTATTTTTGCAGAAAATATTCAGGTTTGCAGTGGATGTTCATGATAATTCATTGAATACAAGGCCATTATCATCTGTTGCCTTGCTGTTTTGTGGTAGAACATTAAAAACCTGTTCAGCTACTTAAATTATGAAGGAATTTTATTCTTTTAGTCATAAGTCATGTTTATTCCCTGCCCTTACTCAGGTTCACATTTAAAACAAGTCAACCACATCATAGATTTTTATCTCGCACCCATTTCCCATATTAAATTTTAAAGAAATAAGATCATATCTCATTTATTCTTTGTATGTAAAGCTGTAGGAGAATTAAAGATTTTTTTTTTAAAGACATAAACTACTGTTTCAAAATGGCTATTTTAATTTGCCCCACACTTTTTCTTCCATCACAGACACAGCTTTTATTGCCCTCAAGTTTGATGTGCGTACCGAAATACACATACGGAAACCAGAACATGGAAACTTTGTGTAAAGCCTGATACAAGATAGAAATCACTGTACTGCCCTACATTTTAGATTGCTGAGTTTTAAAATAACAAACTTAAGACAGTCCAATGTATTTTTAGGAACACTACCATTGTAGGTCTAATTTGTAAACAAACAAACAAAAAGTCAAAAATTAGACTACAAGTAAACAAGCAAGCCACAAATAAGCCTAGTTTTAAAAGTGCTCCTTTTAGTACTAAACCTTTATATGCTGTGTAGTTGAACTGAATAAAACCCAAATGCACGTGTGCTATTTCTAAATGTATCTCAGCAAATATGTGTTTACATCAATTGACTTGAAGAAAAAGATAACCTTGTGTAAATTGTATTACACTATTTTACACAGATTTTCATTCTGCTGTTTCATTGGCCAGTTTAAATAACTGAAAAGTTTGGGGGTTTTTTTTTGCATTTTTCACTAATAAGCTTATGTTGATGCACTTAAAAGACCACTGAAATGTGCTTTTGCTATATCTTCAGTGCCAAAGCCCCCTTTGCTGCCATTATTACTATCACTGCAGTTTTTATATAACATGGCAGTGTTAAAACCAGATATTTCTGTCATTAATAAAATGTTGCACTATTGAAGCTGGCACTTACTGATCCTACACCTGTATTTTGCATTTCCTTGGTCGTATGTTTTTCTAACAGATAATATGAAGACTACAAAAATTCTGCTTCTTTCAGTATGCTGTATTCTCAGCATTTTGTGTTTAGACAGTGTGTTTGTGTATATAAAATGTCATTTTAATATTGTTTCATATCATTTTGCTTCGTTGGAAAAAGATGATACTAATTAGTTTGTTTAAAGTTGTTGTCCTATTATTTTACATGACAGGTTTCCACTTTTAGTTTCCCTTAAAAATTATTTTAAAAATAGCAAAAGTATAACAAAGTAAAAATTAAGATTTTATCTTTTACTAGAGCATTGGCAGGACTTTCATGTGGTGACATCTTTGCCAGCAACTTTCTTATCTCAGGTTTCCCTTAAACTCTTCAGGAATACTGAAGCAATTTTAAAATCCAGTAACAAGCAGCATACGTCAATGTTTCATAAACTATAATGCTAATATGTGTTTCCAATTAGATATTTCCAAGTTACAACAGCTTGCTTCAAAGATATGCTTAATTATGAATGTATTCAAAGTCCACTTTGAAGTATCTGTTATTTATGTGTGCACAGTATGTGACTAATTGTTACTCTAGGAGCGAAGGGAAAAGAATGGAAAAAAGTTAACAAAGGTTGGTTCAGGGCATGTTTGCAGAAGTGGATGTGGCAGTAACTAAAGGTGTCTTAAATCTTTCAAAAATGGTAGTGGAGGGTCCTCTGAATGTTGGTTGGGCTGTTGTCCAAAATAACATATCCCCATATAAGGCATATCACTCTTAAATCTGTGATCACACTTCAGTAATTCACAGCTACCAGGGGATGCTGAGTAGTGCTGAAAACCACACAAAGGAACACACTTAAAACACTTTATAATGCAAAGCTACCTCTTTTTAAATTTTCTTTTCTGGGAAGTGGACCAAATTAGTCTACACTGAAGTTTATGCCATGCAGAAATACAACTTTTATGTATAACATTGTCAGGTTTAAGTTGAGTCTCCCATCTTCTCATTGCCTTCTTTTACAATGTGTGTTGGATTACTTGCACCCATACATACAGAATTAGACCTACCAAATTTTCTGCAAGGACAAAATTCTCTCCGTGCTTCTGGAGTCCTCTGGATGTGAAGGAGGTGCTAAACCAGTCAAAATTAATTGCTTGGAACCTCTTCCTGTGAGTTCTTCCTCTATGACAAAGTTAAATGGTGAGTGTGAGGTTCAAAATGAAAGGAGTGGCATGGCATTGCTTAAGGTAAGTCCAGACTAACAAAGTTTGTGTGAGACCTGATTTGCTCTGTGCATAGAACTGTTTCGTTGTATTTGCATCCAGTTTTGATGACAACCCGTGGCAGGTGAATCAGCAAAAGGAGTTAGAATTCAAGAGCTCAAAGTTTTAGCTTTGGTGCCTGCTCCTGGGCAGACGTAGTTGAATCTGGGCTTCCGGATCCTCTGAAAGCATAGACAGAATTTGAGGTAATCCAGAGTGTGTTATTGCCCGTAGAGGGTGAGGGGTCTCCCTCATTGGAGATATTCCAGAACCATCTGGACACAATCCTGTGCCATGAGCTCTGGGATGACCCTGCCAGAGCAGAGAGGTTGGACCAGATGACCACTGTGGTCCCTCCCAGCCTGACCCATCCTGTGATTCTCTGTGGCACCAACATTCACAGGGCAGCGCTTCCTCTTTTGTCCAAAAAATATTTGAGATGTGCAGAAGTGGAAGTGTCTCATACACTGGTGAGTGTGAGAGCAGGAATCCCAGCCTGAGAGACATGTTTTGGACTGAAAGGATGGAATTAGCTTGGATGATGAGAACCAGAAAGAAGAGGTAAGGATGACACAAATACATTAAAGATATTCAGAAGAGAGACATTGTTGATTGTCTCAGTTTGTATTCAAAATAATATGGAAACAGTATGTCTTTATTGAGTCAGAGTACTTGGATTTTTAGAAATGAAATGAAAATGGTAATGGAAATAATGATGCAATTATCACGACTTAAGCTGTCATAGAAGTTTTAGGAAATTGATCCTTCTGTGGCCAATAAAGATTAGATGAGAGAAAATAAATATGCAAAGTTGATTAAATGAGGTACAAAAAGTATGATCAAGACAGTATTTATTTTGCTTTTTTTCCTCCAGTTCTCTTCAGAATTGTGTCTCTGGACAATGTGCTGCTTCATTCATGTCTGTGTTAAGGCAAATGAGGTAATGAATGGTTTTCACTTTTCCAATGAGGAATTTTCCTTTTGATATCTTGTGCAGTAAGTCTTTAACTTGCTATAAAATTTACACTGTGGATTCTCAGAGATGAAGCTGACAAAAGAACACAATTTTTAACTGCTCTCTACCTGATCTTAGTTTACTAGGGCTGTAAGCAGTCTGTATATTTGTCCTCTGCCTAATGAGAGAAGGAACAACACGTTTTTAGAGGAAAGAGGAAAGAAAGCTAATGGACTAAGCTGCTACAGGATAAACATTGCATTGCACTTGGCATTCTAGTTGGCAGAGACCCTCCTGGCATAGTGTACAGCCCCCACAGCCTTATTGATCCAGCTAATAGATACATGAACTGAACAACCTCTCTCAATGATTTTGTTGTCCATTTGTTACTCTTATTTCTCTAAGACATTTGTGGCTTAAGCTTGAAACAGTAGTTGTTAGTCTCATTCCTGGTAACTGCAATACTCTAAAATCCTCCAAAAAGAGGCAGAGTAACTACCAATTGCTTGTTTTGTTAATAACAGCATTAAGCTAGAAAGTGGTTCCAGTAAAGAAGAAACTGTTTTCCTTCGGTTCTGAGGGTGGAACATCTGTCCAGAAATGGTCTGACTTTAAATGAAATCTAAGGATACCATCAGAATACTGAATGATGAATGCTTAAGGTATGTAAGTGATTGACACTTGGTTCTCTGTGACACTACAGACACCCTTTAAAAGGGCACATCACAACCAGAAATGTTTGACAGGAAGGTTTCTTTTCGAATCTGCACACCACGAGCCATCTTTTTATTTCTGGACTTCAAGAGATCACAGGTGGTAGCAACTGGTGTCTGTGGTAGGTTCTATTACACAGGCTGTGGCACCTGGCAGAATGTTGCCATCTGTGGAACCTCATAGAATAAAAATCTTCTAGTGAGGTGAAACCTTCTGTCTTCTGGTTTATCTGTGAGGTTCCAGAAGAAAAAAAAAAAAGTAATGTTAAACAAACCCAGCCTTTAAATAATGGGGAGAGACCATGGTGTTTCAAATGATCCCTACCATTCACCTTGTGATTTGTCCATGTTCTAAACATCCTGCCAAAAAACAGGTGATGAGTCACTTCTGACTCATCTCTCTGGGTCAGCAGAACCCTTTGCACCTTGAATGAGATCAAAATATCTTCAGTTTAATTGCATCTAAAGCAAAAGGTAATGCTTAGCTGAAAATGCAGGTATCATAACAAAAATCCAGAGGATAGGGTTGACATTAATTATTGCACATGAGGAGCAGAGTGCAGATTTTGTCCCCTGTGCCAGTCAGATGTGAACAATTGCTCCTATAAATAGTCATTCAAATGGGCTTGAATGCCCCTTTCTTTTATCGTGACATTCATCCCGCTAGAATTTATTAATCTGCAGTATTGCCAGTTTATCTGACTCATATTAACTAAGCTTTCTTTCAGTCAAAGAAATGAATAAGTAAGCGCCTCTATTTGTCTTTGAGAATGGGTTTGCAATAATTTTTTTCTATTCATCACAGCTAAGTCATTACCAAAATACTAATTTCAGATGCCACGCCCCAGGAAAAACACCTGTCCATTAGACAGATTGCAGAATTCCAGTACAGACCAGTGAGACTGATGACGTGGCCTCAAGAGAAGGAGAAAGATAAAATTAATTAAAGAGAACTTTTCCTAGTCTGGAGAAAATGAGACTCAAGTGAGACATTCTAAGGTTACAAGACTGTTTCAAAGAGTAATCAGAATAATGCCTTCAGTGTTTGTAGTGTTTAGGACAAGAAGTAGCACCTTTAGGTTGCAAGGCTCCACATGACTGATTGTCTAAGGATTGAGAGGGCTGTGAGTCACTGAAATAGATTGTCTAGGGCTATTAAGAAAGTCTCTGACAACAAAAAAGAAGTCTGAAAAACAGCTTTTAGTAAAATTGTTAGTGGGCCAGATGAGTGAACTGATAACTTACTGAGATCCTTTCTGAACCTATTTTTTAAACACTAGGATTAGAGTAGAGGTCTGATATGGAAACCTTAATACCAAGAAGAAAATGTGCACAGTTGTAG
>VZTI01006028.1:143474-154083 GCA_013397865.1 Struthidea cinerea
TTATAATATATAATATAATATTGTCATATTATAATAATAAATAATAAAATAATAATATTATAATAATCTATAATATATAATATAGGAACTCGAGGTGTCAACTTCTTTATTTCAGTAACTATTAAAACCTTTTTATTTTAAATGTGTTTAACCCACAAGGCCTCTCCCACCAGAAAGAGTCTTTTTATTTAGAACTAGAATCCTCTTGAAAGAACAGACGAGATTTGAAGCTCAGGCAGAGATAAGAATCTGTCTACTTGTCAGATTGTGAATAAATGGAGATCAGTAGCCAAAATATTTTTTAAAAATACGATTATCTAAAGTTAGTTTGCTAAAGCTGATTATATTTTAAACATTTGTCAAGATACGTGGGCCTTTCTAGATGTTAAGAAAGTGCATACTTGAGACATTGGGAGGTGTTGGATGCTTTAGAAGATGATGTAATTTATATACTTAGCAAAAGAATTAGTTTAAGTGAGTGGGATTTTTTTAGACAAATTTTATCTCTTAGGACTAAATTTTATTCCAATCAACAATGAACTATTCTTACAGTCTCTATATAATCATGACATTCATTCTGGCACAAAGAGCTTGAATATTTTTCAGATTATACCTACAATTTGTGGTGAAGTAAATGCAAGATTAAGGTATGTTGCATTTCTCTCTGTAGTGTGGCAGTTTAGGCTGTACATTCTTTGAGAGAGAAATGGTGTGTCTTTACAGAACGTAAAATAAAATGGAACAAGATCTGAAAATGTCCTGAAGTGGCTTTATAAAGCAATTTTT
Organism: Struthidea cinerea; assembly: GCA_013397865.1. Lineage (NCBI taxonomy): Eukaryota > Metazoa > Chordata > Aves > Passeriformes > Corcoracidae > Struthidea > Struthidea cinerea. The sequence continues at coordinate 144,261 of VZTI01006028.1, forward strand.
ATGCTTCCAAAAAAAAGCAATTAAATTAACTTCCTAAGCTATATCAGCTAAAGGGGGGGTCATAAATACCAAAGTTTTTCCTGGAAAAATTAGGCTTATGCAATTCTGCTGTGGTGCATGTTCAGCATTATTATTATTATTATTATTTTAAATTGAGCTTATTGTGTAATTTGAAGAGAACCAAAAGGGCATTTTGACCCCTTAAACGGGGGTGCCTGTGGAGAAAGGAAACTTAATTACCCAAGAAAAACCAGAATTCTTTCAGATGTTTTATCCACAGTGATTCTATTCCCTAACTTTCATTCCTTACTGGTATGAAATTCTACCTGTATTACCCATATTAGTGAGGGACCTGAACAATGAGGCCTCCTTTTTTTGGTGAGGGTATAAGTGTCCATGAGACATGGATGTGTGGATCCTGTTGTCTCGATGCTGATGGGCCTAATGTGGATGAGCATCTGAACAAATTAACTGTAATGTGCAAAGCTTTTTAATACATAATATTTTTGTCATGCTTCTGATAAATCATAGTTTACACAAATTAAAAATATTTCCTTTAAGTTTTTTTGGCATAAATTAAAAATATTTCCTTTAAGTTTTTTTGGCACGAGTATAGAAAAGGAAGTCAGGACTTGAAAGCAGCAGCAGAATAAATAGTAAGATTATTCTATTTTCTGGAATATTGCTATAGGCTGGTCTACATCACATGTAAAATTTTGGGCAAGCAGCCATCTGCTGCAGTAATAGCAAGACACTGGATTAGATTGCACATTCCTGATATGCTCCCATTATTTTAATGGGTTTAATCTATTTGGAATGTTACTTATTCGGAAGAATGTAACAAATGTAATGTCTCCTGAAGCCTGGCAGCCTTCCGAAGGAATGACCACTGGAGTGTGGGTTCTGCCTAATTCTAATGACATGGAGACAGTCGACAGCCTTCAAAAATGCCTGAAGGGATAATCTAGAACCAGGAGAATCTGCTGATGCTCAATTTATATTGTTATGAAAGGACAGAATAAAGCAGGAGATTTCCAGCGCTGTAGTTTAATTTGATCTTGATTAGACAGAGGGTTTGAATTATCAGGCCTGGTGCCAAAAAAACACCTGGGAAAACTTGTTGGTTTGAAAACTCATGCCTGTACCTTCACAGAGCAGGTTGTACTGAGAGTTCTTCTTTCAACCTCCTACTGAATAGTCCTCTGAACTTGGCCATGTTATCTTGTGTTTTCATCAGTCCATCTCTCGCAACCAAAGACAAATTCTCATCTGGCATCTTCTCTCTTTTGATTTTTCTTCCCCCTCATTTATCCTGAATCCTTATGTTTTCATATCCAACACATTGTTGGAAAATTTACACAATCTAATTTTCATTCATTTTTCAAAGGGATTTCACTATTTTTTATTGTGTTTTTCTCTGAGCTTGCTACTTTTCTCATGAACTCACTATCTTCATGACAACATAATCTGCCTCATCTACTCTCTAGTGCTTGCACAAACCCTTAAACTCAATTCAGGCTAAAAAAATGCAGATTAGTCATTATTTTCACTACTCAGACAGCCTGAATTTTAATTACATGAATAATCTGTGTAGCAGAACAACACATTAAATCAAGAAAAGACCTGTTTGCTATGTGAGCTCCGGCTGCTTTAGCACTGGAACAGTTAACAGAAGCTCTCTAAATAGTTATTAGCTCCCAGTTAAAACATTACACACTGTTCTCTGTACATAGCATCAAACATGTTATATTACAGTCACTGGCTACAATGTTCTCCTTTTCACTTCTTTCTGTTTCATCATCCCTTTCTGAAGAGAAATTGAGATCTGGCACATGAGAGATTTTTCAAGGAAAAATTGTAGCTACATCCTTTTATGTAGTCTGGGTTAGGTGAACTACTTCAAATAAGTACTGACAAACTAAAAAAAAAAATTCTTAAAATTCTCTAGGTTATTCTCTCACAACACATTCTGGATACCTATAAAAGTATACCACAGTAAGTTTAAACTATTTACTTTCAGAGAAGCAGTAACGTTTCTTGAACTTTCATGAAATCTCACTTTGTATAGTTAATTTCTGAGTTTCTGAATTAATGAACCTTACTGCATTCATTAGGTTCACACTTAGGATGTGTTCACCAGTATCACCGGAACTGCTGGAAGCTCAGGAAATTTAGTGGTAATGAGTGAGATTTTTCTTCAGCATTTATTCAGTGTCACATATGACATGCTTGTAGTGTTCCCTTTTCAGTCTCTGGGGATGCCGACATGGCCAAAAACAACCCAAAAACTTAAATGTAAGGATAGAGATTTGGAAAGGAGGATTTAAGACACTATGGTGGTACTGACTGTAGCAGTGTTATGAAGATACACTGGTTAATGTATCAACCTTTAACCCCCAAACAGTGTTAAATGGCAGCCAGCTGCTATCTATCCTAGATATTTCAGCTGGAAATATCTGAACGTCTCACCAGGAAATTCTGAACATCTGGCTGGCTACTGATGTTCACTACTGATCAATGTTGATACAGCGGAGAAATTCCAGAGGACTAGAAAAAACTACTATTATGTCAATATTTCAAATTATTAAATCGGATCATTAGGATAATTCTAAGTCAGAGGGAAAATAATGAAAAAGTTGATGGAGAATGAAACATGTAAATATGACTAATACTGATACGGATTTATAGAAAAGACAGTTTGTCAAATGTATTTGATTGCTTAAATGAGACCATAAGTTGGCAGACAATAGGGAAAGTTTGGATTGATATTCTGAGGCTTTTATAAGGCATTTTGATTTAGAAACCAGAACGACATATAATCAATATGGTTCTCATTAAATGGATTAAAGACTAGCCAGGAGTTAGATCTCAAAATACTTCAGCAAAAGGGAATTTAGCTGGTCAGCTGCATTTTGAGCATGGGTCCTTGCGAGAACCGGTTCTTGATGTTTTTTAATCTTCCCCCCCCTTCAATTGGCATTGTTTGAATCACATTTTAACCAAAGGATGGCCTGGAATTCTTGCAACCCAGAAAGCAATTCTAGGTATTAACATAACTCTGGCTGTCTAAGAGCACAGGGTTGGGAACAGAAGAATTGCCATGAGTCCAAAACTGCAGCGCTGAACTCTTCAGGGCTGCTTCATACTGAAGGCACCCAAGTTCCGTAGATTCCACAATTTTTCCTCATGTGCATTTCACAAGCACACAACACCTACCTGGTATCCAGAAAAACCTTGATGATGGCTCCTAACCCCACTGTTTGCCAACGGCTTAGGAGAGGTTTATTGACAGCTTTCATGGCGTACCCAATGCACAGCAATGAGGTTTGCCTCCTTCCTCTCTTTTTTGAGTCTTAAAATCGTCTCTACAAAAGGCACTTAGTCATTCAGGAAGAGGAGTAGCCCACCCAGACCCTTCAGAGCAACATCAACATGTGTTAGAGCTGCTCTCTGTGAGACATGTGGGTAAATTAACCTGGACCTGCTGCATCTTAACAGGCTGTTATGTGAGTGGACTGGTACTAGTTCTCTTTGCTTTTTCTCTTTTGCTGTTTCGAAAGAAAGGAAGTATTTCTCCTCAGTATAAGCTGAAAACATCAGGTCAGCAGAGAAACACCAACTCCTGCCTTTCAACTTTCCTGCAGCTCCAAGTTGCAGCACTACCTGTCCAAAAAGCCAGGTCAAACACTCAGCCCTGTCCTTAAATAGCTGCTTGCTCAGTGCATGCTTTGTTCTGAACCCTGTCCTGAGGCCCTCTCTCCCCACACAGCGGGGACTAAACATATTGTGTTTGGAGTTTCTGCTTCTCCTGTAGGGTCTGCAGACACAAATCTTTATCTACCAATAACCACAAAGCAAGAGCTGGCAAGAATAATAAATGAAGCTGGCAGAAGTCAAGTGTAGCCCTTACACCTAAAATTTGTGCTTAAAATTCATTTAAAATCTGCTTCTCCCCATCCTATTGCACTTGTTCTGCCCAGAAATCTCTCCTCTGGCCAGAAGGGCGAGCAACTTATTTTCTTTACTCGTAGTATAGTTGCATGTGACTCTGGTAACACAAATACTGGCTTTTTCAGACTATTTAAGCAGAGATTAATCATTACATAGTTCTTTGTATTGGGAGCCAGTGGGGGACAGGTGTTTGGAAATGCAATATACCGGAGAAAAAAAGCCCTGTGATTGTCAGGAGTATGGCAATCATTGAACACTATGTATATGGTGCTAAGTGAGAAGCAAGCCACAAAAGATCTTAAAAGTGAATTCATGGTTATCTGGTTCACTAGAAAATTATGACCAACTGGGAAGATAGGGCAAGGAGAAGAAGGATTAAAATGCTATAACAGACAATCCGTTTTTCAAAGCTGGAAAATATCATTTATTCTTGGTCACAGGTATATAAATAGATACCTTTTAAACCCCTGTTAACTATGAAAATTTAATGGAGAATTATAAAGAATGGCTTAGCTGGAATAATGTAAATGATATTTCCATGGATGCATTCAAGCATAAACATCTTAAGCCATATTCTCCATGCTTATGAAAATATCCTCTCAAAGTAAAATGGTTTGCTAAGTAATTAAATATTTAGAAACTGTATCAGAAGGTAGATTCAACATAGTCTTCTGGAGTGAAAACATCAGTTTCACACAGGATGTGTTCCACACCTTTGCTTCAGGTTTGGTCTTTTAGTGTGAAAACCAAGTAAAAAGAAACTATTAGTCCTTTAAATTTCTGTTATTCTGACTTGAACACGTTTAGGAAAAGAAGGCAAAGTGGATCCTGACCTGTAGCTTGGAGCACTGTGCTCCACCTGCCCATCTCAACCCTTCCCTTCATCGCCTTTCGGCGCAGATGAGGTACGGCTGTGGCTGTAAGGTCATCCCTAACCTTGGCTTGAGCTCTGGGATCACTCCATGAGGAAAATGCAGGTGAAATCGTTGTAGCAATGAGGTGAAAAACAGAAACATTTCCATTCGAGCCAGCTGTTCTCCGAGACAGTGTCTTCTTCCTGGATTGAAAAAAAGGTTTTAAAAAGATTTAAGGTATCTTCAGTTGCATTTTCGCTCTTATGATGAATAGGAATGGTCATTTCTGTGTTCTAAGAGTGGTGTGTGAACCTGGTGGTAGTATTTTGTGAGAAGGATAGGTGGTAACTTACACTAAGAAACTGATTTTAGAGAATTTGTTGCTCACAAATGCCACTGGAACTTAATTCTGTCAAATTGATTTAGATACACTTGTTACCTACTGTATCTTGTCTTGAAGTGCCAATCTAGACAGAAGATGCTTTAAAAAATGGTACTGTGAATTTCAGCCTTTTCCCCTACTATTTTCTTAATTACATCTACTGCCAGTCATTATAAACTGGCAATTACTACAACTTTATAAGGTGGATGTATACTAGTTTAGATATAATACTGAACTCATCTATATAAAAGATGTTATGCTAAAATTTGTTATCTCCAGAGTGCATTACATTTGAATATCTTTAAACCGAATTATATTGAATATCTTTAAATCAGAACTGAGGACATCATTCTGTCCATTTATTACCATCCCTTACACGTTACACATCTCTGGATTTGCAAAAAGCAACAGTGGAAGGAATTGCTCTTACCGAGTGAAAATGGAATAAATGCATCTTTCTTGACAAACTGCCCATTACTGTCCAAAAATCTCTCAGGAGAAAACACTTCTGGATTGCTCCAGTATTTTTCATCAAAGTGAACAGAGTAGAGGTTTGTAATGACTGTGGTGCCTTCAGGAATCGTGTAACCACGCACAACAGTGTCTTTGGAAGTTGCATGGAAAATCCCTAGGGGGACTATGTTACAGAACCTCAGAACCTCGTGTAGAACAGCCTCAGTGTAGGGCATCTTGCACTTCTCTTCTAAGGTGGGCATGTTGTTTGGGCCAATGACAAGATCGATTTCTTTTTGAACTTGCCCTGTTAGGAATAAAAGCTGAGGTTTATTTTGTAATAGCCTTTACATTTCAATTTAAGCTAAAGTATTTGTGTAGAGACACTTTTAATACTGAAACATGAAATACCTTATATATAAACCAGTAGCCCACAAGCTTTTAAATTTAGACTCTTTATTCCTAGCCACAGGTAGTGTTATTATCCCCATTGTGAAACAATGGTGAAATTGATATTAGGGTGATATTTTTTGGTCAAAGCACCATTAGCAACTTTCCAAGTCATCTGGGCCGCTCTTCCTCCTAATCCTGGAAGTCCCAACTGAACCAAGCACTGCTAAGGTTTTGGCAGGAAAAGTGGAGGCAGTGAAAGCAGAAACATGACTACAATCACTTCTACAATCCAAAGTTCTACACAAAATGTCTGGGCTGACACTCAGACATCTATTGCTGTCTTACTTCAGAATGACTGTAACACATCTTTTTATTTTTAAATGCCATTTATGCTCTTCCAAAAGTGTAAGTATTCCTGCCTATAATCTGTTATACAACGTAAATCTGTTGTGAACTGGGGCACTTAAGATAAAAAGAAATTGTACTTAAATTGTTAACCACAACCTGATTTACATTTTTGCTGACACTTGTACGTTTTTAATTTACTTTATTACTTTCATATTTAATTACATTTTCGTATTATTTATTAACTACATAGATTAGTACATCTGCCAACAACAGATCATGCATCACAATGCTAAACTTAAATATATTAGAAATACTTAAAAATATTAAAGCTTCATAAATATATGTTAAAATGTATGTCAAAATAATATGTTCAAATTTTATCATGACACTTGACTTTTGATATCCTCTTTGTCTGCATTTAAAACAAGCTTTCTAGCTCCACCCACAGTATATTTGATAAATGATACAATAGAATAATATATTGAAACTTTTTTTGGTGATGACTATGGGTCAATGCACCACTTTGAAAAATCATTTTAAATTTGCAACAGGAAAGTGTATCAGTTCCACAAAATGTCAAATTTCTTACCTTGAATGTTTGGATAAAGAGCCATAAATAACACCGCCCATCTTAAAACATTTGTTGTGGTTTCTGTCCCAGCTATGATGAGTTCTCCAACAGAGAAAATTAGATTTTCTCTTGAATATGTAGATTCTGGGTCACTTCCATTGCAATCCATCTCATCTAAATATGCATCTACGAAATGTCGAGGTGACTGAGGCTTCCTATTTTCAGAGACACGTTCAATCAGCTCATGAAGAAACTCATAGACTTCAGCTGCATTTTTAAACAGCTGCTGGTGTTTCCCAAATGGCAAAATACCAATCCAAGGAAAAGCATTATATAAAAATACAGAAGCACTAGCAGCTAATTCAATGTTTTCACTAAAAATCTCAATCATGTGCTGAAATTCAGTATCTTCGTATGTGAAACGTTCTCCAAAAATAATCAAATTAGTAATGTTTGAAACAGCATTTGTTATCAAGTGCTTAAGATCAAACGGTCTGCCTTTGTATGTATCAATGGCATCAAGAAAAAACAGAGATTCTTCTGAAATTTTGTGTTCAAAGGACCTTTGACCATATCCAAAAACTCGAAAGGTATTTACAGCTAATTTGCGGTGTTCTGTCCATCCTCTGCCATATTTACTGTTCAGTAAGCCTGAAAAAATATTTTGACACGGTATTTTATGCAATGCTTTATTTTTCTTCCCCCATAAGATAATAAAATCATTTAACAAGGCAAAAAATGAGATAAAAAATTTCAGACATCTTGTTATGGAACATAGTCCACAAGTGACAATCCTTTCCAAATAATATCTTTAAAGAAGCATCAAGTATTTCATGAAAGGACATCAAGTAGCGAAAACGGCTAAAGCAGGTATTTCATGTGATTTGTTCATCTATGGGACAAAATTTACATTTTTATACGAAAGACATTAGCACTCACCTCCCATGTTTGTCAGCTTCTTGAACAAGGGAAGAGACGGCCTGTCTGCAAAAATTTCACTTTGATGGACCAGGCACTCCTTGACTGCGTCATAGCCATTGAGCACAACAGCAGATATACCCCCGAGATCAAGGCTGAAGATCTTTGGGAGGAAAGAAAAGGCAGAAAAAGTGTCAAATGCTATTGCACCCCAATCTGGAGAACAAGGAATGAAAAAGTGAAACAACACTAAACATCAATGCAAAATGCAGAGCCGAATAACCTTCAGCAGGGCACACGGGTGACCAGAGGTGGGACAGCTGTGGCATTCCACAGGAGAGTCTGTTGTGGGCTAATTTGTTCTGTCAAAAGATAAAGTAAATTAGCCCACACTACATTCTGTGCTTTGCTGTGCACCTAAAGCAACCAGCTCTCCAAACTAAGGACTGGGGACACTTTCATATAGTGCTTCGAGAGCAGTGAGGGCCATGGTGACAGCCAACAACTGAGAGCAGAGCCCAGCTAGGCCCAGCTCCTTCCACTAGTGGTTAGCTCTAGATGCTCTGGAGAAAGGTACAATATAGCCTGCAGAAGGCACATGCAGGATAAAAAAAAAATAAAATTAAAATCTGAACCTACATTTTAAAAATTAAAACTGAGGCTAAACTCAAGATTGAAATCTTAGATCCCTTTCCATACATTCCCTCAGCGTTATAAATCTGGATTTTTACTGATAAAAATCTCTAGATTTTTCTTCATGTCAAAGCTGTTGGCCTCCACAACATGAAATTGTGTTAGCCTAATGATACATTCTGTGACAACTGGGGCTGTCACCCAAAGAATTGTCAGGTGCTGGAACAGGCTGCCCAGGGAAGTGGTGGAGTCACCACCCCCGGAGGTATTTAAAGGCTGTGTGGATGTGGCATTTGGGGACATGGTTTAATGCTGGGTTAACAGTTGGACTCCATGATCTTAAGAGTCTTTTCCAACCTAAATGATTCTGTGAGTCTATGACTATTTTATTTTAGCAAACTTGGTATTTTCACTGTTACAATGGCTCTTCTTTTTTATGTGACAAGAAGACACTCCAAATATATCTCTGCCCCCATCTGTGAGTTTTGTATACTTTGATCTAGCTTATTTATCTTTATTCTTATGATATAAATGATTAAAAAAAATAAAAACCCTTTGATTGTATTTTTCCACAGTCCCCCAAATCCTAATATGCTTTCCAAGTTCCATCAATTCTGTGGGATCCTTTCTGAGAGCAGATGACTAAATCTCCATAAAGTATTCCAGGCAAGTAGAAAGCTTGGTTTATTTGACAACACATTTTCCTTCCTATTTCCAATCTGCTTGTCCTAGTGTTTTGCTTGAGTAACATTTACTGGTTTTTTTCTTTTTTTTTCTATTACCAATAAACATGTTAGATCTAGTTTGGAGTCAACTTTTACAAAGCTTGTAAGAGGAGACTGGCTGCTTAAAACTGGCTGATGGAAAGAAACACCCGATGTAGAAGTAAAAAAGAAAAAAAAATAAAAGAAAAAAAGGAAAAAAAGGATCCATTTTTACATAATTACACTAATGGACTGTAAGTAAGTATCTCAAATATCCCGCCAAAGGTACTTTCAGTGAGTGTAATAGATAACATTTATTACACTCACTGAAGGTACTGAAGGTGTTTTCAGTGAAAATCTATTATCCCAGCGCCTGCTCTCTGACTGTTGTAATTTTGTTACTTTTAAGCCCAGGACTTTTGGATATGGAACAACGGAGTTCCATTTGCGGCAGGACACCGCTTTCAGCATCGCACCAAACAAAAAGAACTAAGCGCAGGAGCCTGAGAGAGCGTAAGAGAGTGGGGACCCTTCTGTCCCGGTCCTCGGTCCGGGCTGGCCGCAGCAGCGGTTCCGCCAGAGCCCTGCGCTCCCGGTCCCGATGCCGGTCCCGTTA
>VZTI01006028.1:162947-183043 GCA_013397865.1 Struthidea cinerea
CTGAGCGGGCAGGTGCGGCTGCGGCCGCCGTGACAGAGGGTCCTCGGCGGGTGATGCATGGGCGGAGGGCAGCTGCCCGGTAATCCCCACCGGCGGCGCTCAGCGCCGGGCAGCGCGGGGGCGAGCCCCCCTTCCTAGGCGCCTCTTCCGTGTGCGGAAAGGCGCTGCACCTGCCCCTGAAGTTGTGTGATGGAGACGGTGGTGATGCTGATGGTTTCCTCTAGGAGCGCGGAGTTACTCCGCGGCCCCGGCCCGGGGGGCGGTGCGGGCGCCCGGCAGAGCAGAGCACGGGAACCACTCGCTGCCGCCACGGGGCTGCTCGCAGGTGTCACTTGTCCCTCGCCCCGGTGAGGAGCGGCGGGGGGCGCCGCCAGCCNCCCTCCCTCCTCTGCCGGGGAACCGAGGGGGCTCTGGTGTGCTCCCTTCGGGCAGCGATCAGCACTGCCGTCCGCCGTGCCCCTGTCCCGCTGCACATCCCGCCCGTGCCCGCCAGCGCGGAACCCCCACCACCCACTCGCGGCTGCTGTCGGGGCGCCGGGAGAGCACCGGGTACACCCGGGCTCCGCGCCGGAGCCGCGGCGGCGGCCGGGGGGGCGGGAATTCCCGGGGAGGGAGCGGCCCCGCTCTGCAATGCGGTCCCACTGCTGCAGAGGTCGCCACGCGTGAGCGGTCCCGCGGGGGCGCGGCGGGAGCGGCCCCCCCGCACCTCCCTGCGCAGCGCCCCGGCCGCGCCTCGCCCCGCGCCGCGTTTTTTTTGTGAATGGGACGCTCAAGGAGCGGGCCATGACGTCAACGCCGGGCCCAATTGGCGCCCAATGGCGGAGCGGGCCCCGTCGGGCGGCCGGCTCGGGGATTGGCTGGCGGGCGCGCGCGGGCGCCCACGCAGGCGGCGGCGGCGGCAGGTATAAAGGGGGCGGCGGGCAGTGCGTGACACCGCGGATCGGCGGCGACACCGGCACCGCGCCCGCTCCTGCGCTCCGCTCCGCACCCCGGTAAGCGCCGCGCCGGCCGCGGCTCCCTGCGCGGGGCGGGTCCCGGCAGCGCCGAGTCTCTGCCGGAGCGCGGGGCCCTGGTACCTCCATTCGTGCGCTCGTGTACGCGAGGCAGCGAGAGCCACGGCGGGGGGGACAGTCCTTCCCCGCTCGGTCTATTCCTTACCCCGCCGATGCGACGTGGCGTGTCCGGCCAGGACAAAGTGCTGCGGCAAAGGTCACGGCCAGGGCGCCCCGGGGAGCCGCGGGGAAGCGGGGCGTCCTTTGGAAGGGGGCTCGTAGTTCCCGTCGAGTACTGGGAGCTGGCAAAAATGAGGATGATATGGTGGTTATGATGTGCTCCTTGGAGTCCAAGACACTGATGCTGTGAGAGAGGTGAATCTCAAATCTTCAATAATAGATATTTTTACAGGTTTCGTGCTTATGGCTGGTTTTTAACTTATCCTCTTCTCTGGTTTCAGAGTAGAAATATTTATTGAAATTAAACTACTTAAAGTGTAATCTGAACTGAGGTGTTAGTGTGCTGGCTGGCAAGAAGCAAGCAGCTTCAGGTAAAGTGCTAACAGGGGCACTTTGTTCTTAAAAATGTTAAACACTTACTGTTTTTAATTTTGATTCGTATTTGCCCATGTTGGACACACGGTCTGTGACGTGTGCAGTAGTTAGAGGAGCGTGTTTTCTGCCAGTTTGAGGAAAAGTGCTTTAAGTTGAATGCAAATAGCTGCAGGTCTGAAAAGCCACATTTTTCTGCCCTGTAATAGTGCTAAGCTGCCATAAAATTTTGAGAAAACAGACGCATAATAGCAATAATCAAAATAAGCAAAAAGATGAACTCTAAAATATAAAGCTGTTCATATTTGCGCTACTTGTGGCTAGGAAGCAATGACCTCTTTAGTGGAACTTGCAGGATTGAGAGGGTTGGAAAACAGCCATTGCTTGATGTACCTCTTTATTGTAGAGAGGAAATCATGGTCACGCTGAAGATTTCATCTTTCCTTGCTGTTTATGCCTTGGTTGTGTGCCAGATGGACAGCTTCCAGGCAGCCCCAGTCAGGTAAGAAGCTGGTCCTGTTGCTGAGTGCTATGAATGCTATGAAAATGCTTAATATTCTTTAGAGGTCTAGGAGGGAAACAGACCACGGTGAAGGAGAAAGGTGGCTGCGTTTTGTGCTGTGGCTTTTTGATTCCATCTGTGAAATGCCTAACGCTGCGCATGAGGGGAGCGCATCGGGATTTGCATATTCACGCCCTGAAAGGCACTGTCAATGACACACAGGAATGCCTGTCAAACCCCTGTTTTCCTTGCCTCTGCCTAGACCTGGCTTGGAGTCCATAACGGATCGAGTGACTCTCAGTGATTACGAAGCTCGGAGGTTATTAAATGCACTGGTGAAAGAGTTCATACAGATGACAGCAGAAGAGCTGGAGCAAGCCTCTGAGGGGAACAGGTAAGGACTGCAGTCCTGGGCAGCAGAAAAGCAATGTGGGAGTGTTATGTGTTTGATATTTAGCAAAAGCCATCTGAGCAGACCCTCTGCAGGTCAAGGTCTTTTTATTTTCTTGGGGTTATGGCTAACTGGTAAAGGATGAACTGCAGAGACATCCTAGTGTTGGTGTCAAGAGAATGGCTTCCACCTAGTTAACCTGCCTCTATCTGTCTCTTACTTCTGAAAGTGGAGGGCGATTTGAGCTTGAATGAGTGGTTTGTGTTAAAATATGGCAGCAAAAGGTACGTCTTCCCAGTGGGAGTGTTAGGGGATTACTCAGTCACTCTTGGATTCTCTGTCGTGCAAGTGCATGCTGTTGTAAGGCATGGAAAGTCCCTGGCAGGAGGGATGTGTTCCTCCCGATGCACGCAGCGCCACTCTCCCTTGGACCAAAGGCATGCAGGAGCACTTGCATTATCCTAACAGAATTTGCGTTGCAATGCATGGGGATGGATGAGGCTCTGAACAGCATGCGGAATATAGGGGAAGTTCAACTTTCTGACCTCGGACTATGTGGGCATCCAAAATGCTAATGGACCTGCTTGCCAACAAAATTGGATTAATTAACAAATAGTGTTTTCCTTCCGACTGCTTATGTATGAACTTGCCTTGCATGGAATGTGATGCTGAGAGTTTGGATTTATTTTGAATGACTTTTTAAGTCTCCTAACAGTAGATTTTTATGTAGGGAAGAAATGCATGAATGTGCATGTTTGAGGTTACTCTTCCTTTGGGCATGTTTTTATTTTTTTTCCTCCTGCAGCCTGGATAGACCCATTTCCAAACGCTGTGCCAGTCTGAGTACTTGTGTGCTGGGCAAACTGTCTCAAGAATTGCACAAATTGCAAACTTACCCTCGCACTGACGTCGGGGCTGGAACTCCTGGCAAGAAACGGAATGTGCTGAGTGACCTGGAACATGAACGCTATGCAAACTATGGGGAACCCCTAGGAAACAACTAGACATGCTTATTTCTCCCCCTCTCCCTTTTTTAACCTGATGCATGTGGATCTAACTTTGATTGCTAACTTTGCTGTGTTCTTTTGATTCTGTTTTCGACAGAGAATGTTTGAGATGGACCTAATGTTAGGAAGACAGAGAACATAACATGCATACCAAGCTAGGGGAGAAAAAATAAATAAAAATGATCAGCACTACCTTGACATTCCAAATGATTTTCTTAGACACTGATTAAAAAAAAAAATTGAAACAAGGTTCTTCATTTCTGGCTGCTAAATGTACAAGTAGATTCTTTCTTTTGTGCTTGCCCATGCACTTGTTCAATAAACCTATTTTTCTATAAGGATTAGATCTGCTTGGTTTAAGAGTTTGTTTTAGAATGTGAGATTTCTAGGTGAGGCTAGAAACATTTTACAACTTAATGTTCAAGAGAGGCAATGCTAGTAACTTCTGGAAAAGTTGAAAAAGAACTTAGAAGTCAAAGTTCTACATATACATTGATATGTACTGCTGTAATCAGGCATGCATGCAATCCTGTTGGTAGGGACCCTGAGAAGCAAAGAAATCAGGAAGGCTCATAGGTATTCATTCAAACAAACTAGAAATGTAATCCTGTTTAAAACTGGGTACTGAACACGTCCAGGTAAGAATTTTGTGGTTTTTTTCTTTTCTTTTTTTACAATTGGTCTTTGCACTACATTTAAAACATATGTACCTTTAAAATATTTGTGATGATTTACAATTCACCTACATTATGTTGTCTTGAATTAAGAGCCAAACCCAGATTTCTTTACAATTCTGTTGCAGCACTGCATCTATCTTTTAACCAGAGGCCTCTTTCAAAAACTTGGCATAGATGTTAAAAACAACTCTTCATTGTTAACATTAATAAACTGCCTTGTGATGCTTAGCTGAGAAAAATCCTCCTATTGCAAGAAAAAAATCCTTGCTTTAGTAGAAAACTCTTTAAACAAGGATTGTGTGAATGCATGTTCCTTGGAGTTTCCCATCTGGCACAATTGTTAGCTGTAGGCTGAATTGTGAGCACAGAACTAATACTGTCAAAGTCTGAACTGCTCCACGGTGAGGTGCTGTAGTAGAGAGAGGTCTCTACTACAGCAGGAAAGAGAAGTTCTCCCATTCCCACTAAGTTCCTGGAAGCAGTTTGTGTGTTTGTGTGGTTCAGCTCTGAAAGCAGCTGGTCAGCTGCTGTGCAGGTACAGCCCTGTCATAGTCACTGACAAAGCTCCTGTAGTCATCAGTGATGCTGCAGTTCCATGTGTTTTCTGGCTGTTATGGAGCACAGGTGTTGGAGTGAGAAGTGAAGACTGTGTCTGCTACTGTCTTTCAGGAACACCTCAAGCAAAATACAAATACGAGCTTCTGGAGGAAGTGAGGATTCTTTCAATGCTCCAGACTTGAACCTCCTCAGCTCCTCTCTGTGGCCATAATGCCTGGCTGCAGGCAAGGCAGTAGCCCAGGTGCTGCTGAAAATCTGGCCTGGATTTAGTCTTCAGTCCAGCTGCTTTTGTAAAGTGAGCCTGACATTGAGAAAACGATAAACAGGCATCTTTTAGCAGATGAAAGCTGTGCACATGGAAGGCGCAAATGCCTTCTGTACAGCCAGCCTGCTTCTAATCCTACAGAAGAGTCTTTGCTTGTCACAGTGATGTTTCACTGCGTGCAGGGTTCGTGCCGTGGGATCTAACTCTTCCTTTTCCTCCTGAAAAGCAGTGTAACAGCACAGAAGAGGGCCTGCAACACAGCCACCTGTGTGACCCACCGCCTGGCAGACTTCCTGAGCAGGTCAGGGGCAGTGGGCAAGAACAACTTCGTCCCAACCAACGTGGGCTCCAAGGCCTTCGGCAGGCGAAGAAGAAGCGTGCAGATATAAGAAGCTGAATGGTGATGTGAACACGGTAAATACATGGCACCAAACAGAACCTGTGGCATCACCAAAATTTTAGTTTTGCTGGGGGAACAACAGAGCTGCAGGGGTAACCTCTGAGAAGGCAGGCCAAATAGCAGTGTAAAAAGAAAAAAGATGTTACAAATAGAATAAAGACATGTGTAGACTGTGAAGAAGAGCTTTTGGAGGTGTTCTGCTTGGGTAACTACCTTCACTGGGCATTAACTAAACACAACGATTTGCTTGGAATTCTTTGCTTGTTTTACCACTAACTTTTCATTATCAACATATCAGTAAACTCTGGTTTTCTTTCTTACAGATTGCAATGAAACTGAAAACTCAACTTTAATTTCTAATGGAAGCAACTCTTCTTCATAAACCAAGACCACCAAAAAGATTAATTTTTCATCCTACTATTGAAAACGTTTTATTTAATACAAATGAAAACACTTCTGTTATGTATAGTAAAAGAGAATCTAGTTATTAAAGTTAAATTATTGTATATTCTTTTTATATGCAACTCTATTTCAAATAAAATGTGACGGCATCTATTATTTATTTATCTTCCAGCTTATGTGATCCATGCTACTTATCCTGGCCCTACTGCCAAATCTCGGGGATTATACTAAACTGCTGCCTGGCAAGGCATATGTGTATTATACAGTGTGCTGTGCCTTGATGTAAAACACTTAACTATCCTGATTGTACAGTATGTTTAAAAACAAAAGAAATCACTTCAATATTGTATTATTTGTGAATTTACGCAAAATTAAAAAAAGTATTTTAGATACACTTGGATTGAGAAACTGATTATTCATTTGGACACGCTTATGGTGACATGTGGCACTAAGCCAACATCATTGCAGATCAGCTAGTCCATTGATCTGCTCCAGCCTTATTAACTATAAATACTAGGGTTTGAGTCAAAAGTTCAGGACAGAAAGAATAGCTGCTTTTTATATATATTTAAAAAAACCCAGCTGAACCAAAAGACACTACTTTGACTTCTGCGAGAAAAATAAAAAGAAGCCACAGATACATTTAGTGAAAAGATGGAGACAAATTTCATCATGTGTAGTTTAAGACTAAATATTTTTATACAGGCTGTAGTTCAGATGAAATGGCCTGACATCTGCTGTAGATTTTTGTGTAAGGTCAAAAAAGTGAACTAGAAAGGAAGAGAAAGAGAAGCTATGGAAATGTACATTTCTTTGAAGCAATCCTGAGACAGAGTCTATTTAGGGATCAGGGATAAATAATTAGAGTGAGTGGAGAAGAGGGTAGCTGGATGCATTCCATGGACTTCTAAGTGGTGCTGCCAACTTCCTTCTCAAAGCTGCTGCTGTTTCAGTTTAGTAGCTGAGTCAGATATTTGTTTAGATTTGTTTCGTGCTTTACAGCCTGACCCTAAAATCTGCTTCATCAGTTCAGATGAATCCCAGAATGGGTGAGGGAAGAGGCCACAGTGGTCATCTGCTCCCACCTCCTTGCTCCAGCAGGGTCATCCTACGGCTCACAGCACAGGATTGCATCCAGAGGGTTCTGGAATATCTCCAGTGAGGGAGACTCCACCTTGCTGTGCAGAGTAGAGGTGGGGGTTCTCACGATGTCTCTGTGTGTCTCTGCTGCAGGTGTAATGCAAAAGGGGAGCTTGGCCAGCCTGGTGTGGACAGTGATGCTGCCCAGTGACAACGCTTCCAGACCATGCTCGTCCCTGGCTGTGGGTTCACTCCTTGGGGAGCACCAGCCCTGGTAAGTCAGTGTACAGAGCAGGCCTTGTAGGAGATGAATCCAAGGATCTGCTTGGGTTAGGCCAAACTGCCAGTTTTGGAGCCTGTAAGCTTTTGTTGCCATGTTTTAGGTATTTTTCCCCATTTTTCTTTACACAAAGTGGGGGTCATATGCTGGGATCACCTGGCTGCCTCACCTCAGCAACACCTTTCCCTGTCACTGCAGGTCCTCTTTCCCTGCCACTGCACCTTGTCTCTTGTTTCCTATTACAGCACTTAATGGCTTAATCTCCAATATAAAATGCAGGCACAATTTTTGGGGTGAATACTTGCAATTTAGTGATTCATATTCAATGAGAAGCCATGCAATGTTCATAGGCCCTTCCTGGCTTTAAAGTCTAAATGGTCAGGCAGTTTATTTTTTCCATTTCCAGCCATTCTCTGCTGAGACACATCTGCGGCTCTGAGTAATTGAATGACAGCTGTAGTGTCCGTCCAGTCTAAAAACTATTAGCCCTTCTTTTCAGTTTAACAAATGCATTTTTCTGTCAGACAAAGGGATTTCCTCAGACCAGCATTGTACACCACAGCAAAAACCTAACAAGTAAAACATCCTAGTAACCTTGGTGCTGGCTTTTACATTGTCCTGGGTGTAGGAAATTTGGGTGAAACTTTTGATACATGGTTTTTGTGTTGATTGTTGTTTTCTTTTTCCTCAGGAAGAACTAGCAACTTTCCCGTCTCAAGATCTATTCCTGTTCTATCTTCTGTCTCATTTTTCCTTAGAATCTCTGTCTGCACATCAATGCAGTACACTTAGTAGTACATGTCCCTGTAAAGGATAGAGGCCTGAGCACTGTGGAAGCGAGGGTGAATACAAAAAACCTTTTCCATGATGTGAAGGGATAGAAGCCTTTCACCACAAAAAGGAGACGCTCAGAGCTTTAGAAGAAGCAGATTGTTATTGAAACTCGAGAAAAGCAGAGTTGTAAACAGTAATATTTTAAATGAATAATTTTAAATTTTAAGGCAGTAAACATGGTAGAAGGAATTGTAAAGCTGCTAGAAGGTTGCTTTGACTGACCGTGAAAAAGTGGAAGAAATTGCTTCCATTTTCAAAAGGTACTGTTCTGGGTAATATTACCCAAACTTGTCAGCTCTCAAGTGAACCCCAAACTTCCACCCCAGGAGAAAATCTATTTTGGAATTAGCATTTAAAAAGGAAAAGTGGGGTTTCTAATGTACTTACCTTTCCATTTTACTTACACTGCCATTCTAAGAATGCTTGAAGCTGGTGGAAAGTATAACACTGGTGCAGTATATGTGGCACCAAACCCAAGTTACTTAGTATTCTGTATTCATGCACGAGTTGTCTATGTTCTTGTTGTTGAGGCAATATCAGCCTGACTATAGTTTGGTTCTAATATTTTTAGATGTTTGTCTGTGTGTGTTTTCTTTAACCACTAAGTTTTCTTTTTTTTTAAATCTGTGGGCAAATGAAGTCTGGGAGAGTGCTTTGCAAGTAAAGGTAAAAATGGAAGAAATTTCTGAGAAGGAAAAGAATATTATCAGAGGATAATTTATTGTAGACTGTCCTCATGTAACTATGGAGTTTTGGGGTTTGAGTTTGCCGATTGTTTTCTAGTGGTTTGGATTTTCAGTGCCAATATGGACACACGCACCACTGGGGGCCTATGAAAGGTTATGAATTTTACCCAAACCTCTGCTCTGAGCTGATGGGGGATAAAAAAGCCCCATCTTGTGGCCAGTGAATAAGCACAGTGAGAGCAGGGCATCTAGGGATCCCTCAGATGCTTTTGCCTTGCAGGTGGGTGCAGCTTCCAGCTGGCTGTGGGCAGGGTAGGCAACCTGGGCTGGTGACAGGAGGCAAACTCCTGCTCATGTCTGGAGCCTCCAGAGCCACTGTGCAGGGCTGCGGACCCACCTGGGGTATCAGGCAGCCCTGGGCCAGCTGTGTGGTACCAGGTGAGGGATAACAGGAGCTGACACCCGCATGTGTCCCCATGGACCTTTGCAGCTGCCAAAACAGAGATGCAGGAGCTCTTCAGCTGTGTGCTTTTTCCCAGGGGACAGGTGGTGATCTGCTTCTAAATCTGACTCAGTTTTTGGTTCAGGACTGTTAACCAGGACATGGCTGCATGTATTGATACAGCATCATTTTGAAATAACCCAAGTGGACTTCCACTGTGGCAATTTTTTTCTTCTTCTGTTAGTGAAATTTAATTCATCTTCCTGAAAGCTTCCATTATCTGCAGTGTGAGAAAGGAGCAGAGCTAATGTTATTGCTTCTGACACTGAACACTGCCAAAAGCAACTTATATCAGGCAGTAGTAAATTTTGGTATTGGTTATCTAATCCACTATTGTCATATCTAATTAGCAGATTGAACATCTCTAAGAGGTGAAGAGTTTAAAACATGCTGGAGAGTTCGGGTCTGTGCATTTTTCTAGACTGAACTGTCTCAGAACAGGTGAATACTTGTTAGAGATCAACTGGGTGCTTCAAGCCTGGCTTCACCCAGGCTGAGCACTGGCAGCTTGGTTCCAAGCTGGTCACAATCACTGCCTCTGACAGTCAGCTGAAGGCTGCCCTGGCAGCTCAAAGGGCTCTGCAGGGTGCACACATTTGCTGTTTCTTTACTGTTCTAAAAGGCACCACATCCTTCCCCTGTTCTCCACTTTGGATGCTCCTTATGCCTTCTAAAGTTGTTCTTTTCTGCAGATAATGTCCAAGGAGTATAGTACCCCTCTTTTTTTTTTTTTCCACAGGAAGAAAATAATTCCCATTTCCAAATTACGCCTAACGTTGCCATACTTTCTCTGTGAACTTTCCAATCTCTGTGAGATTTCTGATTCAATGGAGTAATCAGAATCATCGCAACATTTATCTTTTCTTTCTATTCTTGGCTTCACCACAGCTCTTATTTTCACCAATTACTCTTTTGGCTGGGGCTGAGCTGTGATGCCAGCTAAATTATTAGTGTCACCTCCACGAAAGCAAATAATTGCCTTCAAGTCTGAATGCGAAGCTACGAGGGCTTTAAGCACTGAACAATTTGTGTGACTCCGAACAGCGGACGCAGAGGCAGCGATGTCTGGGAGCTGCCTGCCAGACGCCCCGGGTGTCTCCCTGAGAGGCCACCTATCCCACTAGAGCACAGAAGGTGGACAGGACAGCCAGGGTAGTGTTTTCGGTCACTAGCTCCTGTCCTCCCCCAGCAGCTGTGACCCAGAGTGCTGGGCATGTTGGAGAGTGCTTCCTTCTCCTCCTCCTCTGCCAGGGCTGATGGAGACAGCAGGCTCCTGGCAGCACCTGTGGAGCCATGGAAAGAGGAGCCCACACTGGAGCAGTTTTGTTGGCAGGACTTGTGACCCCATGAGGGATCCACGCTGGAGCAGCCCCTTCCTGAAGGACTGCGCTCTGTGGAAAGGGACCAATGCTGGAGCAGTTCATGAAGTGCAGCCATGGGAGAGACTCACACTGGAGAAGTTCCTGGAGGACGTTCTCCTGTGGGAGGGGCCCCACGCTGGTGCAGGGGAGGAGTGTGAGGAGTCCTCCCCAGGCAGAGAAAGGAGCTGCAGAAGCAGCGTGTGATGGACTGACCACAGCCCTCATTCCCCATCACCCTGCACTGCTGGTGGGGCGAGAAGGTAGAGAAACTGAGGGTAAAAAGTTAAGCCTGGGAAGAAGAGAGGTGGAGGGGAGGTGTTTTTAAGACTTGGTTTTACTTATTATTTCACTGTCATTTGTTTGTAATAAATTAAACTGATATGCACAAGTTTAGTCTGCTTTGCCCATGACGGTGAGGGATCTCTCCCTGTTCTTATCTTGTCCCATGAGCCTTTCATTATACTTTCCCTCCCATGCCCAGCTGAGGATAGAGAGTGACAGAGTGAATTTGGTGGGTACCTGGAGTCTAGCCAGGGTCAACCCACCACACTAACATCATCACATGGCTATTTGGAGCCTTTATAGTTTCTTTGCAGCTTTGCAAACACTATGAATGCCCAAATGTATTGTGTCAGACACGTTAATTTGCACATTATTCTGCTGACATGCTTGAAAGACTGTTGCAGGTCATCACTGTCTCTTGTGGAGGGAGCCAATTATTCTAGTTAGCATATGTTCCTAAAATAGTGGAATAAATAGTTTATAATTCCATTTGTAGCTCATGAAATGGCCACGATTTTATGTGGAACAATATCATAGTTGCTATTTGTGGTGGATAGGAATGGCCTGTTGCTGGAAATACATCCCAAGAAAGTGCTTCAGGGGAAGGATGACAGTCCCTATAGTTCAGTGACTTCCATGTGGACAGGCAAATTTTTTCTGTGGAGCAGGCTTAGGGGAACTTTTTAGCATGCCAAGCCTGCTAGAGAGGCTGAAGAAGACAATGTTGCCAGGGTCATTCTTGAGTGTGCACATTTTCCAAGGAAGGTTTTACTCTTAGTTAATGCAGTCCTTCTTTATAATTCTGTAGTTAAAGATACTATCTAAGAGTTAAATTAGTTATGAAAATGAATATTGATTTGTGTTCTTAATGCAATAGAAGCAGAGAATTACATAGAAAGAGGAAATAATTTTGATCTTCAGATGCTGGAAATACAGAGTTTAAATGAAAACTGCCATAGTTTTTGTTTAAAAGGCTTACAGATAAGCAGATCAGAGACCAAGCCATTTGAAGCACTTTATGTACATTGAAAGTAAAGTCAAAGACTTTTTTCATAAAGTCTATGCTGTGGCTATCTCTAGTTTAATCTTATTCTTGGTAAGGTTATACACTTCAGTGTACAAAAGGTTTGTTTGCTTTATGTGAAGCTGCCATTTGCTTTTTTTTCATGGCTTAGGTTCTCAGAAGAAACAAAATGTCTTTATTGCAGCTTTTTCTGATAGACAGTGGCAGAGCTATGTGTTACCTTGCTTGTCACGTCAAAGCACTGGATTTATAACTGTGTTTTAAAACCACATGCATTTAGTGTTTAACTTACTGAAGTGCCTTTGTGACGGCAGTTTTTGATGTGATTTGTGTCCCTATTCTGTTATTCCAGTGACTTTCTCCTCAACAAAAGTTTCATTGCTTATTTGTTATTGCTTGTTAGATTTGCAGAAGCTGCACTTCATAGGCTGGCGCTGGTGCCACTGCAATGATGTGGCAGGTAGGGCTGGAGGCAAAGCCTCTGCTCTTACAAAGGCTTGTAATTTGGGAGGTGAGAGTAAAAAACACTTCTAGTTCAGGTGCTTTTTATGTCAAGATAAAAGTAACTTGGGTTGTCTCTCACAGCCAGCCAGCTTTAAGCTGATCATGCTCCATCAGCCTCCTAAATTCCAAGAAAACTGCTGTCTCCATCGGGTTGTGGGTTCTCTAGCTATGGACACCAGGATTGTCTTTTCCTTTGGGCTGATTTCCCTCCCCAGCCAGGTGTTACTCTCTTATCAGAAGTTCAACCTGAAACCTGCTGGGCGTCACAAAGTACAGCCCTCAGCCCACCATTTGTGCACCAGGTGCTTTTTGCTGTATACCATATAGTGACTTTATTTAGTATCCCTTATGTCTCACAACTCACTTTTTTCTCGACATCCCTACTTCCAATTCGGTTGGCATTTCTCTGGTGAGCTGAATCTCCTTTAAAGCACACACAGAGGACTCTAAATTGATATAAATATAATGTTTTCTTTAACCACTTTAAATCCCATCTATATCACCGCTGAAGTTCCTGTAAGGTAAACAAGGATCTAGACTAACATTTCTATGTCTTCATTTCAGTCTCAGGTTAAAGTTATATCTGGGAGGAAGAGAGGGAGAGGCGTTTCACTTTCTGTTCTAGGAAATTTTTAGTGACTGCATAGAAATGAAAACTCTATAAACCTACTCAAGTTAAGGGAGTGATTGGTAAATACATCTTCTAGAAGCTAGAGGGCACAGGAGCCACAGAAAGCCTCTGGTATAACTCAGTTACCAGGAGATGCGAGTGAGTCAGAGTAACTTTTGCTTCTTTTCACATAAAATGGCACTTGCTACTCAAGTTCAAGCAGATTTTGTTCTCTTTCTGAAGAGAAGTGACTGGAAATCAGAATTGTCTTTCTGGATTTTTATTGGTCTTGCAGATGGTCTAAAGGAAAATCAATTATTCATATTGCTATTGATATAAATGAAGTTGCCAATATATGCTTTCCATTTTTAATCCAGATTAGTTCAGTAATAAGATAATTTTCTGTAGGAGGTCCTGCCATTAATAGAGAACTGTTTTAAAAGAAAAGGTCAGAGCTGTGTTCATGGGCACAGGAGTGTTGCTATCAAGCCTAATAACCACACATTTCAGATTTTCACTTGTCTTGCTGGTCTGGTGGAAGTATTTGATAACTTTTCCTCACCCCTACAGCATGTTTCTGTGATAGTCCTGATGTATTTTATGTTACAAGCCAAGTGTCTACCAGTGTAATACCTGCGTGAGAAGGACACTGGCAAACTTTGTGGTACAGACCAACCTTTATTTTGTTTGCATTTTGAAATAAAGTTCACAGGTCTTACTCTAACTGTGTAAGTGGAGCAGAATATCCTGATCTGCTCTTTGGAAGACCTCCCCAAATTCCAGTGTGTTTTGTTTTCAGTTCCAAGTAAGCCAGTGAGAGAAGAGAACTGCCAGTCTGCAAAGGATACAGGATGTATGTACGGATTAATTTATGCTGAGTTTCTCAGGGCAGCTGAATTTCTCTCTTAAACAGAAAATCAGAGGTACTTGTAGTACTCCATCATCACAGAAAAGGTTCCCTCCAGCCTTTGGGGATTCTACATTTTCCACAGGCTTTATGCCTAAAGCCAGATGGGTGCTGAACCATGGGATGATATTCCAGTAAACAAAACAGCACTGGTGGAGTAATGAAACTCTGCTAAATTATTCATTGGGTCCTGAATGATGCAGGGAGCGTTTTCTTAGTAAACAGCCCTGAAGATGAGAGCAGTCCCAGGTGCAGCCCTGCCTGTGCTATGCACCTGGCCTGTTTTCCCAGGAAGGCACCTGCAAAAATCCATTTCTTTGCATAAATGGACTAGAACAACCATGTTTGGCAGCTGTCAACCAAACTCATCTTGGAATTTATGACTCATCTTGGAATAGTCAATCTAATTTTAAAAAAAAACCCACTTAAGTGCATGCTCAAGTTCCAGGGACATAAAATTAAAAGCACATTTGAGTACTTTGCTGCAAAGTAATGAACTTCTACACATTTTTAAAGAGAAGCACATCTTCAGGCTTGTTGCCTGAAGTCTGATGATGCCTTGTAGTAAATGTCTCCCATAGCTACAAGAACACAGAATACATCACCCAGGTTCCATCAACTGGTTACAAAAAAAGAGTATTTTATACCAGCAACACAATTTTAGTCCATGAAGCATTTTCCCAGCTGGCCTTTGGAAGCTGGGGAACAGCACAGCCTCATCCCAAAGTAGGTATCTCGAGGTACATTACTCCCACTGCTGTCATGGTTTAAGAACGACCAGGGATGTGTTAATGTGAGTAGGAAATTCAAAGGAGGGTGTCCAGCATGGGCAGAGAAGCTGGAGTGGAGAAAATTGTGATGGCAAGGTCAACTGTGTGTATAAAACTGAACTGGTTTTTCAAATAAAAAGTATCTGGAGCTTTAATTTTGGATGATGCTGAGAGGGAGTGTCTGCTGAAGCCTGCCAGTAGAAACGGTGAGTGAAGCAGTGTTTTGCTCTACAGCTCTGGAGGAAAGATTACATTGGGTAGGGGGAAGGAAGAAACTCCTCTGTGGAATGAATTTGGAATCCAAGCCTCCTACCTTCCCAAAAGCAAATTAGTTTTCCAAAATCCCACTATAAACTCTGGTGGAAGCAATAAATGTGCAACATTAGCTCATGATAGTCCGGTTGCTGGTATCCACTCGTGGCAGAGAAGCACTGGCAAGGAGAATCATGCTATCACTTCAGATTTGTGCTGGGCTTGAATGTGGTAGTGTTGACAGGTGCTATGAGGAAATCCAAGGGCAAAATAGTGGGTAATACCACAGGGTTTGAGAAACACGAGTTATAAAATGCCGTTCATTGGGTGCCATCTGTACCGTCTGCTCAGTGAGGCAGAACCCTGCAAAAAAATACAAATAAAAGTAAAAAAAGAGTATGAGCTTATAAGCAGGGCTGCATTTCGAACTGGGCAACAACGAGCCAAGGAAAGGCTGGTGAACTCAAGCTTTCCCCTATGTGACTTTGCATCTAATATAATGTCTTTTTAACATTATATTAATATAAAATCCTAGTATATAGTAATACACAGATTAATTTAACTCAGCTGGTGTCCCATTTTAGATGTCTGGCTTGCTTCTGACGCGAAGAGCTGTCATACTAGTTGAAATTTATCAAGAACAAGGTACAGAGTTTGCTTCATCACCAAGTGTCATAGAATAATTTCTTCTTTTCAACCTGTAATGTTTTAAAAAAATATAATTTACAATTTATTAGAACATTTTTCTTGTTCATTAAAGAGGAACTAAAGCTTATTAGGATGTCTTGTAATCTTAGAATAAAATGTAGCAAATTAATCTGATACTTTATCGTAAGGATCCAAAAAGTTATTTGTTTTGCTACTGGACATCAAAGCACATGGGTGTTAGAGAATGTGATTCTGCTTAAAAGCAGTTTTTTTCCTGATAGTAATTTGTGGGAGACTGAGACATGGCTTGTCCTAACAGTGCAGGTTTAAATTTAATACAATATTATCAACTTTGTGCAGTATAAGGCTGCTGTCTTTGCCTTTCCTATAGAAGATGCGCATCCCACCTTTGACAACTCTGTTTGGTGAGACCGTGTTGCTAGACAGAGGCACAGAAAAGTTTTACAGTTTTTTCCCTGAAATTGTACATATTTTTGTGCTGCCACTGTGAGAGGCCTTCCCTTTCCTGCCTGGTGACTGGGGCTATCTGCCGTGTTTGGCACTTTATTCTCTGAGCTTGACTTGTAGGAGCACATAGTTTATAGTGAGAAGGAAAAACGATGGGAAACCATTCACTCTAAAAAGTTAAATACTCGTGATTCCTCCAGCACAATGGGCTTGCAATTTTTGACTTGATTTTTTGTGATATCTTTGCCTATAGGGCTGAAATAGGATGAAGTTCAGTTCCTGCTTCTCTGAACTTTTGACACTCTCGCTGGCTGTTTTCTGTATGTTATTCCCTGTCCAGTCCAGATGTTTCTGCACACGAGCCACCCAGCCATTCAGCTTGTTCTTTTTGGAAGGCAAAGCCTTGATTTTGTCTTGTGATGGAGGACAGCATTAGAATGTGGAGAGTACCCATTTTTTGTGGAAGGGCTCCAGCGGCTTTGGCATTCTTGCATGACTGGATGTGGTTACTGCTCAACTGCTGCTTCCAAGCTGGCCTTGGCGGAGGCTGTGTGATTTCTGTAGTGTTTCTTTGGTCTGTTTTGGGTGCCTTGTTGTGCGTTCCTGAGACTGTAATTTGAGCTCGTGGAAATCCCACAGGAATGGTTCTTGGGTCACTGGCCCTCCTCTCAGCCTGTGCTTGACTGATGCTGCCTGGAGCCTGCACTCCCAAGGGACCTTGATGTTTTAAGCCCAAATTTGGATCTGTTCCTCCTTTGAAACATATGTTGACTTGTAGTATTTCTAAAAAAAGATTATGTGAAAGACTGGTTGATCACTCTTCAGGCCAGATTTCTAAACTAGCTCTGCACCCAGCAGGTCTCACTAGAATGACGGAGCCTGGCTGAGTGCTGCAGTCATAAGACAAAATTTTGAAGGAAGATTTATCAGAAAAGCTGACTTTGGGCTATCTTGGCAAGACCCTGATTAAATGTCTTGTTTTGGGCCACAGTGCTTGTATGGGTGGGAAGAGTGTGTGGAAACCTGGCCTCCCTCACAGGGCTCTTGGCCTAGGTCAGGCTGTCTGGGAAATGAAAAGCTGGGTTTCCTCTGACTTTCTCTATGTGTAACACATTTTATATTATTGAGTTGCTGGAATGAGTCCATGAGGGAGGCAGAAGAGGAGAAAGGAAGTTCATGTTTTCTAGTCAGAAGATTAAGAACAAACTTCAGTGGTGATTGTGTGGGGACTTTGGTGCGTGCCTTGCTGCAGGCACTGCCCAGTTACTGCCAGGGGCAACACAAAGCAAAGGCTGAGCAGAGACTGAGAGCACACAAAAGTGAGAATATATAAAAAATAAAATGAGAAAAGATAAACCAGAAAGGGCTGAAATCCAGACCTTAAATTTAAAGAGCAAAGATTATTCTTCTTTTCTCCCTTTCAAGTTTTTGGGAAGTCACTTTTGACTTTTCACTAAAAGGTGTATGGAGGAAGAAATGTGCCCTAATCTTAAGAATTTGTGATGCTGTTTAATCTGCATTGGACTGTTGTGGTTTAACCCAGCAGGCAGATAAACACCACACAGCCACTCATGTTCTCCTCCCCCACCACCAGTGGCATGGGGGAGACAGTTAGGAAAAAAGAGGAAAATTCATGGTTTGAGATAAAGACAGCTCAGTAGGAGAGACATGGAAGGGAAAATAACAGCACTAATAATGATGATAAAAGAATTGGAATACGCAAAATAAGTGATGCAGGATGCAACCACATCCAGTAGCCAGGAAAAGAAAAGAATGTTGGTGGTACCAGTAGGAGTGTTAAGGAGCGCTGGTGTCAGTGCCAGTGCTCACTGAACAGTTTGAGCACTTACAATGAGGATAATTAATACCAGTTTCCTGAGAAGGTGGTGGAATTTGCCAAGCATCCAAAAAACCACCAGACCATTTTCAGGTCCTGATTATTTCCTGATGAAGTGCTTGACCCCAAGGGCCTGTAGCAGCCATGACAGTCTGCCTTTGCAAAGCCCCTTAGAATAGTTCCATTCAAATACAGACATAATTACACCTCTCCTCACAATATCATATTTCAAATATCCTCCCAGTAATCAGAATCACTGCAGTGTGTGAGGAGTGAAGAGCCCCTTTATCCTTACAGCAGAAAGCATATGAACTGTTATGAGCTAAAGAAGGTTTCTAATGGGAAAGGCTAATAGAAAAGGCTTTGAGGCATCATCATAGTCACAAAAAAGGCATGAGGAAATCTGAGATTGAGAGACAATGCTGCCCCTTTACCAGAAAATGCCCCGATAGAGTGTAAGTGAGAACAAGAATCCTCTGCCTCCCCCACAGAAAATCACAGCTACAGAGGAGTTGTTGTATATTTCAGTTTTTTCCCATGGTTTTAATCTTCTAACTTTAATTATTCCTATTCAAGGCTGATTTATGGTTGGCAACTTTACGTTAAAAGAAGTCCCCTTCAACAGAACAGCACATGCTTGCAGGCAGGATGGGGGGAATATGATGTGTTCAGATGCAGTGTGAGGCAGTTATTTGGCCAAGAAAATCTCTCTGACGCTGCCTGTGCAGGCAGATTTTTCCTTATTTGCAGTAGGCCCTCGGTTTTCTGTCTCCCCCTGATGAAGAGCAGCAATGTTGACCTCATAAGGGATCCCTTCCAGTTTGTTTCCCAGGGCATTTTTGGTACTAATACATAGCTTTTTAACAACTGTATGCTTTTTGCATGAGCAGCACATAACACAAGAGTAAATCCATAAGAAGTTTCCACCAGCTGTGCTGCGTTATGCTGTAGAATTCGGAGCTCTGCTTTCCAGAACGGAGCACGAGTTTTTGTCAGTTGTCCTCGCACTCACACTGGGACGGTCACTTCACAGGAGGGAGTGGAACACACCTGACAGCTGTGTAACCAGGGAAGTCTGAAAAATTCCAGGGTGTCATAGATACTAAGTGTCTACAAGTTGTACCAAAATCGGTTTCTTACTAAGGGAAACGTGAGGAATTGGCTGCTCTCCCTTTTTTTTCAGGAACTGCCTGTCGTCTGGAAATGAGCTTGAGGGGCCAATTAGAAGGAATCAGGGGAGCCATAACGGGTGTAATATGGCACATGGCAAGGAACTGAGAACAGAAAGTTTAATAAACCTCACAGAAATCTCTGGGAAAACAACCTCTGCTAGTGCTGCTGGCTGTACAGAGATGTGGATTTACAGTTTCTCCTCAGTGGGAACAGGTGTCAGCTGGGGAGGTGACCATTTTTCCAGATAAAAAGCAACCAGTAGTAGTGAATTGGTCATGGGACAGAAAATGAGATGACAGAGCAAACAAGGAGCTGAGCTAGAAGAGGAGCAGGAAGTTATGGCCAACCACCCCCAAAGGCTTTGCTTTGAATTGCAGAAGGTGACTGATGTGCCCGCTGTCACCTACACGCAAAGATATACAGGCAGCTTGTAAATTGTATTTAAAATGGAGGAGTGAGTGAGCTCCACACTCATAAGGGTTACTTCAAGAAGCTTTACTGAAACAGTCTCCAAAGTCTGTGGGCTGCAACCATACACAGTGAACAAAGTGTGCTGGTTCGACTGAAAACCTGTAATTTGTTAGATTAGCAGTTTGCAGAGATACAGTTTAGCACTAAGTGGGGGTTGCTAACTGAAAAAAAAAGAGAGATATTGATTTGTCTAATTATAGGCAGGGTTTATTTAAAGTGGAGATTAGTCTGCTTTAAAAAAAAAAGTTGTAGTGAGTAGATGTATTATGTGCTCACTGCATTTATTGTTGGAAACAAGGGATTCCTACATGTGGTATCATTTATTTGATTCTCAAATGTATAAGAAATGCACTTCTTGATACCAAATTATCTTATCTTTGAAGAAGCATAGGTGACCCCAGGTTATGTCTATGGCGCTATCAAAGTAGCATTTGGCTTAATGAAGGAGATTTTACATGCCCTATGGTCATTGGTATTTCTGAGGGGAATAACAAGGATTTTGATGGTTTGTCTGTGGAAAGTGTGCTGGATCTGCATGACAAACGGAGGGAGAAGAAGCCATATCTCTGTGGAAGCCATGCAGGGGTGTTTTCCTTGTCCCACTTAGTCTCCATGAATCCTGGGGAATGAAGTGTGATAAATGACAAATCCCTGCTAGATT
>VZTI01006028.1:183066-231474 GCA_013397865.1 Struthidea cinerea
TGCCCCCCCCCCCCCCCAGTTTTCATTAATCTCTGAATAGATATTATTTTAATTAAAATAATCTTGACAGCACCTATGAAAAAGATGTGGGGGTTGTAACAGCAATTAAGTGTGTTGTCAAAGATGATAAGCAGCCTGGTATCACAGGAAGGAAATTAACACTCTGACCAATAATGGAACAGTAATCTTAATCCAGTGCTTTTTGTCTCTCAGAAACTCTTTAAAATGGATGGATTTTGGAGGCCAGGCAATTTTAGAACAAGACAGTTAAGCAATCAGTGCCATAAAACATCTCCATTTTAAAAGTCAATGTCATAGTCGTGTAATAGTGGCTGATGGCCAGCCAGCAAGAATTGTGATGTTAATTAGACATTAATAATGCAAAGCCTTGATGATTTTCCTATATTTTCGATATCAGAATAATTGGGAATTGTATTCAACGTCAGGTGCTGGTGGTGGAGCTTAACAGTGATCTGCATCAGTGCCAGGTGTCTGTTTGGGTTGTCCACTGCAGAGAGAAGGCATGGGAATGCTGGCAGCCTTTCTCTGCTGTGAGGAGCATAAGGTTTGAGAGCCTTGCTTTCTAGTTATGTCACCACAAGTCTTTTATTACTTAGGAGCTGCTCTGAGCACATAATTCACAGGTCTTTTGGTAAATTGCAAACTCCCTAAATTATAGGATTTTGCTCGTCTTAAGAGCACCATACATCCTCTAGATGACTGGCATCACACTGGGGTAAGCAGAATTAAAATCAAACCCTCTGTGCTGGTCCAGGTTGGGAGGCACTGTCCTCTCCCCAGGAGGTGCAGGTGGAGCTGCTGTGGGTGCAAGGACTGGATTGCTCTGCCCAGCATACTCACAGGGGCCTGGAGAGAAAGGCTGCCCAGGAAGGAGCAAGCTGTAAAAACAGCCACAGTTTTGCTATGGGAGACGATGGCAAGGGGTTGAACTAAATGTTGGACTCAGATGGAACCTTGGAAGAAGAGGACTGGGAATAGTCCATCAGCAGGTGCCAGAGCAGATATGGGCAGGTAGGATTTGGAATGGATGAAGCTGTGCTTATTCATGAAGTCTGAGGTAAAAAGGAGACTGAAGGAAGTTTATGGTTTCCTGGGTGCCCCTGTGGCACTTCCTGAGGTAGATTGGTCTCTACCTGTCACTGGTAAAGGATTTCCAGGTATCCTGTATCTAAGGATTAGATTGGAGAAATCCAGCTCCTATGTCAGCAAGGAAAGGGCTGAAAAGTTTCATAGAGAACCTGCCTTGTCCTTATCCTGCCTTCCCAGCTATAATTCAAGCAGAACTGCTCCTTGGCACGAAGGGCTCATTTTGCCCTTCTACTGCACCCCTGTGCTCCAGCTTGTGCTCCTTTCCTTCACATTTTTTTGTCCCACTCTGAGCAAACATGAGAATTCAAGAATGGAATGATAGCATGTCATGTTCCTGGTTAGAGAAACCTGCACTGTAAGGTGCCCGAGATATTTCAAAGGGAACTTCCTTGTCCTGCTGAAGCTTTGATAGCCCTTTGTCATTTCTGGTAAAGTGTGGGTAGCAATCTACAATGTGCACCCATCTACACAGAGGTGGTTTTAACTCCCTTTTTCATCCCTAAACCAAATCTCTTCAGTTAGTTGAAAGCTGCATCTCAGAAGACCTGTGATTTGATGAAGAAGATAATAAGTAACAAGTTGTTAAAGAAAGAGCTTATTCCCTGTTTGCTTTGCAGTGTGAAAAGACTGGAATCTGTTACTCTAGAGACTAATTCAAAATGTAGTGTGAGAAAATTCCTACCCCAAGGACATTTACATTGTAAGGGAGATTAAAAATTCCAAGCAAAAAAGCAACATGTATTTTAAGAACCAGGGAACAGGGGGAAAACAAGTGCTACTTTTCTTCTCTGTTAAAATATGTATTGTTTGCTCCTTGCAACCCTCCAACTTACAGTTCTCTCATGTCTTCTACTGCATGTGGATGAAGGCTTTAGCCTGAGGAATGATGACAGCCAGGAGCAGCTTACTTCTTGGACTAAATCAGGAGGGAGATTTCTACAGCTTTAGGAGCAGTGTGTAAGGTAGCCCAGCACGCAGCAGTGGCTGGAGATGCCCTAAGTCTGAGGCTGGGCAGGACCTGGAGACAGGGACTCAGAGCTGCAAAGAGGACTGAAAATCAGTGCATAATGGAAAAGGGCAGTGATGGAGCACATCGGAGGAGGATGGATGAGAGCAGAATAGCAGCAATTGTGAAAGGGACAATGAATGAGGAAGTTGGAGCAGAGAGGAGAAGGCAGCAAGGACAAAAGTTCAGCCTCCTCGATGATGACAGAGTTTTGGGGAATTGAACGAAAAGCTTCCCTTGTGAGGAAAGTGCAGATCTGCAGAGCTCCATGGATCTGTCATGATGTACACTGAATTTCAGAGTCAGCTTCCAGACTGAATGTACATGGGAAATGGCCATACTTTCTTACTGACAGAAGAAGAGCAAAAATGAAATGCAATAGAAGTCAAACATAATTTCCAAATTATTTTCCTACTTTACAAAGCCAGAAGTTTAGAAGGTTTATTTTGTGAGACAGCAATTGGCAACATGTGAAGTACTTCTCAGGAAACACCTGTGTTGTGTAAAACCAGTAACATACCAGACATAACACGGGTGGTAAACCAAATTTTTAGTGCTCTGCATTATATCATTAAATTTCTTTACTAAAATTAGTTAATTAAAAAATATCAGCCTACGTTTGTTGAAGGTGTGTTGCTGTCCCAGTACTGACAACAATCTTCTTTTAAAAGAAAAGATTTTTACAACTTTCTTCCAGTAAAGCACATCTGGATTTTTAACCTTGTTGAAAGTTTTTAATGTGCTTTTATATCAGACAGTATTGTAATGGAATTGTTATTTATCTCCAGATTTATCCAGTTCCTCCTTTCTGGACTATCTTACATTTATCAGAGTCTTTAATTACATTCCTCTACTAGCTGACCACTACAAAAATTGAAATCCTCACCACAAATCTGTAAAAATGTTTCCACTTGCATTGGGAGACAAAAATAGAATAATTCCATGTCTTTTTGGAAGGATGCCTAGCTGAAACTATGCAGGGTTTGACTGACAAGAGGATGTAGTCTTTGCTGAGAGCACTTTCTTTAAGGTCCTTTCTAGTCTTCAGGAACATTTAAGTAGATGAATGAGGAGAGGATTTATGCTAGTTTCCCTTCATTTTTGTTAACTCTGCCTGCTTTTTTGTAACTTTTGTCTCCTGCAACAAAATCTTTTCAGCTCTTCGGGCTTACTGAATATATAATCGCAAGCTGGTAAGTAGTAACTTCAGAGAGTTTTGGTTTGAAATGGCACTCTATTCTTTTGTGTACAGCTGTGGTAGTGGAATAAAACCCCTTTGTGCAGATAAGGAAAAGCAGAATTATTTAAATGCTCAGTGTTTGCCAGGGTTATAACTGTAAAGTGTAGTCTTTCAGTGGTGAATAAATACAGTTAACACATAGCTCAGCCTGCGAATGCAGTGGAGGGACTTTACTTGGGTAAGTTGGGAATTATTTTGCATCTGAGCGAGCTCTCCTCACTGTGCTGCACAGCACGTTATCCGTTTCCTGGGGAATGTGGATGGGAGCTTGCAAAGCACAGCAGGTAATTGGCTGCTTCAGTTGGAAAAGCAGAAAAAGGGTATTTGTTGGTATATACAACAAGAAAATGAGGACAAATGGTAATTGCTATTGGGTGATAATATTTGTCCATAGTCCTCTGAGGTGTCTGTGAGATTAAACCCATACAGGCACTCAGTAAGGGCAGTGAGCGTGTTAAATGTGAAGTTTAGGCAGCTGAGCAACTTTTTCTGTCAGTGCATTTTGGGCTGGAACTTTCATATGCTTTGGATGTAAGAAAGGAGGTGAATGTGTGTGTGATAACACAGCTTTTTTGAATGTTTTCTTCTGCTGTTCAGGGCTCGTGTTTCTGTATCTCAGCGTACATTTTTGTGTTGCTGCTTTATTTGGAACCCTACCTTCATTTTGTGTGAATGGTCTTATCTGATGCCTGTGGAAAGTGAGCATAGCTCAGCCTTTAGGAACTTTTTTCTGTATGTATAAACCTTGCGTACGCTGTGGCAAGTATTTCCTCTTGGAAAGGGAAAGCTGTTACTGGGTTAGGTACTTTTTCTCAGTTGCACATGTGGCAGTTTCCACAGACAGACTGAAAAAAAAGCTGTAATATCTATGGCTTTTGTTTAAAGTGGTTTATGTCCAGATAGGATGGGGAAGTGTGTTGGCAGTGTAAAGACAGATGTACCAGGTTCCTCCTAAACCAGGGTCATTTTCATGGAAACCTCTTTGTTCTCTGCTTTTTCTCTCCCTCCTCTCTTTAACTAAATGAAGCATGTGGTTTAAAGCCAAAGCTGATAGATACTAGAATAACATAAAATCTAACTTAATTTTCATAATATTGTGGGGTTTGATATTCCAAAAATCTGTCCCTGTGGGTAAATATGTATGATGAATCTCCCTGGAGTTGATTGACACAATATAATATTTACTTGAAAAACGTTTGCAGTTTTATGTTGCAGGATTCCAGTCCTTGGACAGTTTGATTTTAATTTGTTTCTTGAAAATCTCACCGGGATCAATGTAAACTTTGTTGGATGTTGAAATTGTGCTGCATGTGTAGAAAGAGACAAAAATGAAATATTTGATGGGTTTGGTAGGTCTGCATGGCTGTATGCAGGGAGGATACTTGGAAGACTAAAAAATAGATTATGCATTTTTAGCACTTTACTATCTGTAACAAACAAAGGTTTGTTTCCTCCCCTTTGGTAAAGATGAAATCCAAGTGTTTCTTTGCTTCTTTTATACACCCTTGTACTCTTTGAGGTGGCTTTAAATTTTCATCAGTGTCACATGAGGTAAAATGTGTATTAAAGCATTAAGGAAAATGAGGTTAAGACATGCACTGTCTAATAAAAGAAATTAGTATTTTTTGGCAGTCATCCTTTGGCCTGTGTGATTTTTTTCCAAAGGGCACTGACATTGCTCCTGGTTCCTTTAGGACTGTCATTCTGTGTGTGGACATGTTTTTTACCCACTGACCTTTTTTATTTATTTTCTTGAATGCCAAATACTTAATGTGTCATTTCTGGCAGAAAGTTCTGGTGATCAAAGAGGAAACAAAATGGGCTTGAAGCAAGTTGCTGGAAAGGCACACACGAGATGGCACAGCCATGGAAAGCTCTTTTTTTTCCTGCAGGAATTGAGTACCAGTCCTCATACCAACTTAATGAACACAGGAAGAAGCACATACTTTCCTGGGCCTGGAAAGCAAATGTGGTCTCGGAGTGCAAGGTTTACTACCAGGATAATCAGCTAGAGTGGCGCAAGCGACCGCCTGCCAACTTTCTTTTGCCTCCTGTGTACCCGGCCCAATTAACTCCATTCTTCATTCTTCAGTCATCTCCCCAGGTTGCTACCTGGTCTTAATGGGCCATAAAACACATGGCACTGGTCCATATGGAAATGTTTTGGGGTGTAGGGGGTGTCTTAGCCCTTTGTGAGGGTCTCTGAGACTGTCAGGGGCAGCAGTGCTGTCCAAAAGGAAATTCAGAGGATGTACCTGTGCACTATTCCTGATTACTGGAAGAGTCTCTTTGGGTAACGTAGGTCATGAGATGAAAGCTGGATTAGTTTGGGAGAGCCACACAGAGGACCCAGTGGAGTAACCTCAGCCAAGCACAAAGGGAAGAACTTCAGCTGGGATTAGATACCGTCGTTCTTATCTCTTAAACAAGATTTCTTCTTTGCTTCTGCCTGCCTGCCTCCCTCTCAGGAGTGGGGATTAACCATAACTTTTCTAATTGGACTTGTAAATGGATTGTGCTTAGTTACGAGTCCAGCAGCTCGGTTCTTTCCCTGCCATGGCCCCTGTGATTCCTGGACTCCAACCCTCCATCTGCAGAGGTCCATGGGGTGGGAGGTAGCAGGGGGCAGATGGTCTGGTGAAAGACATTAATTCTGCAGACCTCAGATTCCAAAGACAAAGCCCTAGGAAGGCCTGAACTTCTGCAGGTGAAGCTCCACAGGGAGGGAAAGCACCTCGTGCTGTGATGCCAGCAGAAGGAAAGAGGTCCACAGCTTTAGGGTAGGCTCATGCTTGAAAACACTTTAGCAGGCTTGTAACCTTTAAAAGAGATTAGAGCTAGCTAGTAGTTCATTTCTACCTCTGATGTTCAGTTGAGTGGGTGCCCTATATTAGCTGTGAATAGTATGCAAGTGGTATTTCACAGAAACTGTGTAGAGCCAAGGAATGTGTTTGATTATCTATAACTATTCCTTGGGGTCTTCCATGGAGATGTGCTTAAACTCAGGATATAATCCAGAGCATCAGAATTGAAACTATTGATTGAAACTGGAGTAGATCACTGGGACTCTGCAAAAATTTAGGGTTAAGTCAAACTTTTCTCAGATCCTGCCTTTCTTTGCATATTTCTGAGTGTACCCTTGGACTCCAGCTGCTCTCATGAGGACTGAGAATTGGAAAGGTGGATTTCTGACTCCTGTTTTTCGGGGAAAGTTGAGACATATTGGGATAATACATCTGCTCTGTGTCACTCTAAGTCACCTAGGAAATTTAGAACATTTTGTGAATTTAAACCTGCCCTGCTCTCCTGTCATACAGGAAAAACCTGTGGAATCAAATTTACTTCTCAAACATGCTTATTTTTGCACCTTCATCCTCAGTTAGCTCAAGTGACAAAAATCTTGTTTTGGTGGTCCTGAGCTCTGTCATGTGGAGCTGCACATGATAATTTCTGATACCAGAATTCCAGCTTATCAAAATTGCAATAATTCAGAGTTACTGAGATTTTTTTTTTCCAGATCTAACAGAGACCAGGGAAAAGCTACTTCTAGAGAAATGATGCTGTTTTTAAATGCTCACATCCCCAGACTCTGCACCCTGGCAGAGTCCCAGTGTAGTCAGTAGAGCTGCATAAATTTGTCTTTGGTCAGGAAAAGCCCTCATAATTTTAAGTAAGCTATCTCTACATGAAATAATAATAAAATCTCTGAACTTATATCATACAAACATGCCTGGAGAGGGATGAGATTAAAACCAGAGGTGCTGGTACCTGTCAGATTAATTTAGTGACCTCTCCCTGCAAATCCAAATGCACTGACTTCTAGAATTGTTAGGGTAAACCAAAATGGTGATGGGTCACTGGGAGCCAGAAACTGCTCGCTCTGATGCTTTTTGTATTCTTGGTTAGGAAGGAGTTAAAACCAGTGCTGGAAGTGAACCGAAATATTCAGATCAAGAGTTTTCCAGAGGGGGCTGTGCTGACTGAGGGTGGACTTTGCACTTTCTGCTGTTCTCCTGCTCTCTTAAATTGCGAAAGGCGCGTAACAAACCCACTGGCTGTGGGGGCTCCCAAGGAATGGCTCACAAAAAGTAATTTGGTATTGGCCTAGCTCAAGCATTCTCAAAAAAAGTCAAGCCTGGCTTTGAGCTGGAGCACAGTCCCCGGTGGCTGACAGCCATCCTGCCTTGCCCATGCCAGGCTGTCAGGCTGTCCAGGTCAGGTCAGGTCAGGTCAGTGGGGAGCAGTACCCATATCCTTGGTGTGTGTTAGCTGGGACAGAGATATGCTGCCCTGCTCAGTGCAGAGGAGCAGGGCTAGTGAAAATGTTTCACTGCTGTAATTTCAGCAGAGAAAACATGAAAAGGAATAAAAATCAGATCATCTGGGCAGCATGGACTCTATCTCCCATTAGGGATTTGCCACAGGAAGACAGTGCACCTTGTCTGAGGCAGGAATTCTGACTCTTGCCAGGGTTTGAACCCCCATTTCTTTCCATAGCCATGCACCAGTTACACCCTCTCTCACCAGCTCTGTGTCTGCCCTTGTGAGGATGTAATCCTGCTTCTCTGGGTTTTGCTGTGGGGCAGCAGCTGCCAAGGTCCCTGTGCTGCAGGGAGGTCATTTCCAGGGCTAGACCCAGAGAGGCAAAAGCAGGAGTGCTGAACAAGCCTTGGGAAAAACTGATCATCCCTTGGTTAAAATCTTTATTCCTCTGGCCTACTGAAGGTCTGCTGAGGGAGCCAGAGCCCTCATGAAGCTCTGCAGCCAGCTGTTGTGTGCCCGGTGCGGGAGTTAAAACTCACTCAGGCAGTACGGCTGTGTCTGTTGTCTCATCCACTCTAAAATATGCCATCCTGTGTTAATTAGCCTTTTCACACGTGTCAGAAGTGATGTATGATTAATAAATAAGAATATTTCATGTGTTGCCCTTTGATGCTGCGTCAGTCAGACGGTGACAGGGCACAAGCTGTGCTCACTGAGCCCTTACTGCAGGTGGAAACTGCACTGGGGTCTTGACTGCAGCACACTGAGCTGGTGTCAAGGCTTAAAAACTTACATTCAAAAAGTGTCTTGGAAGTATTTCTCAAGAACAGAACATGTTGCAAGTAGTGTATTTCCAACTAGTGAGGGCTGCTTTAGTAACAGTTTTTCTCTTAGCTAATTTCTGTCCTTAGGAGGAAGCGGCTTCTTTCCTCTCTTCATCTAATTCCTTTGCCGTGTTGACCTTCACCTGTGTGACTCGCTCCCTGAAATCCTCTCGGGAGGATCAGTGTCACTTCTAATAAGCCAGCTGTCACTTTACACCAAACAGAAAAGTAAGTGTTTCATTTTTTAAATGGGCCAGGAGAACCCGGCGGCTTTTTCTACCATCCTCATTTTTTTCTAGGGGAAAGTGTTTTGCTTTGACGTGACTGAAAGCGCAAAAAGCGGACTTGAAGCTGCAGATTTAAGTGTCTTGAACGAAGACTGCCATGTGAGGCTTTTCTTTATTTATCAGCTGTACTGAAACGCGATCGGCGTTACAGCGCGGGGTCTGGGCACAATGAGTTTTCTTGTGTTTTCAGTCAGAAGATAAGGGACACACCGTGTCAGGAGCACACTGGGAATGTCTTTCCTTTAGAAAGCTGCACAGGAAGACACAGGAAAAGTAAGATTGTTACACTGAGCTCTTGGCTGCTGATGCAGAGTGCAACTCTGCTTCTTGTTGGGAGTTTTGCCATTGACTCGATTGCGAGCAGGACAGCTTTCCTCTGTCACAGCTGTTTATTTGTTGCTCCCCTTCCACTGCTTTCTGGTGCTGACAAGCACCACCTGTGCCTCTCCACCAGCTTGCACAGGTGGGTTATATTTACACCACTAAGCTTGGAAAGTATTTGAGAGTGGAAGTTAAGGGGAGCACTGTTTTATTTGTGCCTTTCACACAGAAGCTGGTGTCTGAATTCCACAGCTTGTGGAGCACAGGTTTTAAATGGTGTTTGACAAATATGAAATCAGTGTATGTTACTGGCTGACCACCACCGTGGAGAGCATCTTGAGACAGGAAGAGAAAGTGGCAGCTCCAATGCATGAGAGGAAGGCCATGGTTTATTTCTGTGAACCTGGAGGTTGTGTAAGTATGGCTGCTTCTGGGGATTTGACTCTGTGGTGGGGGTTTTGAAGCTGAAAACAGGGCTGTTTGTGGAACAGTCAGATGATGGCAGTGAAACATTACCCCCTGGCTCTGCAGTTAAGCCCTGTGAAGCCAGCCCCTCTTCTCAGGAAAGGCAAAGGCCACTTAGCCATGCTCCTGAGGGCAGTGGCTGCTTGGCTCCCAGGGCAGCTAAGAGCCTTTTGCTCAGTATTGTTTGGAGGTACGGCATTGTGGCAACATCCCACAGGCTCTCCCCTCCCTGTGGGCAACCTCCCAGGAGCTCTTCAAACTTCTGTTGTCACTGCTGTTCCAGAGGAGCCTTTGCCAACAGAGGCTAAGGGACAGCAAGCTGTTTAGTGCACGTTACAGGAGGCTGCCCAAGCTTTACCCTGGATGTCCTTTCTGGCTGCAGAAGTGGGGAGGGCAACTTGCCTCTTGCTCCTCTGGGCATTTAGTTTGTCCTTGTCTCATGATCTGCATAGGCTGGAGGCTTAGGGCCAAAATCTTTCTTCATTAGCACCCTAATTTATACTCTCTGCAGTAACTGAAATAGATATCTGAGAATGATTTCAAGATATTTAAAACTAGTTAAGTATCCAATATATCATTCCTCAGCCTGAGTGAGCCTTGAAACCGTGTATGTATGACAAATATACATCTGTCTCCTCTGTGTCTTCCCATGTGTGGAGGCCTTAAAAAGTTCAAATCTAGAACCCCGTGCTTGGCCCTGCTCTGCAGTGAGCATCCCTAAATTGCAAAGAGGAGGTTATGGCTTCGTTTGTTCAGATTTTGTGTTGGATTTTTTCTTGGATATTTCTGCTAGATGTGTTCCTAAGGCTATGACTTGCAGAGAGTGGTGAATCTGTTATCTAGTAGTGTTTCCTCTTGTGTTTTTGTTTTTCCCCTTGGTCCACTTCAAACAACTACAAAAAGGGGCTATCTAATTTTCAGAAAAAACTGAAACAACCCACCACCAAAGCTTCTGTCCGTAGCAATACTGCACCCTAAAAAAAATACCCTGTAGCCATTAAGCCACACAGCTTTGAATAATTGAGTTTCTCAGCAACAGCTGAAGTTTGTGGCTTTTCAAGTGACTGGAACTGAAGCTCACAGAATCACTGTCTGTTCAAGCTGCTGCCCAGGTGGAAAGCAGAGCTGGGTAATGAGCCAAAACTTTCTATATAAAAAGAAAAAAAGCTTCATTTTCAAGAGTTCTAGGATTGGACTTATTTTAAATAAAAGTGCGTTTATAAGTGTATATATACAAACAT
This sequence comes from Struthidea cinerea, assembly GCA_013397865.1. NCBI lineage: Eukaryota > Metazoa > Chordata > Aves > Passeriformes > Corcoracidae > Struthidea > Struthidea cinerea. The sequence continues at coordinate 193,824 of VZTI01006028.1, forward strand.
ATATGGGAACAACAATAGATAATCAGCCTGAAAAATGTGTAAGGAACAGATGTCTTTCAGCATGTGCTACTTGGATGTAAACCTAGAAAAACAAAGCAGATTCTTTTATGGTTAGATCTCATCATGTAAGGGAAGTCAAGTAATTCGTAGACTTGGTGTAATTCCTTGCTGTTATATTTGGAAAATAGGCAACGCACAATTCAAAAGATAGTTCAGACTTCTTATCTTTGATAAAACTTGGTCCCTGTCACTCCCTGTGGATGTGAGGAGAGTCTCTACTTAGGAAAGTGCAATGTTCCCTTGTATAGGTACGAGGCTCTGCTGCCAGTTAATTCAGTATGCTCTGAGAGTTCTGAAACTGGGCCACTGAACACTTGTTGATGTTTAATCAAATTGTGATTTATGGACTCAGAGTTTCTTCTGAACTTTTTATTACTTAGAGCCTAAGTGACAGTTTCTGTCCCAGAACGAGAAGCCCATTTTGATGTGATATAGCACATTTTTCATATGGTGAGCCTATCCATTGCAGAATTTTGTCTTGTCCCAGATGTAGGGATTTTACTACTTGTAGTCCGCATACATGAATTAATAAAAATATAGGTGTCCTTATCAACTTGTGGTCTAGATGTGGGTTATAATCTTGGATGTTAAAAAAAACACCTTGGAGGAGCGGATTTAAAACATCAGCACACTCAAATTGTCTCACTGAAAATATTCTCAATGTTTTTGGCTGGAACACCACCTTACTCTCATCATTTACATTAGCCTCTCTACAAGCCAGTTGTGAGAAAGCTTTCCCAGACAGAAAACTGCCTTTCTCTCTTCCATATGTTAATCCTTAACTGGCTTAGTAACTTTAGGACTGCGTTTCCCTTTCCTAACTGTATTCCTCATGAAAGTGCTGCAGGTAGGAATCCATAGCAACCACTGAGTATGATGGTCCTGAGTGCCCTGCTGCAGAGGCACAACCTGTGCAATGGAGTAGAGCTCTTGGGAAATGAGTTACCACAAGAAAAGAAACAAAACCAAGCCTCAGCTGGCTGGACAGTCAATACTGGTTGATTTGGTGGGCAAACCTAAATCACTGCTTTTTTTAGTCCAGTGTCATTTTGAAATTAGTAATGTGTTTGAAGCTGGGATAAATCTTCAGTATGCTTCCTGGTAAAGTGTCCTCTAAACTCTCACTGCTATTTTTTTGTCCACTACAAATGGAGAGGCAATGAACTGCCTATGAAATGCAGGATTTGGAGAGAAAATTTTGGTTATGTATTATATGTGCAAACCTAGCTTTGCATTTAGAAGCTGCAACCGAGCTTGTAATGAATGACCTATTATCATAACTAGGAATGCATATTTGCCTTGATTCCCATTTAGCATTTTGTTTTCTATGCCTTGAAATGTGGGGTGACTTTTTAATTTTTTTTTGTTTTTTTTTTGTTTAACTAGAAATAGGTGTGCATGTTAGCTGGGTTTATTTTTAGGGGGGAACGGAGTCTGAAAAAAGAAGCTTGGCTCGTAATTGCTGTGTGAGTGGAAAATGTGTTCCCAAGCGTGTGTTAGGATTAAAACAGCCAACACCTGTGAGAGCTTGTTTCAGTCAAACAGCAGATGCTGTAAATTCCTTAGTACATAATTTGGAGTTACCATTCTTATTCTGAGTGTATAAATCTGTCCTCTCCCCTGCTTTCTTCTTTGAAGCCCCCCAGATCTGCTTTCCTTTTCTGTCTCTAAAATGATCCCCAAGCCCTCACTCTCTGTTGATCCAAAAAAGAGTGCAACTTCCCTTTGAGACCTTTGGAATAGCTGTGTGCAGTAAAGATTATCTCCTGTTGGATCTGTTAATCTGCAGCAAAAGTTGTGATTTATGCAGTTATTTTTCACGATGTCCTGCAGGACCCAGCACAAGCTGCCGAAAGGTCAATGGTGGAAAGAGGCCTGGGTGCTACACACAGGTCCAAAATGATGTAACAGTAAATTGCAGCGCTGGTAAGTGTCTTGCTGGTTTGAAGGATGGCAATGTGACAAAAATAGAGTCATTGTCTCGGTCTGAGCTTCATGGAGAGGGTTTTGTGCAGAGGTGAAAGCAAAGAGAGGAAATGCTGTAAATTGCCAGGACTACTATGAAGTCCTTTGCTCACCTGTTAGTGTTGCTTGTTCATAATAAAGTACCAAAGTGGCAAAACAGTTTGGTCATAGTTATGGATATGCCTCTGCTGCGTTTTTTAAAAAACAAAAATGGGGCAAGTATGATAAATAGGGAGGACAGAGGTGTTGCGTCTCTCTGTTTGATCATTTAAATTTCTAATGCTTCTGGATCTTCTGTACTCCCATCATGGTGATGAGTAGAAGTCAAACCACCACCTTAATTCTAATGCTGATCAGAACATGGTAATAATCAAAATGAGGTTTGATGTAGATTGACAGGAATGTTCTGGTTGCAGCACAAGTCCTTGTCCAAACTAAAGTCAAAGATGGAAGGCTGCTCCCTGGGTGCTAAGGATTTCGGTTTGTTACTGCATGAATAGATGAGAGAGGAATTTACTTTCTTTATGAAGTTTCCTCATTCAATTGTCTTCAGGGAGCTATTTTAAGACAAAAGAAGAAAAGCAAAAACCTTGTTCTAGAGGTGAAAGGAAGAGTGGAACTTCAGAATCCTAGAAATTGCTTTTTAAAAATGATCCTACTCATAGACTGCATGAGGTGAACACTATTTTTGCCTCTTTTGAATTATAACTTTTAGTGAGAATGCAGCTGCCTGCTGTGCAGTGCTCAAGAGCAGTTCCAGAGCTCATGGACTCATGCTCTGTTCCACCTCCCAGTAAGACCCCACATACACAGAAAAATGACCTGGTGGCAGGATGTGATCCAGATGATGTCATTGGATTCAAGAATATTCTTTTCCTCATCATAGTTCCTGGGTGGTTTCCATGGATAAACATGCCATCTAAATGAGGTACTTATAAAAATGTGCATTTTCCTGGAGTGAGGTTATTTCACAAGCACCTGGTAGCAGATTTTGGAGTTATTTCTGTGCAGAGGCTGGCAATCATGCCTCAAGGACAGACAGAAGAACAGTTTTAGATTTAATCAGGTTCCCTATACCTTGAGTTCCTCTTCATGGTTTCTGCCTTTATGATCCTAGTCGACAGCTCTTGCACTTAATGGTACGAGATAATTTTGGCTTTTCTCTTGAATCTTGCATTTTTTTGGACCCAGCTGGGAAGTCTCATTATTTGTTTCTATTTTCAGCAGAAAACTGAAACTGTCGTTCTCAAAACTGGAGCACAACAAACTACACCACAAAATAGTAGTAAATAAAACTTATTATAAACCAAACAAAAACTTTGTATAGTATTGTGAATCTCTGTACCATTTTGTCAAAGGCAGGCCACAGTTTAATTGGGCTTTCAAAATAGAAAAATTAAATTAATCTAATCTATTTCTATGGAAAATAAATGAGACACTTCTTATCACATGAATAAATTTTTCCTTTAGAATACTGTTTTGCACCATTATGGCTTCAAGTACCATTTATGTTGTCTGCTAATGAAAGGCCTCTGTAGCAGCTAACACATCAGGTATGGAAAGGGCTCAAAATTCCCAATTCCCTTAAAAAGTGAATACAGTGTGTCAGAAAGGAGAGGAGAAGGGGGAAAAGAGTAAGGAGCTAGAACTCTTTAATAAAAAGAACTAGCCTGGGGAGAAAAGTTCCTGTGAAAGGATAATACATAAAGAGTTTTTCACACTGCCTCAAGTTTTTGTTAAAAACGTATTCAAGATTTATAAAGATTTTTTCAGTTTAAAATACTTTTTTTTTCTTCTCTCTCCCCTCTCACAGCCTAGGTACCTCCAAAACAAATTGATGGAATGGGCACAGGGATAATTGGTTTGAAGAAAATGAGATGGGGAGGCAAAAATTGAAAAATATTTCTAAAGAAGGATTTGCTTTAAGGAGGCAACTGACCCATCTCAGTGTTGTAAAAGTGTTATTTGAGCTTTCAGGCTGTATTGGCCCAATGGCTGTATTAGTTGTTGCATATGCTAAATAAAAGTAACTATAACTCTAGATTTTGGAGGAATACTGACATGCAACTTTATTTGCCAAATCCATATGTTCATCACTTGTTGTGGATTTCATTCCACAAACAAAGTGCCCATGGGTGGTGATGAGATCATATCTGAAATACCAGACGGATTCTGTCATGGCTCCAGGTCTCTGCAGAGCAATGCCTGACTCTGCAGTGCCTGCCTCCCTTTGACCTGGCTGATGGCTGGTATTTCTGGAAAGAATATTTCAAGCTTGTGGCTGTTCCTCTTTTTCTCTTTTTTTTCTTTCTTTTTTTTTTTTTTTTTTTCCTTCCTTTTCTTCCCAGGAAGCCCAAAGGCCCCAGGGCAGGGTCTTCATGGAGGGGAGACCTGTAGTTTGGTTTGGCTCAACCTCTGATTTATTGAGGCTGAGCTACTTCACAATTTCCAGTAAAAAAACCAAAAAAATACGTTTGTGTCAAAGACTTTTTATTTTTATTTTGATTGCTGTGTAGTTTAACTGCCTCAAACTGGGGCCAGCCTTTGTTTTGTCTTGCAGTTAAGTAACTCTGGCATTTAAGATAGCCTGCAATTACTGTACAAACTATCATTTTTCCATTTCAAAAGTTAACATTTCTCCATGCTTGCAGCATTATCTCAGATACCACAATTATGTGCATCCTCAGGAGGAGGAAATGTCTGTGGCACATCACCATACTGTGGTGTGGTGAGTGCAGGGAAGTGTATTTTGGGGGTTTCTGTGATAAGTGTTCTGGTGGAGCCAGGTTCTCATAAGTGTCTGATGAGAAAAGTTACTTCGCAGCACATTTTGTAATTGCCTTTCCTAGGAAGGTTTGTGGCTATTCATTCTTAAGTGATTTATACATATATGTAGGAAAGGTAAATACAAGGTAAATTGTAGCAAAAATAAAGTAGTGAATACCCAAAGTCTCATTTAGTCTTAGGCACACATGAGAACACAATCCAGGAGTCAAGAAAGACCAAAAAGTGTTTCTAAGTAGGCAATGGTCTCAAACATTTGAAATTAAAACCAATATGCAAGGAGACAATTTCCTGCAGGAACTGCTAAAAGAGCAGATTGGCTGTGGCAGACCTGGGAAAACAGTGCTGTGCTTGATTTGTTTGTTCTGATTTGCTCTTTGGCTTCCTGGAATTTTTAGAGTTCAAGCTCAAATATGTGGTACCTACAAGCAAAGCAAGAATAAATCCCTACCTTGCCTTTTTGTCAGGGGTTTGCTATTTATTTTTTCAGGCAATATGCAATCTGCATATGACACGGAGCACGTGGGAAGGCAGGGATTTCGTCATTGATCTCAGATGAGCTGAGTTCCTGATGGCTTCAGTGCTCTGGAAACTGAGGGATATTTGCAGATGGATTTGGATTTATAAGATCTGCTGCAAAAATAGATGCAATTTTAACAAAACCTTTCACAAGAGGCATATAAATTCTTCTGCCTTTTGCCAATGTATTAACTAGGGATGTTGAAAAGTTATGTCAATCTCTCCCTTGCCCGGAGCTGTGGGGGAGAACTATGTTACAGCCTTTAAGTATGACAGCTTTCTATTCTTGTAGAGCTAATCTGTCAAGTCAATTTTTTAATGAGTAACTTTTTACAGGGACGTAGATTAATTGTTTATTATGCAAATGTAGTCCAAGATCACTGCTAGTTTATTTTTCTTTAATGTTAACATAGAAGGAAATGTAACCTGTTCAAATGCTTTGATAGTTTGATGTACTAGGATGGCCAAATACTTCAGTTTTTCTTTCTGCTCTTTCATGACTTTGAGACAGCTGGTAAACACTTGCTTCATTCTGCATAAAAGGCGGAATCAGCTCTGTTTATTGTTGAACAATGTAGTGTTAGGTACACTCTCTTTGGTGAAGAAAAGATTAAAAAACCCAGGGAAATACAATCCTAAAGCTTGGCTGACGTCATTGTTTGGCAGCCTATTTAATATAGGAAGTCTTGTCTCCTCCTCAAAGTTCTTTGGAGTTCAGGAGAGGCCTGTCTTGTGTTTGGTCTGCTTGTCCTGGTCTGTTCCATGGCTTTGCTCTCGTCTGGAGGAGGGGAGGCTGCAAACCCTTCCTGCTGCAGCATCACTGCCTAAGGTCTTCTCTCCCGAAGACCACACATGGCGTTTTATACGGCTTCTGCTGTAATAAATCACATAAAGCAGCCACTCGTACAGGGCTTGTAAGAGCTGACTTTTTGTTTTGTCTCGGTGGTGGTCTGAATAGTGCTGGTACTCCATGCACCTGCCGGGTATTAATAGGAGAAGAACAGGATACAATTTAAAACTTATATTTTATAACGTTGTTCATTTTAGTGTTGCCATGGAAGGTGACAACACCTTGAAAAGAGAGATTCGCTCTGGATTTTAATTTGTGCAGTTAATGATATGTTTACATCAGAAATTATTAAATGCACAGTGGTTTCTTAATATTTTTATAAAAATTCAGGGGTTGGCCAGTTAGATAAATTAATCACGAAATGATTAAAAGTCTAGTAGAAATCTATGAGTGAAAGTAGATTCAGTTCTGTAGATGTGGGCAACAGAGCTGGTGTAGGGTCTGGAGCACAAGTCCTCTGAGGAATGGCTGAGGGAGCTGGGAGAAGAGGAGGCTCAGGGGAGACCTTTTTGCTCTTTACAACCACCTGAGAAGAGATGTGGGGTTGGCCTCTTCTCTCAGGCAACTAATGAGGAGATGAAATGGCCTCAGGCTGCAGCAGGGGAGGTTCAAGCTGGACATCAGGAGAATTTCTTCACTGAAATGGTTGAGCGTTGGAATGGGCAGGGTTGCCATCCCTGCAAGTGCTGAAGGAACGACTGGATGTAGCACTTAGTGCTATGGTTTAGTTGATGACATGGTGATCGGTCAAGGGCTGGACTTCATGATCTTGGAGGTGTTTTCCAACCTTGATGATTCTATGAAATATCTGTAGTCCCTTAAATACCTTGGATGGGTAGAAGCTCTCTTGGAGCTATCAGAAATGTTTTTTGCTTGATAAACTTAGCACAAGTGTCTGATGTCTCAGTTTTACAGTAACCTTGCTTGTTTGAGCAGGCAGTGTGATATCAGGGAGGGCAGTAACCTTCAATGTGTTACTAAAACAATCAGGTTTTGCCTGTCTGCACAAGTCCACCGTGTGTATGGAGCGAACAAAGTCCTCCTCTACCTTTTACTCTCAGTTTAGTCTGTTAACAAAGAGGGGGAATTACCTTTAATGAGCCCAAGAAGTAGCTATGCCCATTCTCATACCCCTTTAAAACAAAAAGCAGCCAGATGTGGCTCTGATTTTAATGGTAGTTGGATGCAGTCTTCCCTTGCACTGTGAGCACTATTTTGTAATATTGCCCTCAAATATTGTACAAATGGATCAAAACCAATGGCTAAATACACTAAAATATAAGGAAATAGTGAGAAAACACTTGTTGTTTATGGTTTGTCCAAAATATTCTTCTGAAGTAAAAAAAAAAGTGATGCAGAAAGGGTCTTCAGTGAGATTGTTTAAATGTTGAGCAGCTGGCCAAAGTTCAGTGCAAGTCAGCTCTGTTGGCAGGGATCCATCACAGTGGAGAGCTGATCAATATCAGTTCACAAGCTGAAAATACTGGTATATAACCTGTTGTGTCTCACTGTATGTAGCTGTAACTTACACTTTTCTGCAACAGCAACTTGAAAGTTCAGCCTTTAAAGTGCCACTAGAAATTATAGGCAGTAATGACATTAGATCGAGGTAGGTTTTTTAACACTGCAGTATCAAAGGAATATTCCCTGGTCCAACAAAACTTTGGTGACGAATGAAGTGCTTGTGTTGACAAGAGGTTGGTAGGTTCACTTGATAAATAATATTCTTTTCTTTTTATTTTAATTGAAAGGAGAGATGCAATCTTACATCCTACCATATTTTTTTCCTAATAAGCTGGTTTTCAAATCACAGTGTGAGTTTTCAATTTTCATGTTCAAAATACCCGTTTGTGCCAGTAATTTCTGTACAGGGGAGCAGAAGCTGACTGATTAAGTTGTGTATGCTTGTGAGCCACCATACTTTGTCACCCCCACAGTGTGCTGACACAGTGTTCATGTATTTGAACACTGTCTTTTCCCACAGATATGTAGCTCTTGCATCACCTCTTTTTACCAAAACAGGACAGTATGTGCACTGACTCTTTAGGATATTGGTAAAGAATGAAATAAATATGCATATAACTGAAAGCAGCCCTTATTTTTCACCCTTACTCTCTTTTCTACGTTTTCTTTTTTTTTTTTCTAAATGATAAACTAATTTTTATCTGAGCTTGAGTTGTGATTTCATTGTTCCTTGTTCAGCTTGTTATTCACAAGATCCTCTCTGCTTGTGCTATTTTTTCTATATGAATCCATGTTATTTGCAAGACTGTTTGCCTGCAACTACCTATTTTTGGTATTGTTTCTTCACTGAGACACACGTCTAAAGACTTGGTAGGTAGCTGTGCGTTTTGTTTCTAGTATGAAAGCTGTGAAGGTCTGTGCAGCCCATTGCTGTGTCTTTTACTTTATCATTGGAAATAGATTGCCAGCTACAATCTGTGTGTATTTAATTTGTCCAAAAAAATGTGTTGGCCAAATTTTCACATTTTAGAGTTATTCAATTTACCCTAATGGTCTTTAACTGAGAGTTATGTTCACACAGTAGAGGATAAAATAGACTGAAATTTTTTTCTCAGAGCTATTAAATTTTTCAACTTGATGAGTTCCCATCCAGTCCAGAACATACAGGTTTTTGAGTGTGTCCAGTGTCCCTATCAAATCTGGCAGCCAAGAGTTAGATTGCTTAGGGTAATTGGAAGATAAAGGAATAGTGCAAAGCGAGGAATGTGATTATTTCTACAAGGCAGAAACTTGCTTTATTTGACAAAGAACATGCTCAAACCTTAATGAAATGGTTTGGCTTTAAGCACACGCTCTGTATCTTCCTGGCCAGACATGCATTTTGCAGAATCAGGGTGTGAGTGACGCTCTGGGCTGCACAAGAACTAGGGACAGAATGGGACTTGTGCTCTAAGCAGAGAAACCACATGTCATGGAAAGCGTGTCACTTCTAAAGGAACTACTGGGGGCAACAGCTTCCATGTAGACCTTAAGGCAGGTGGGCTATGCAGCCATCCCCTATGAGGCATTTAGGCAAGGTTCTGAATCCAAGCTATGGCAGGAGGGTCGTGTTCTGTTCAGTGTTGCTGTTACTGGGAGCTTCTGTACCAGATTTCTCTTGAATTTCTTCAAGAGTTGTGTCAAAGCCTTAGAAACCACTGGTACTCTAAGTATTTCAATGGTGAAACAGCAGCTGTGCTGACATGAGCCAGAGGTGGCACATGCACGAACCATGGAGTGTTTGGGGGGGTTAAAGGCAAGTGCCAAAGCACAACACAACTGATTTCAATGAAGACTCACAAGCAGCTTGTCTGGGAAGTGCTGAGGCTGCTGGCCCGAATGTAGCAAAGCATTTCAGCAGGTGTCAGGCTTTGAACATGTGAGATTTTTCATTTTGTTTCATATGAGCATCCTTAAGTAGTTCGCTGGATTGGGATCCTGGCAGGACTGAAACCTTAAGTATCTTTGCACATTAAGCAGCATTAGTTATAGCAAGAATTTCTTTGGATTTGCAGCTTTTTCTTAAATTCTGTAACATAGTTATACTGTTTCCCTATTGGTAGTTCCTGCTTCTTTTAGTGCTTGAAAAGATTGACTGGGTTTTATAATATTTAAGAATCTACATTTTCTTCCTACTAGATATGCAAACATGTTTAAATAGCTTGGAAAAAAGAGACCAATCAATAAACCCTGCAAAACTAAAACTGATGAAAAATACACCTCTTGCACAGCTTTGAGGCTGTCCATAGAAAAAATTGCAGTCTTGTCAAACAAGCCATCACAGAGAAGTACTTATTTGTTTTCTGGCCTGCCAAAAAAAAAAAGTGATTTTGAGAGCTATATTTGCACTTAGCATGGAGGCAAAGATAAAGCATGTCCAGCAACAGCTCAGCTGAGCTCAGCTTATTCTGAGCTGTAAGAACTCACACTTAACAGCAAACCATCATAAATGATGGATTAGTCCTTCTACAAAATGAGTGCTGTTGAGCTTGGTTCTGCTTATGTTTCATGATTCCATTACACACCTTTGTGTCTCTCTGGTGATGATACCTTTCCCTTTTGTGAAGTTTCTTCATGCTGTTTTTGTATATTATTGAAGAAGGAATTGGGAGACTGGATGGCAAATACTGAATGCAATGCATTTTTCAAAAGGTGTTAGTTGTTTGCCAAAACTAGCTGAATTAAATGACTTTTCAGCATAGAACAGCATATGTTTCTTTTGGCTGATGAGAAGAAAGCTGAAGCAAGGCTGGGAGAGCTCTCATGATTCAGCCAGCAGGACTTGGACTGTACTTGCCCAGTTTGCAGTATTGTAGCTCACAAACTTCCTGTTGATCTTCTAAAACAGATTTTTACACATTGATTGAGGGTCTCTTTTGGCTTGAAAGGAGGGAGAATACAGCAGTTTTTCAGTGCAGAAGGGGTGTGTTCCAGCTGTAGGTTCTCTGTCTGCCTAGCTAACGAGTCTGCCTGAGATGGACTTCAGCAGTTTCCAATATTGAAAACTGGGCCAGGCAAAAAAAAACATAGAGGACATGATTTCATAAAGAATTTTACTTAATAGAAAATAAAAGAAAATCTTTAAATGCAGATCTTTTGGAAATGAGCACTGTTACTGCTGTTCCTCCAGCTGGTTAGATTTAAACTTGTAATTACAGAAGCATACCCAATAAGCTGGCCCCCAAAATATGATACTAGTTGCCTCAGTCGCATCACAGACCTGACTATTATCTTGAGGTTGCAAAGGTTTTCCAAAGGGATGAATTTGCCCTTTCATTTCTCTTCCAAAAATTCCATTTTAGTAATGAAACGTGATCTCAGCTTTCACTCCTTTTTCCAGTGGAAGTAAAAGGAATTAAGTCTACTTTCAGCATTATGTCAGCTGCTGGTCAAGGCTTTGGTTTATGATCTGAATCTATGGTGGTATCCAAGTCTGCAGGTAGGCCAGTATTCACAAGAACTCTGGAATAAGTAGAACCCTGCACCATCCACCCCTTTCCTGGTGAGTCTATTAATTCAATGATGGTAAATGCCTCTTGGAGCAATTCTCTGACCTTAGTTCTGCTAGTTTGTCTTTGTTCAGGTTACTGAAGGGGGAACATGTGGAAGACGTAGCAATGTCTTGGGCAATATGTGTGTGGGTTTTTTAAAAATTTTTTTTTTCTTGGTTTTTGTTGGTTTTTTTTCCCTCAGGAGAAGTTTCTGTGCTCAATGCAGTGTGAGTGCAAAGTATCTATGCGGGGCTAAAGCATTTACTGCTCTCCAGCCCTCCGCTCTGCAGGCCTGCAGCAGGCATGAACACACTCAACAATCCTATAGAGAACTTGAAAAAGTGGCTTGTGGGGGAAATGTCTGCTTGTTTATTGGGATGGATTAAAAGACAGAAAAGTAAATGTCATGTCTAAGTACTAAGATGTGCTGCTGCGCTGTGTAAAACAAATTGAACTTTACATCTATATTGCATTAGTGCGCTGCCTTCTTTGCTGTTTGTGATATATAGTTTTGAAAAATACTTTCAAGCCCTAATATGAGCATTTCCTTGGTCACATAATTTGAAGGAACAGTTTATGGTTTAAAAGGGAAGGGTTTTTTCTTATTCACCTTTTGGTTCATGTCTTTACTTTTTATATTTTGTGGACTTAAATGTTCTCGTAACTGTTACGAGGCGAAGTGAACGCCAGAATAAAAATCTCAGTTTTTGAGAAATGAACATTGCCTTCATTCACAGTAATAAGAATATCTGTTCTTTGTTTTCCTTAAGTCAGATTATTTTAATTGACAGTAATTAATATTTTTTTTACTAATGTAGTATCAGTTGACTTTAATAAGTTTTGTGTGATCTAAGTTCTTTTAGTACTCAGCTCACAATAAATTGTTTCTAAAAGTTATTGATAAAGTTACAAAAGTTTTTTAAGACCAGCTAAATGCTTTTCTGCTTTATGACATCTTTTCAAATCATTTTGATTTAAAAATTATACTTCATGTACCTTATTTAATAGTGAAAACAAATGATATTTTTAACTAGCTTGGTATTGATAAATTCTTAATATTTACAGAATATAAATGTTATCCCTATGGATCATATCTTTTAGACTCTGCTGATTGTACAGGAAAGCAGCTTTTAGTTTTCCCTTACTGGTCCAATGCTGCAAAATAAAACCAGGGTACAAGGGAAAGGAAGTGTACCTTGAGTACAGTGAGTTTTCTGTGTGGGGCAGTGGTACCCAGGGATGCTGCATTTTCCCTGCAGTTTGCTCTGTTGCATATGCTGAATTCTAGTTCATTGCCTACTTCAGAGCAGAGTATAAAAATTTCAGAGAAAGTAGAATAGCTGTAAACTTAGATTAAATTAATGGACCATAGCATAATATTTTTAGATTCCAATTCTCTATAGCAAGAGGAGTGAGCCACATTTTCAGCTGGTGTAACCTGGCACTGATCCATGATTGCTCTCTTTTGTTGATATACATGCTGTCCTCCAGTAAAACAGAAGCTGTTTATCCACTGTAGTTTATATTGATAATGAATCTATATCAGAACAGAGTTTTACTCTGGAAAAGTAACTTTTCAGTTTATATGTCAGATGTGAGCTTTGTGTTTATTCTGGAATCCATATTTCACCCCGAAAATGAGTCTTTGCAAATTTGGAAAATATTTCTGGGCTTTTTTTTTGTGATGCTTCTTAATTTGAAAAACTGATCTGATTTCTTGAGGGTTTTCGTTCTTCAGCTTCTGCTTCAGGAGACCTACTGGCATGTGGAGGGAAAAAAATATTTTAAGACTTGTTCAGTTGAATGAAATGGCCTGTTGATCATTAACTGTCTTCAAAAGACAGATGGAGTACCACCAACAGATTAAACAGGTGGAAAAATGTCTATACAAGAACTTTACTGTAATTGGAAACAAACCATTAGAAACTGTTGTGGGGAAGTCTTTGAGGGCTGGCTGGGTTATACACCTTCCCAGGCACTGCAGTTGGGAAAACCAGCCTGTTGAGAGTCAAGCCTGTGAATAATTAAAACTAGGTCAATTTGTTCTCAAAGATCATGATCTGAGTAATTTTGAAACATGAGCTTTCTTCATCTAAAGACACTGCACTGTCAAGCGTACACTGCATATAGGATTTGAACATGACTTTCCAGCGCAAGTGCAAGGGAGTTGGAAGTGTTTGATTGCACCAACGGCAGACTGACCTTTTGGCATTTCATTTTTGCCAGCTCCTGTTTGTTACAGGCCAGGTAAGGTGTTTCAGGATGGGTGGTTGATTTTTTTTTTTTTGAGAAGAAGTATTCACGATGTGTCACAAAAAATCATTTTGACGTTGTGTGACAGAGCAGGCAGATGAAAGCGTTGACGTCAGTCCCTGCCACAGCAGTGACAGACTGAAACGTGTGCTCCTGGTTTTTTTAACTTGTGTCTTTATCAGTAGCAATTCAACACATTGATGTGTAAACTGTTAGAGGCAAAAGCCAGCTCCTGGGTGTCTGCAGTCACTGATACTAGCTCAGGCTGAGGGCTGAGGTTTTATTTTATTTTAAAACCATGGTATTCAATGTTAATCTTTGTCTTGGAGCCTGAAGAGTTTGTGTATTGGATTCTGGAACTCCCGCTTCAAATATAACGTTGAAATGACAAATTTACTCCTTGCCTTTTGCAACAGGGTTTAGTTTTGATTTGTTTCTAAGCTCTTTAGAATAGAAAGAAAATGAAGATAGAAGAATATCTAACCTGTGCTGGAAGCTTTGGTTTTCTTTGCTGTAGTAGTGAAGATGGTGATGTGGCTGCTTTAGTCCCTCTACACACAATGCTTGCACACCTATACACGAAAACCCACCAGGAAGGTCTGAGTGTCTGCAATAGCTGCACTGAGAAACTAAAGGCAGAAAGTGAGCTTGAAACACTCTATGTAGTTGTTTTTGCATAGTTGATCTATCTTGTCTTAAGAAACACACTTTGATTTTTCTAGATCTGATTTCTGTTCCTTACGGTTTCTCTGTACTCTCTCCCACAGCCCACAATTATTCTGCCAAATGAAAATGAGAAAATGTACTAACTGTGTCTATACTGAGGAAGTGGTTTGTTATATGAAACCTATAAATGCTGATACCAAAACTATAGCTGATTATATGGATGTGGGCCCTGGAAAGAAGGAAAATGGGGTCTGTTTGCTAGCTAAAGGGAAAAATTTTGCTGCTGCCTAGGCTTTTTGCCAAGGCACAGCTGAAATAAGGTTATTTTAGGTGTGTGTTGTGTGAGAGCCTTTTGTTTCTTTGATTTTTATATAAGTTCTCATATGAACACAGCTGTGAACAAAGAGCAAGCCTGGTTTGATCTCACGTTGTCATGGACTTGCAAGTGAAAAGGTGAGTGCATACTTTGACAACTGAGCATGGGACAGGGCTCCCAGTGCTGCCTTCAGCCCTGAGTCGGTGCTGTGCAGCTCCCTGGTATGGCTACAGTGGTGTCTGGGCAGACCCAAGGCAGATGCTGCTCTTGAGATTCCTGTTGCAGTGCTGGTTGAGGGGGTTTGACAGCTGGAATTGGTCATAGGAGCAATTGCTGGCAGCAGAGTGGGAGACAAAACTGTGGTGTGTTGGTACCTGCAGAGCTCTATCCTCTCTGCTTTCTCCAAGTGTCCATGCTATCCAGCAGGGATCTTCCTGCCAGCCCTGAGTTAGAGCAGCTATTTAATACAAACATTGGCTCTCATCCTGGGAAAATGTAGATTGGGGAACATGAGGTGGGTAAAAAGTTGGATTTCCCTAGATATATTAGGATAAGGTCATGATGCATGGCACTCTTACACAACAGTGTAGTCAGTGAGGTGCAGAGCTTTACTCATCTCTCAAACTGAGATTTGCTGTTGAAATTCTGTCATCCTTCTAACTTATGAAGTATAAACTTTGTTACTTTTATACCCATGTTATTTTTTTAATAGCTGGGACCTGCCCTTTGATGTAAGCTAGAAAATCAGTTAATCAATAAATTTTCTTTAAAGGAAAAAGCAGCGATGAATATTCAGCAGTTGTAAAAATGCTCTTGAGATTGCCATGTAATAGAGGTGAAATAAAAAGTGGAAGCTAATTAGTGTTCCAGAAAATGGGATATTCATCTATTTATAGGAATTTGAGGCTTCATATGCCAGGTTTTATAATTTAGTGTCCAGAACATCCTTGATTTTAAGCACTTCTGGAAAAATCATTAAACGAAGGAAAAGTAAGAGGAATGTTTAAAAAGCCAAATTATGTTGATTTACAAAAGAAAAATGCAGCCAACATGAATTGCAAAGTATAACACTGTGCTGTGTCTGAAATGTGCTCTCATCATTGCTGAAGCTTTGCCCCATGCCAGGGACTTACTGTCTCCAGCACAGACTGATGTCCTAAGCATGAGATGCAATGGGACTTTTCAGGGTGCATCTTCTTCACTTATGTGGTCATTTGCAATGAAAGTGCCTCCCCAGAGCAGATTTTTCTTTTATATCTATTCTCTTGCATTCTTTCTGTTTGAGTGCTCTTGCCTCTCCCATTTCTAGCTCCTCTCCTTTGGAGAACATCCGTGGGACTTGTGAAATGAAGGTGACCTTTGGTTACCGTGAAAATGTTAAAAAAAATGTTTCTGGAATTTCA
The DNA here is from genome assembly GCA_013397865.1 of Struthidea cinerea. Lineage (NCBI taxonomy): Eukaryota > Metazoa > Chordata > Aves > Passeriformes > Corcoracidae > Struthidea > Struthidea cinerea. The sequence goes on from VZTI01006028.1 coordinate 209,634, forward strand.
CTTCTATGGAGATGTATTAAACAGCTCCTGACATTGTGGGAGACCAGGAAACCCTCAGGGAGTTTTTGTACCTTGTGTTTGGTTATATTAAAAATACTCTGTCTATAATTTTTTAAATCTAAACATGTAAAAATTATGAAATTAAGTGTTATAGGGTGACATACTCAATATCACATGTGGAAATGCTGCTTGGTTTTGTATTTATCTAAGTATTACCATAGCTGGAAAACAATGTCAAGGGCTTTGAGAGGAAAAAAGGCTCAAAACAAAACTAAGCAGAGCTTGATATGATGTGAGCAGAGATGGGCTGTTCATGTCACTTATGGTGCTGTTTTCCAGCTGATGTGTGTGCCTGACCCTTAATGTCTGTGAATTGGGATGTTGATGCAAATGCAGCCCACCTGCCCCAGCTGGAGTGAAATTGTGCACTGTATTTTGATATAATTTCATTTATGTGTGAAGGATGTTCAGGTGCTTTGTAAGTAATCCTTGCAAATCAGGTCCATCTGTAGCAGTTCACATCCTTGTGCTGGAGAAAGTTGTGCACAGTGTGGACAGGGCCCCTGCTCGGGACAGCAGGGACTGGCAGTAAGTGGGGATGAGGACAGGAGCTGTGAGCATCAACATTCCTGCCTGTACCATCTGAGAGGAGATGAAGTCAAGTGACTCATCCTAGGCCAAGTCATTCCTTCCAATCGTTGCTCTTGTATTTTCTTGGCAGCAGTATGGCCCCATTATCAGGCCAGCTTGGCCGTGTTGTCACTGCTGGTGGGAGTGGCCCACGGACCTGTGCTCCCGCTACAGCCTGGCCCAAGGGAAGGGAAGATTTCTCTGTGAACAGCTTAGGGAAAACTCAGCTGCAACGTGGGCTCCCCCTGCCTCCTCCGGTGTCTTCTAACTTTTGCTACTCCAAGCAGCCTATTCGGAGCAACTGTTCAGAATCTGAGCAGCTGAGCAGAAATTTTGAACTCTCAAATATTCAGTTTTCAATACTGCTTGGTGGTGTTTTGATGTGTAGCAATTTTACTGGCAATGCACCTTGACTGTCTCAGTTCCTCTGAATTTTCCTGTTTGGCTGTCTGGGGGGATTTTGGAACTCGAAAAATATAAGTGTTCTCTATTTGGTGTAGAGAAGTCTATTCTGGTGAATTAAATTATTAAAAATGTGGATCCAGGTTCATGTTGTCCTTGCATTTTGTTATCTGTGGTTTTTTTTTTTTTAGATTTCCTTTTGATAATTTAGCCTTCCTGTGTGATTTTAAGTGCCACACAGTGTTTTCACTCTTCTTAACTACTAGATGAAGGATTGGCTTGCAGTCTATTTCAGTGCCTTTCAGGCAGGTGATTTTTCAGTGGAAATTAACTGTGGAATGTTTCAGAAAGTCATCACAGGTTTAAAGGATTTAAGTCCAAGCCACTTCCTTGTGCACCGGAGGGAATGTCAGCAGATATAAGTATGTTTAGTCTGAGAGCAGGAGGGTGAACAAGGCAGACATTGTATGAAGAGGTGTAGGTTGAGCAGAGGTAGCCACCAGGGACTGAAGGACCAGAGTGTTGCTTATTAAGGTCTGGAACTGTTCTTACTATTACTTGTATTGCTATAGTATCTGAAAAGTATTTAAAGGGGAGGGGATTTTTTGCAAATAATAGTGGAGCAATCTTTGCCGAATAAAAGTTGGCACAGCTTAGAGCCACTGAAAACCTTGACTAAAATTTTCTTAATGTGTTTGGTTCTGGTAGAGCTAGAAATTAAAACGTAATAATTCATAAGGGGATGAAGGTAGGTAGGAAAATAAGCAATAAGAATTGATTTGCAGGAAATAGGATGTGGAGCCATCAAATGCAGAGCTTTCCTAGGAATTCAGGAGTTGTGTGTAGGAGGCCTTTTGAATAATCTGGCCAGAACTGTTGTCTGTAAGGCACCAAATGACTGTAAAATTTATAACAGCCTAGCTGTGGTAAGCTGGTCTCTGGACCAAATGCATCACTGCAAGAAGCCAGCCTGGATTCCTTGCTCATGGAAGTGAGTGAATACATGCTAAGAGCCGGAAGGGTTTCATTGTGCCAGCAGCTTTAGAAGAATTGAATAAAATCAGGGGGAAAAAAAAAAGAGTAGTCCATTGAAATGCAGCCTCTGAATAGGGATACTGGCAGCAGTTGTGTTTTCTGTAGTGTGTTCCTTGCAGTCCCCCAGCAAACCTTTGCTGGCTGGCACAGGCAACTGCAGCTCCCATTAAGCTTAGCAGGAGCCGTGCTTGCTGGACTTGGCCCTCTGCCTGTAGAAAATTAAATGTGTTGGCAGGTTAGCCAGAGGAAAATGTTCTTCTATTTGGGGTGCTCGGCACTTGTTCTGAGGCATTCTGGGCTTGCGGATAAGAGAAATTCTCCAAAATTAGGGCTAGCCAGGAGGGCTTAGACAAATTGCCTCTTCCTTCTTTGCCTCTGATAAATGCTGGAAGGCTTGAGAGCTGCACAAGCATGGTCACTGGCAGGCTCAGCACATATGGTGGCCTGTCCTGCACCTTGGATTTCGTGTTCCTGCCTATAATAATGAGAACCACTCCTTTATTTTCGCTTTTATAGGGCAAAGGTTTGACAGGGGACAGCAAATCACGACTTTTTTTTCTGCAGGTGTAGTTGTCAGACAAGTGTGTGTACAGTGATGATTGTAATGTGTATGTACTCACACACTCCCTTCAACTCCTGGAGAAGAATAGATGAATGTATGAAAAAATCCTCAAATTATAGTTCTGAGTTATTGCAGTGCAATCATTTTCCCCCTTTTCTGGGCTCTGTTTTAGCCCCAACTTGTTCTTTATTTGATTATCCTTCTGAATCCCCCTCTTAATTTGTGAGAGTAGATGAGCTGTCCTGTCCTGGGATTTCATAAATTAGAAATACCCCACTCTCCAAATGTCTTGGGACATTGAGTCCTCGCTTTGGAGAGTGAGGTAGTCACTTAGTAGTGTAAATCCCATTACAGATAAATGGGATTCAGGATTGCTCATGCCTATTTTTTTTATTTAAATGGAAATTTGGTCTCCTGCTAGCATATGGTCACTTTGTGTGCTCCTTGAAATTATGCTTAAAATAAAGAAGTCCTATAAGATGCTGGTATTCCTTGCATAGTATGATGACTTACTTTTGAAGTGGACAGAATTATATTAGCTGGAGTTGCAACACTTCAGTCTCTCTTAGAATGTTTACAATAAAAATCTGATGCTGACAAATATTGTGGAGTGTATTTATTCTCCTGCTGTGGATTAAACAATTGATTCTGGAAGATTAAAATGCCCTACCTGCCTTCTTGCACACTTCTGTTTTGCCATGTCAAACAATATAAAATGAATACCGCACTTCCCTCTATCTAATTGAATAATTTACTGTAAATAGCTGTCATTTACTTTAGAGCAGTAGGGGATCATTAGCCAAATGGATGTGAGTAAGTCATGCCTTTAATGCGTTAGAGGGGCCTAAAATGGAATCATCTAAATGGGACCATCAATACAGCAATGCTGAATTAAGTCAGAGGCACTTAAAGCTTTAAGTCCTCTTTCTTGTAAATTACATGCTCCCTCGGAAGAAAGATAATCAAGAACTTGCATAAAATATGACATCTTTGTTTCAAAGCTTTATTTTTAATGAAAAAAATAGTACAATTTAGATGACATGATTGGTAGGGATAACTGTGTTTTGGATTTCCCTCGTTTTAATTACATCCCTTCCTTAATGATTGAAGCCTTCCTGCTCGCAAGCATCTACTTGTGCTGACTAATATTGGCTCTACTCTGTGAATAAGTAAGATGAGCGGGTAATAAAATATATTTTCTTGACTTTTATGGGTATATGACCTGATAATTATTTGCAGAAGCTGGTATTTTGTATATGTAATTTTAGAAAGGTCCCAGTCAATCTTAACTCCTAAATGTACAGTAAGTTTTTGGCTTCTTTTACTGCTGAAGTCAGTGGCAGGGCTGTTGGGAACTTTAATGCATTTGCTCCTCTCATTGACTCCACCTGACCCCATCTACTTCTTCCATTCAGTTTTCTCTTATCCTGGAAAAGGTTGGTCTTCAAAAGTTCAATGAGAAGCCAAACTTTTAAGGACATCCTAAGAGGAGGATGTAATACAAGCAGCAGTTGTATCAAGGTATGACAATTGAAAAATTATTATAAATTATTTTAACTTTAGGAGTTTGTATTATCCATAAGAATTTCCCTTTTGAAGCTGAGGTCCCTTCAACCTCAGCGATTCTGTGGCTATGTGAGTTTCTGAGTCAGTGACTTTGTGGGAGCAAGTTACGCATGTGATACAAAAAAGCATTGCCCGTCTGAATTTTCACTTTGCTGTTTTCTTCTTCTAATTTTTTAGGGGCTCTAGGACATTAAGCTTCCTGATTTATTTTTCCATGTTTACTCCCTACTGGATTCCCCTCTTATTCACCTCCTGTCAGGATTCAACCATTTCACATTTTTACTAAAGTCTATTTTTGTGCCTTATGTATTTCACTCTCACGTGTATGAGGTCTTCAATTCCTGGAATTAGGTTTGGGCTGAAGTTTTAAAATCAGGTTGAGGTTCAAGGGCTGTAAAAAGGCACCCCCAGCCCCCACCTTTGCAGACATAATCTGTCATTGCACGAGAGAGAGTGGAGGAATTTGGAACATTATTACTTCAGAATATGGAGAGAGGTTAAATAAGTTTCTGTGTAGCTGTGAGAGGATGGTGAGAAACCTTGTTGTGAAAAGCAGGGTGATTTCTGTATTTTCATTCCCTGGATGTAACCACTGCCCTATGTTTCCTGTAACTGATTTCTTTTTCCACCCCATCTTACTGAAATGCTTTTTTCTAAAGGTAAATTCATCTTATGCTTTGAAACTTTTCAGAATTTGCTTATGAACTGCTTTTGCTTTTATTGGATGAGTCATGAGTCGAAAGCTCTGTCCTGTAGTTCTACCATGAGTAATGCCTAACATTTTCTTGGGTTCTCTTTTAGAAGACTATTAAATTAAAAGAAGAATCTTCTTTTTGATATCTTAATGGACATTTAGGTGGCTGGGTCTCAGAACTGATTTACATTTACCACTGCAGTAATTTAAATTTTTTCCTTCAGTTTAAGGATGTCACTGTTTTCCTTGCATGTACATGTTGCTGGTCACCTCTACCTTTAAATAAATAAATATATTTCAGGTTTTGGGTCTGCTGTACGTGTGCTGATTGTGCTTTTGGGGACAGTTTTCTCACTGAGGTCTGTACTGACAGTATGTAGGAAAGCTAGGCCATGAACATGAGCTTCAAATTACCGATGTGACATTCAAGTTGTGGTAATGAGTATAGATGATATGTGGCTTCAGGATCCTGTTCTTTCACCTGAGTGCTGACTGAGAGAGGTCATGGGCTATTTTCCTGAAGCCTCTGCTCTGAGTCTTGTCCAGATAGCATGAATCGAAACAAAAACTTCCGTGTGCATTCTCTCCTGCTTTTGGGGCAGACTCTGCCTGACTGCTCAGGTGGCAGATCCGTCCTGTTGGATGCCAAGGCACTGGCGCATCAGTGGGTAGGCATTGGCAATACCTAGCAAGGTATTTGGCATGCCTGACCCTCAGATATTTCCTGGTGTAATGTAAGTGTAATTGGCACAGGTGGTTCCTTGGATCCAGCTGATGTAAGCGCTGGAGTGCTGATAGCATCTCTAAACTTAGGCACACTGAATATAATGAAAGCCACGTTTGCAGGTGGAATGTACACTCGGTCGCCCTGAGGGGTTAGGAATGTGTCTGTTTTCTTGCCGAGGACAATTATTGCCTTAGGTGACACTGGAAATATTGGGAGAGGGATGGGTGTTTCAAGATTGGCAGAGTTTTCTGAGGCTGATCATGGAAAATGGAGATGAAGGAAACTCTTGATCATGGAACTGTCTCTAGAAGTGGTAGATGGAAAAATGCTGGTATTGTAATAGTGAAATGGGCTCTCTGGAGAGATTTTGAGTTTTCTTAGCTGCTCTTGCGAACAGGAGATGGGCTGCTCCACAGCCCACATAGCACAGGTAACAACAGAAACGGGTCAGAAGACTGAAATTTTCAGGGCAGTGGATCCTCAGCATGACTTCCAAGTTTTGGTGCATTTGCAACTGAAACGGTCAATGCCAAATTTCCGGAAATGGAAGGTCACGGGGAACTTTTACACTTTGTTCTTACCAGTCTCACGCGTCTGGAGGGCTAATAGTGCAGAGACTTGCATTGGAAATGAGTGAACAGACTACTTTCCAAATGTGAGTCCAGTGTGTCTCTGACTTTCAGGGAAACAAAGTTCTGTGGCATAGTCGTAAATAACTGCAAAGCCCAAGCTAAAATTGTGGATAAACCCCCCTATGGTCACCATTGTATTTTTTCTATGGGGAAGAAAAAGTCTGGAATCTGAGCACTCCTAAGCCTAATGATTAGAAATTCATTGAATTTGGCTTCTAACAGCAAAATCTTGGTGCTGGGACCTTTCCTTTCAGCTAATTCTGATGTATGTGTCTCTACTTGTGCCATCACAAACTGCTACAACCTCATGATAATAATGGGAAATATTTATCAAAACACTAGCCCTGTTCTGCAAGGAGACTTGTACAGTTTAAAAGATAATTTTTCTTTGCTTTCAATATCAATTTTTAGAAAATCATGAGAACAAACAATGCAGCCATCCTGGAACAGACTGTGTTGCTGTTCACCGTGTACTCAAAACTTGTGTGCCAGTTCCTTGCATAATGGGTTACTGAACATCAGCTGATAGATGCGAAGTAGTTGGACTCCTGTAATTTGCTGCATATCTGGGATTTACCAGTGCAAAAGAAGATACAGGCTGTGACTTGTATGCCTGCCCGATTTGGGGGTTTAGTAATTAAAAGTACTGTGACACGTAGTCACTTTTTAATTGCAACTGAAACAGGTCCTTACTGAGCTACAATATTTTCAGGTGTGGCATAGTTGTTCAAACACTCATCAACATCCAAACTTTATTTCCTACCAAACAGTACTCCTCTCTTTATATTTCTTCTTATTATTTTGCCTGTGATCTCCTCCTTGGCCCTTCCATACTAAAATTTCAGCCTGTAAATTGGGTAGGGGGGAAAGATTAAAAAAACAAAACCAGGAACAACATCAACAAAAGAACTCCCCAAACTCAAAAAGTTCCAAAGAAAGCTGACCTGTGCAGGGCCAAAAGTTGGACTTGATGATCCTGATGGTCCCTTCCAATTCATCATATTAAATGATGCTATGGACCTCCTCATAGTCTACAGCTTCCTCATTAGGGGACGAGGAGGGGCAGGCACTGATCTCCTCTCTGGTGACCACTGGCAGGATGCAAGGGAATGGCCTGAAGTTGTGTTAGGGGAGGTTTAGGTTGGATATTGGGAAAAGGTTCTTCACCCAGAGGGTGGTTGGGCACTGGAACACGCTCCACAGGGCAGTAGTCACAGAACCAAACCTGCCAGAGTTCAAGAAAAATTTGGACAATACTCTTGGCACAGGGTGTGACTCTTGGGGATTGTCCTGTGGAGGGCCAAGAGTTGGACTTTGATAATCCTTGGGGTCCCTTCCAAATCACGATATTCTGAGACCCTAACAAAAGCTGCCATTCCATCAGGTAATGCCAGCTAAACTTTTTTTGCTTGGCCTTCCGTAGCTCTGCCGCCAGAGACTAGGGAGTGCTCAGAGTGCACAGACTGAGTGCAGCTGGTTGACTTGAAGTGGGATTTGCACTTTCTGCTCCCACACCCAACTTGATCTCTGATGCAAAAGTAACGTGAGCAGGCTGGGAAAGTCCCCCTGAGCCTTTAGGTTTGCTGGGAGTTTCCGGATGTGCTCTGCTCATGTTACACCCACCCCTGAGACACTGAATATGGGAATAATCCTGCAGAGCAGTTTTGCCTCTAGCCCTGCTGAGGATTCCCTGTCTGTGATATTGTTACAGCTTTTTGGCTCCTCCACATTTTTTGTGCGAAGGACAGAGGAAGAAGAAAATGTCTGGTGTTTGGAAACTCTTTGGCAGTGGTTCAAAATTATAAATGAAGTATTTTCTCCTTACAAACAGAAAAAAGCTCACTTGCTGCTTTATTACTTGTTCTCTGTGTAGAATTATAATGACTAGGCAGCATAGTTTACTGACAGGCTGTCTGGAAATGTTAATTGGAGTTAATTAAAGGAAAAAAGCAAGAAATAGAAACTATACTCAAATTTTGCTGCAGGCTCAATGTTCTTGTTTTTTAGTGTGTAGGTAATTTCACAACATACTCTGACTTTTTTCCAGCTTTCAGGAAGTTTGTCTGCGGGGTTTGCTGTGTCTATCTTGAAAAGGCAGGCTTGAGGGTAGAACTTGTAATGAGCATGAAGAGAGCTGGGATCCTTGAAAATACATAGCTCAACCACATGTTTTTTACATTTCCTTTGGTGTGTTGGCCCATCTTGTATGCTTGTTGCCCAATTTGATCTCCTGCTCTTGCATTCGGTTATCTTATTAGCAGGCACTAACTGATCGCTCTCTTCTACTTTCTTCCCTTTTAACTTTTCTGTAGTTCTCTGATGCCCTTGCTTTTCTTTTCCCCAGTATGTTGTAGAAAGGTGAAAAAATTATGCTGAAGTTTATTGAAAGAAGTAGTAAGTTTATTAGTAATTCAAATAGAGAAGGGTTTAAGGAGTTAACATAACAGAATCACAGAAGGCCAAGAATAACTAGCTTTTTGATAAATGTGTGTTTATCTGTACTGGTTTAAAGCTTGTCTTAAGGTTTTCAGAGTTATGACCAAAAAAGAGCAATTTGATATTAACTCCGTAAAATGATAAACCTAATCACTGCTGGCAAATATTGTGAAAATACCACCACTGTTTGCCATGTAATGCCTTCTGATGCTAGTCCAATACAGCCTTGGCTAGTGTGGGCTATGACCCGAATTAATAAGATTGTTTTGCTCTTCTCTGTTAAAATGTCAGATTTTTTTTTTCTTTTTGAGGAATATCAATGTAAATAAAGATGTCTTTCAGACTTCCTGTCTGACTAACAGGAATGGCTATTAAGATGAAATCCTTTCATTACGGGTAATGGTTTGTACAGAGAGATGTGCAAATATTGTCATATTTCCTTGCAGGGAGTTATTTGTGTAGGTCTCCATTCTTTTCCCTTTGAAGTGGTTAAGTACAGCGCTATCTTCTCTATGTACTTGTTTACAGTATTGAACACTGGAATATTTTGTTTCACTTAATTATTTTCCTTTATGCCTCAATAGGGAAAGGACTTTCCTTTATCTCTTTTTCAGGTTAAGACCCTTTTGGAATTTTTGCATGTTTGTAGGGGAAATAATGAATCTTAGCTTCAATTTCATTACACTTGGAAGAGTCATATTAACTAATAAGAGAAAATTGTGATAATCTGTAGGCATTGCTTCTGAGCAGCAGAGTCTACACTTCTACGGTTGTACAATCTAAGGTGCAAAAATCTCCTATTTTCACTTGTGCCCTACACAGTGGCTGGTTGAAAGGACAGCCCTTTTATTTCTGATCTCTCTACATGGAGGCAAAATGAAATCCTGGCTATGGTGTCAAGGGTAAATGAGACCAAAGCAGGGCAATTTCATTTGAGTTAATTTATTTTCAACACAAACCTCTGACCTCGTATAACACACTGGGGTCCCCAGCACAGGAAGGATACAGACCTGCTGGAGCGAATCAAGAGGAGGACCATGAAGACTGTTAGAGGGATGGAACACCTTTCCTGTTAGGAGAGGCTGAGAGAATTGGGATTGTTCACCCTGGAGAAGAGAAGGCTCTGGGGAGCCTTCCAATACTGCAAGGGGGCCTAAAAGAGAGCTGGAGAGGGACTTTCTACATAGGCACACAGTAATAGGAGAAGGGATGATGGTTTTAAACTGAGAACAAGTTTAGTTTAAATGATGGGAAAAAAATCTTTGCTGTGAAGGTGGTGAGGCACTGGAAGACGTTGCCCAGAGTTGTGGGTACTCCATCCCTGGCAGTGCTCAAGACCAGGTTGGAGGGGGCTCTGAGCCACCTGGTCTAGTGGAAGGTGTTCCTGCCTGTGGCAGGGGTTGGAACGAGATGATCTTTAATGTCCCTTCCAACCCAAACTGTTCTATGTTAGGGGATGCGCTGGGGGGCCAGCCCCAGCTGGGGACTCCCATCACAGGGAAGCTGGGGTCCCTCAAAACCATGGCTGTGAGGGGCTGAATTTATAGCTGGCATGCCCTTGATTGCTGCTTTGTGTCTAGTCTTGAGGTGGGGGGGGAGAAAAAGGAGGGGCTGGAGGGAAGCTGTTGTTCAGCTTGATGGCAGCTGGGCATCATGGAAGGGAAAGTCCTCGTATCATGCATTGGCCACAGGTGCAGGCACTGCCATGGCTGAGAGCAACCCACAGTGAAGAGAGCTGGTCTGCAAACCAGGTGCTGAAAGCCTCTTTTATCTGTTCCTCTAGAAATATCTCTGAACCCAGGAGGCCGTGACCAGGAACAGCGTTGCCCCTCTTGTGCATGTTTGAATCAAGACCGGTGTCGGTGCAGATGACGTCGAACTGGCTCTTTGGGTTAAGGGAATAGGAAAGCCCTGTTCTGTCTGTCAGAAAGCAAGGGAAGTGTAAGAGCCGAGGAGTTTTACCCCTCAGAATGACATGGTAGCAGCTTGCATTACTGCTGCTCTGAGAGCCAATCAACATTTTGATATGGTGATTATTCTGCACCGCATAAAAGGTAAAGTATAGCTCTGGAGTGCACCAACCTTACACTTATAATTCAGTTCCTGGACCTCAAAAGTAAATTCTTTTCCAGTGCAACTAGCTCTAAAAGGCTAATTGCTAGAAATGTGACCGCTAATCAGACCATAATACTGCCAGCTATAGAAATTGGTGTGCTCCTTTCAGAAGGGGAGATTTTAAAGACTTTGATAAGATTAAAAAAACCCAAAAGATGCCAAGTGACTGTTCCAGTGGCCTGCTGCCTAAAATAATTTTGAGGGGGAATGGATGAAAAGAAGTTATCAAATCTGTTATGCCCTTCTTTATCTCCTTATTGTAAATATTTTCATAATGTAGTCCATGATGATGACAACTCCATTTTTCTGGATATTTTGGATCTCAATGGGAAAATTTGCTAAAGATGCATTGTAAGAAAACTCATGCCTTGGCAAAAGGACTTGCTGTAGTTCATGTGATTATTGAACTCTGTTCCTAATCTTGGTGAAAGCTGGATCACCTAGATAAATGTGTCTATGTTTTTCCCCCGATGCCATCAGAATTGTAGTTGCATTGCATATATTCTACTTAGTGTGTTTCATATGATCCACTATCTAAAATAAAGATATGAAAGGAGTAGTCCAATACATCTTGCTTTCAAAGCAGGATTATGCCTTGTGGTGATAATTAGCAATTTTTTTCTTTATGTTCAAAGAGGGCTTTAAAACCAGGAAAGGAATTAAGGAATTTAACTCTGTAAGCAGAGGAATGGTACTGGCTTCAGATTTCTTGTTTTTTTTTTTTTTTCTTTTCTTTCACCTTGAAGGATCTACACAATAAAGTTCCTTGCCTGTAATTTTTAGGATGGCCTATTTGGATGAGGTAGATTTTTATTTGTTTCTCTCTCTCCATCCCCCTGGATATTTCCAAGGTACAGATATGTAAAACAAGGCTAAAATGAGAAATATCCAGAAGAAAAAAGAAAGAGCACAAACTTCAATTTGCATGAAAAACTACATTAGATGTATGTGTGTACATATATATACNCGTATATAATAAGACATATTTTTTACAATTATGAAAATATAAGTGAATGCAAGAAAATATTTAAATAGATGCCAATAAAAATATTTTTTATATGTGTATATATTTTATATATATTTTATATGTGTATATATTCAAGGACCGGTTGGATGAGGTTTTGGGCAACCTGATCTAGTGGAAGGTAACCTTACTCAAACCCAGGGTGTTGGAAGTAGATGATCTTTAAGGTTCCTTCCAAAACAAAGTGTTCTATGATATATTAAAAGGAATATTTTCAAAGACAGAGACTCATTTAAAACGAGATCCTCTCTCTGCACAAAGCAGAGAGAAAAGAGAGGAAGAAACATGAAATAAAAATAAAACACCTCTGTGACTGAAACTGAATTTATGCTTCAGATTGTACTTGAAGTGTGAGGCATAAACTGTTCAGCAGTACTTTCTCTGATTACTGGTTCTGCAAGAGCAGCTGCCATGAATGAATGCCACAGGTAGTGCCTTTTCCCACCTCTCCTTCCTAGTTTTAATTTTGCATTCTAGGAGTGTGGTCCATAGATCTGTGTATATGATCCCATGCTAATGCAACCCATTTTACTGCATCGTTTGAAGGGCTCTTCATTATTTTTGCTCCTGGTTTTATGGTTTCTTAGATTTGTGACACCCAGCTTAATTTTGAGTTGGCTCTTACTATTGAAATTAATTCATGTCTATATAAGCCTCTTATAATGCAGAATGACACAGGATCTTGAGCTCTTAAAGGGTTAGTGTGGAAAAACTTCTGATGGGCTGGATGTGTTGCTGAAGGACAGAATGTATGTATTTACTTTCTGACCTCTCACATAAATGCTGTCAGAATTTTGCTCTTAATTTGATTTGTGGCATTCCATTAACAGTTATTCTGCGTATAGGAGAATAATAACTAATGATTCCCAGACTCCCAGAATTGTAAAATAAGGGCAGGCACTGTTTGGCAGAAAAGAGGTTGTACTTTAGTACAGACAGGAACTGTTCATATTAATCAAGTGATATCTGGTCTGAAATGACTTTTAGCTAATAACTTCTTATTCTCAGGTTAACAATATTGCTTACAGGTAACATGCTCTTCTAATTCAGATGATTATTAATAATCAGAGGCTAGATGTGTGGATTTCTGTCTCTTTCTGAAAGAGAAATGGTGCTCTTGATTGACCTTATTTTAAGATATGGTTAGTGTTGAAATTATGATGTTAGGGGTTAGAAAGGGCCTGGTGAAAGTTCATGGATTTGACTCTTGATTTGAGCCTTTGCAAGGGTGAACATGTGTGACATGAATGAGCTCAAAATGTGAATTTAATTGTGTGAAGTTTCAGGGCTTAATTATTAAGGATATCATTTTGTGATAGAGAACTTTAGGGCTATCACTAGTAGAAGGAAATGAGTCACACTGAGTTCACCTGGAAAACATGCTGTTAGCATGATACTTTTGGGCATGGATGCTGTTCCTAAAAGAATCCTTATGCTAGAACCCTCCTAATTTCTAGTTTGTTAAATATAAGCTAACACATTGAATGATGGAGAAGAAATTTAAGCTGGGAGATTTTGCAAGATGCAATTTGTTTTCCTAGCAGAAATAACATGTTTTGCAGGGTGCTAAAAAGCCGTGTGGCAGTGTAGAAGCTGCTCTCCATTGCTAAACAGGCTGGTGCCAACAGGAGGCTCCCAGCAGGGAGCTCTTGTAAGGCCAGAGGAGTTTGTTGTGGAAGAGTGGGATAACAGCTGCCAGCTGCACCATTCTGCTAATGAGGTGTTGCACAGGTTTCCCCCGTGCTGCCAAGCCTGGCGTAAGTTGGGATGAGACTTCTCCTTTAATTTACAGGTGGGCTGTTTGACAGTTTTTTAAGCTGTTTTTAGTTCTCTGCGAGTTGCTGGCAAGGCCCGGTGCCTGTCTATGAGCAAGATCCCTCTTCCTGCTTTTGTGGTTTTTGGGGTTTTTTCTGGCCATGAAAGTCACATCCTTTACTGACACTCTGCTGATTTCTGAGAGCAATGCTTACATGCTCTTTCACGTGTGATGCATTATTCTCTTCCGAACTCCTGTTTTCTGAAAAAGGCTTTTGGCTGACTGTCTTGGATGGGATTGAAATGTGGTTTGTGCTCTGCTTATCTACCTCTCTTCCATGAGGAAATAACATCTCAAAACCTAATTCACTGTTGACATGACAAAGAGAAAAATGCAGGACACGGAGGGTGCTGCCTTGAATACCTGTAACTCCACATGCACACACTGCTACCTACCAGAGGAGTCAAATTAGAGGTCAGCCTTTACACTGTGATACAAACCTATGTGCAGATGTAAAACCTTGTATAAGGTGTTAAATGAAAGACCTTCAAATAGCCCAAGAATACAATTTTATTATGGCAGTGTGTCACTCGGGCTTCTACCAAAATTGCCAATACTGCAAACTACAAGCAGTGGGTTTTTTGGTCTGGTTTTTTTTTGTACAAATTTACCTAGACATCTCTGACCAGCTGTGAGCCTAATCATTGGTCATAGAAGCCAGTGGGAAAAAAATATTAGACTCTCCTACAGAACTCTACTGATGTTACCTATTATTATGTATATACCTAATAAAAGTGAGTGAGTGTGTGAGTAACATCTCCATAATCAGCTAGAGTAGAGGACTTTGCTTTTAGGAGTGCTGACTAGAGCTCCTCACTGTGCTGCGGACTCAAACAGAAAAGCTGAATCAACTAAATAGAAGGAGTCATCAGCTCTCTCCTAGCCTTTACTAGGAAGTGCAGCTGTCTTGGTCTTACCTGGAAGGAGGAATGAGAACACTGGAAGCTGAACAATATCTGCCATGGGGTGTTGTAATTGCCCAGCAGGTAGAGGGGCCGTTCCGAGCAGCACCAGAAGCCTGTACCGTAATTCACTGGTGTTTCAACCTCTCTTGTGATCCTGGGGGTACTGTGGATCCTCTGGCAGAATGCCAGGTGCTTAGGGAGAGCATTTCCTTGTGTTGCCAACATTAATTTGGGATTAAAGATTTGAGCTAATATGTGATCATAGTCTCAAGCTAGACAGCTGGTTAAGATATTGTTGTGGCATTATGTTACTGTTCCTGAAGAGTAAGTAACCTCTAAGTAGGAGTTGATAATGTTTTTAAAGGCTCTCAGACATAATATAAAAGTGTGTTTTGTGGGAAGACAGCATATAAAAACTTGCATTTTTGTCAGGTTTATAATTTATGGGGAACAAGGACATGCAATAATCTAATTTATGTCTGTGTACATTATGTCACTGATCACAAGTAATGGAGTACAAGCAGGTGCTTTGATTTGTATGTGCAGAAATTGGTAGGAGGCTGAGCTAATGGTGAAGTAGCTTTAGCTTGCCAGAGGAAAGCCTTTGATTTAGTGCTGGTAGCATAAGAAGGTAAATCCAGGTCTAATGCTGAGCAGAAACACAGAGCTAGTGTCCATGAAATCTGCACTTCTGCAGGCTGAAATGTTGGGTTTTGGGGTCCTTTAAATGGTAAGATTTAGAAGGGGAAACTTCATGTTGGAGATTAAGATTTTATGCAGACATGTTCAGCTTTAAGGGTCTCTCCTCCAAATGAAGACAGTGCTTATCATGATATTTGGCTGTTTCCAGTAAATGTGATTATATGATTATTTTTATCTGGTAATCTTAAATGCCTTTAAAAAAGACAAAAAAATTGTACTAGTGGAAATGAAGATATCTGATTTATTCCATTTGTTAGTGAAATCTGTATATCATACACTAAATGCTTTAAATTCCCCCCGCCCCCCAAAATAAGCTTCTTTTTCACACCTTGGTGTGTCACAGGAGCAGAAGAATACATAGTAATATTTTCATACTTGGGCATATGAACCTTCAGTGAAAGCCTATGAAATATCAGCAATCTTTTTAAACCAAAGACTTCAGTAAAAATTAAACTATTTTTAATGTGTTTTTTAACAGATTCTTCTCCCATATTTCAATCTTCTTAGTCCATACATCTAAAGAAGGATTAAATAGCTTTTGTTATTTCCAGGAAAAGCTGGGGGGTAGGGAGGAGCACCAGGTGACACATCACCAAAGCAATCTGGTGCTAGCAGTGGACAGAGCATGTGGACCCATTACGTTGGTTGTAATACATTTATGTACTCAGGACATGTTTGTGAGATCTTGGGGAAAAAACAAGGACATGCATTAGTAATGAGATCAGTTTGCTAGAAAGGCACTGAGGACCACTCTGTGTCAATTAAGAGCAATTTGGGGTGGCAAATATCTTGAATGCTGGCTGACTCAGCTTGCACATTGCAGCCAATAACCAAATAGCAGAATTTCACAAGCAGCTACATCAAAGGCACTCTGTCCCAGCTGGTGATGCAAACAACAGTAATTTCCTCTGTAAAGTATTTTGTCTAGGAGTGAGATCCATCGAACCCAGTTTTTTCTTCACATCTAAGAAAGCATAATTTTCCCACTGTTCCTGTCTCCTTGTCCAAACAAATTCATTTCCTCCTTGTTCTTTCTGAGTCACGGATTAATCTTTTCCTTCAAATATTTTGCCTTCGTTTTCTTCTAGCTGTGTGTGTGAGTGTAAAGGACTTCACCTTTTTCGGTAGAATAAATCCTCTATGATTTTTGCTGTGAATATACCAGATTGACCTATAGTAGGTAATGCCCTAATGTAAGGTGAGGTTAATTCAAAGAAGAGCACCCCTTCCTTTTGTGAAAATGAGGTGTCTTTCTTCTCTCTTTAGTACAATAATGTTTGGATACCTCTCTTGATCACTAGGAATAAAGGAAAAACATTGGAGAACAAAGATGTGTGCAGCGTTTAAAATGGATAAAAAATGAAATTGTTTAACATGGAATGGTCAAATTCTCCAGTAACTTAGACATCAAGGATCTTTCTGTAAATGTGGTACTTAACAATCCTGAAATCATATCACAGAATAAGTAAGGTTGGAAGGGACCTCACTTGCAATCTTTCTCACAATAGCATGAAGAATTATTATAATACTCAATACATTTTCCCTAGCATTTGAGTTAATACAAAATAAACGAGGCCAAGTAATACCTCAATACTAACTCAGAAATGTTAAACCCAGATGGTTCTGACTTGTGCAGTAGTCCAGGATCTTCAAACCTGTCGCTATTGTGTCGGAGATGGGTAAAGAAAATGACACAGAGTCCAGGCTTATGAACAAGTGGAAGCGCTTTAATAATTTTCCAACTACTTTTATAGGATAGATTGCAAAAGTGTGTTAAATGGCATAAGGTAATTGGTCCTTTGGCCATCCACCCCTTGAGGGGATTGGCCAAGTTCTAAGACACCCATTTCTAAATATTTTTCTAGTTAGAACCATAACAATACTGCAAATACAACCTGCAGGTGCAAGAATTTTACAAAACTGTAACATTGTTTTAAATAATTTGCATGGGAAAGACAGAGCTCTCACAAAATGCTGCAGAGGGCTGAAAAAACTCCCTGCTGAAGCTTTTTTAGTACCCATACAAACCCTACATTGTTTGCGTTGTGAAATGTACTTAATGGCCTTGGTTATCTCCTGCAGTTGTGGGATACCTGTGGAAAAGGAGCCTTTTTAATTGGTTTAATGAGTTCTCTCCACAGAAGAGCAGGACAATGCCATGCCAGCCTGGGCTGAAGATGCCTGAGTTTCCCTAGGTTTACTAAATGACTGTTTTCTTTCTAGATTCCAGCCTATGGAGAAGCGCACGTAAGAACAGGATAAATATGGCTTTTAAGGGCGAGGACCACTTAGATTCCCTTTCCTTACCAGTTCAGCGGTAAGTGGTGCACTCTATCATCCAGATTTGAGTGATTAAATGCTTCTGAGGCTGCAGCTGCACTTTCCTTTGAGGCTCTGAAGATTCTTAAAAGCTGATTTTTTAAACTCAGGTAATATTCCTACAGATTTTGAAGAATGAATAGGGAAATTTGAGATAAATTTCTTGAGGCATTTGCAAATTTGTATTCCTGGAGTCTGGTAAATCATAGCAGTGTTTCTGCAGCCATCGTTTTAAATGGATGACCATGTTTGCAGTAGAAATGTGACCGTAGTTACTGGACTGGTTCTTAGTCATGGTGGAAATGACTGGAACCCTCTGCACTCTGGAAAGACTGCTGAAAGTTATAAATATAAATTTATTTAGCATGGTTGACTTTGTTCTGGTAATGGTGTGGTAATGATACAAAGATACAGTAGTGATATAAAGGTTATGATATAAAGTCTCCAGTCTGTGGTGCACTGTTGGGAGTGGAGACACTGGTGACTTTGCTAATCAACAGATTGAAAAAAAAAAAAAATCTATCTGTTGGTTGCCATCTAGTAGCTGTCTCTGTGTAGTGTAGTTTTGCTTCTAGCATAATAGAGGTGCCATGAAAAGAAAAAAAATTCAATAACTTGCAGTCATTACGGGGCACAACTGGGTTTGTTTTGTTTTTGTTTAGGAGGAGAAGGAGGAAAGAGGATGAGGCCTGCTGAATGCAGGAATAAAATCAGAAATAAAATGGATTTAAATTTCAGTCTTTTTCCTAGTCTTCTTTCTCCAGGTTGGACTGCAATTCTTTATTGTAATTAACTGGTTGCTGACATAAAATCTCAAAATATGATACTTTTCTTCACCAATAATTTGATATTTCTCTACCTTTCCTCAGTCTTCCAGGAGACACTTCGATAGTGCCATTAAACTCACAGTCAGAGTAAGACCATATAAATACATTCTCTTCTGGAATAAACACTATACAGAGGTATGCCAAGAACGATGGGTTAGTTAAGACTCGTAGTTGCAGAAAACCAGCTGGAAGGAGAGCCAAGGGAACAGGTCCTGTGGGTGGCCAAAGGCTGGTCTGCACTGATGGTGGCAAGATTTGTTTGCCAGTACATAAACGGGGAAATAACCATGAGTCTCTCCATGGTAGCAACTGGAAATGTGGAGTAGGAATAATGCACTTACAGGTAACAGCAGCACAGAACAGAAGAGCGCTGAATTTCGTAGGCTGGTGGCTTCTAGAAAAGGAAAGTGCCTGCAAGTCAGGTGTGCAGTGTTTGGGGAAGCAAAGCTCTGCCAATGTTACATGAACAAAACCACCCTACAAGGACTCCACTGTATCTTAGCACATGAAGTGATTTGGAAAAGTCCCATACAGCAAGCATTGTGTTTTGACAAAGAGCTTGACTCAGCAGGGAAATTCTCTATAGTGAAATTTAAAAGTAAATAAATAAGTACTCTCCCTCACCCACAATAAAATATAAAGCTCCTATTTTTTTTTTAATTTCTATTTTGAAAAAGAATCCTTTTTCCTAAAGATGAGGGTTTTTCAGGTAAAGCCCCTGTAAGAAATGGGCAGACTGAAGTTGTCAGTGGTCAGGCAGGTGAAGGTACAGACAAGGCTGGAACTGAAAATAAGAAAGGGTGTTTTTAACCTAAGAATTCAGGAGACAGAACACAGTATGGACTAGATTAAGTTCAGGAGCTGTACAAAATGCTTTTCTTGATTACTAAAAACCAACAAAACCCACTCAACATAATAGCTTTTCCAAAGAAATGGAACTTTTATGAGATTAAGTTGTTTCTCTGGGTTAGAGAAAGGACTGATATGGCTCCTGTAGGGAATTTAAAAGAATTAGGGGAATTTTAAAAATAACGAGATTCAAATATTATTGTTTTTATTGTTCCTGTATCCAAGGCTGTCTCAGGATTTCCAGTTCATGTTCCTGCTTTTGGTGAGAGGAGCTTGAATTAACTTCTTGTGTCCTGTCGTAGGGAGAAGGTACCTCAAATCCAGCTGAGGTTAATCCTGTGTAGGACCACAACCATGTCTTGCTTCATGTTGAGGTTGTAATCTTTCAGAAGTAAAAACAGGCAGGTCCCTAAGCAAGAATATCTGTCTCCATAGGAGAAATGTATAATAAACATGCAGATTCCAAGTGTTTCCACAGTGGTCATTAGGGTCAACAGTTATGTTGGCTGTATAAGGAATTTAAAACTGGGGCCTTAAACCAAGTCTCTGTGCTGCATGAGTTGTTGTTTACGCTCTTTCCTTAGATTTTATGGGAAATCAGAGCTTGTATTGGAGTCTCTAGAGTATTGAATCACTGTGTTAATGGCTTCCTAACACACTGTCAGACCTGCTGGCTCTAATTGACATCTAGACTGCTATGGATACAGTATTTAAAACTATGTACTATCCTGAGGAAAAACACAAATTATTGTTACAGAAACTTTATTTTCTATTTCAATGAGTTAGGAGCTTGAGTGAAGATTTTGTCTCTTAGGAGAGAAAACAATTGGAAATAGAACACTTTTATAAAGGAGTAATTTAGTTACTCTACTAATGCTGTATTCCTTTGTAAAGGACCTTACTGGACAGTAAAAATTATCTGTTTTCATCAGTGAGGGCCAGTTCACTATAGCATGTGAAATGTGTGTGTGTTCCTTAGAGATGCACATAGCCCCATTCTGAAATAGCTATTTTTAGTGTAGCTTTGGGGAAATGTCAGTGCTCTTTCCTCATCTTTATACTGGTATTGTTTTTCCATATTTCTGGTGAGCTTTTACATTGGTTTTTCCATCTGGAATAAAACCTACCTTTCACTTATGCCCCTGCCCTTCGTCCTGTGTAATGAATGTCCATTGGCCTTCTTGCTTTCAGTGAGTTAAAATTGTAGTTTACACAGGGTTTTTTTATTGTAGACATGGGTTTTTTTTATACTTTCCACATAGGATGGTAAACTAAACTTAAGACAGTGCTGAATCTGAAGTCATTCAACTAAAGAGAGTACTCATAACCACAAGTGAAATATGATGCTGTTTTGGCTTCTTGGATTATGTGTTCAGGGCTACAATTGGAGAAATACAGTATAATCAGAAATTTTTTAAAAAGAATAAAGGGTCATCTTTTATCAAAATTACGTTAAAAAAACCCACCACAATTGTCATCACCAACTTCCCCTCTTCCCCATAAAAACCTCCCAACCCAAAAACAACAACCAAATAAAACCAAAATAAAATTAACAAAACAAACTGAAAAAAACCCTAATCCTGAATATGAGTCAGCAATGTGCACTAGCAGCTCATAAAACCAATTATATCCTGGGCTGCATCAAAAGAAGTGTGACAGAGGTTTGAGCAATCTGGTCTAGTGGAAGATGTTGCTACCCATGGCGGGTGGGATGGAACCAGATGATCTTTTAAGACCCTTCCAACCCAAACCATTCCATGATTCCATGAATTGTTTAAAATAGCTTGATGGTTTTCAGCAAGCAAACTAAGGCGACTTCCAGAATTCTAGGAGTGCCCCTGAAGGGCTGGGCACCATGTTCTCTTTCACAACTCTGTTGAGTGCATTGCTTAGCCAGTGGGGAAAGAAGTACTGGTTGAAATAATGCAAATGATGCCTTTACGAAAATAGAAGGAAAAAATAATTGTTTATATTTGGTATTAATTGGCTTTTAGATAATGTTCATCAAAAGTTGAAAGTTGTGACTTGAACTAGAAGAAAGAGAAATTCAGGACTTTATACTGCAGGCACTGCATTGATTCTGCTTGTTACTCTGCCAAATCAGGATGACAAACTCATAGAACTTTGTAGAAAATACGGACATATGAGATGAAAAATAGAGGTCTATAGTCCCAGAAGTGAATATTGTTTAAAAGAAAAAAAAAAAGGGAAAAAAACCCCTTTATAAAGTAAGAGGATTTCTACCTGATCAGGAACTGAATTATTTCAGGTACCATTCACATCACATTTTACTTCAACTTTTAGAGCTTCATGTGGCCCCAATACAGCTGAAAAGAGGTGTTTTCAGGGGTAAGACATGTGCAGAACCTTTCACCATATTTAATATTGTTTTCATATTCTGTCAGGAAAAGAATGGAACCACCTATTGGTCTCTACCTGCAGAGTGTCTAAAATTTCTCAGTAGTCAATATAGGATTTAGTGCTCTGAATCAAAGGCAGTGAAGTTCTGTTATCCTGTCACAGAAAGTGAATTCTGACTAAAATGGCGTCCTTTTGGTGGGGTTGTTTTTTTTTTTTTTTTTTTTTTCCCCCTAAACAAA
>VZTI01006028.1:231489-333263 GCA_013397865.1 Struthidea cinerea
TTTTTTCCCCCTACAGATAGCCAATGATATCTTGCTCCTTGTATTCTGTAGGTCATGGGAATCTGTAGGTTTTGGTGCCATTGTTTTTCTGGCCCTGAATTTTGGGCAGTAAGTTGTTTGGTTGCATGTCAATTCATTGAAATGTTTGCTCGTTCATTATCTATGTGTTTTCTTAGATATGAGTCCCCAAGTGGAGGATTTCTAGGGATTTGACTTCTGTGAATAAACATGAATAAAGATTGTTCTCTTTTTTTCTCATTCTAGTCTATTCTTTTTTTTAACCCTCTCAGTTATTCATACCTTTCTGTTTCCAATCTGCATGGCTTCTGTAATTTTTTGCCACATCTCTCAGCGCTTGTTCTCACAAGATTTTCCTCACTTTTCTTTTTTATATACCGCTTCTTTTAGTTTTCAATTATAAGACCATGTTCCAGTTATAACTAACCATAAAATCCTTTTTAAGTAAAATTGCTTTGAATGCTTTGTCTGATCAGGGGTTGTATATGTCCTATATTTTTAGACATCTTCTCTAAGTGCTGAATTCTTTCTATTTCAGTTTCCTACAGTGTTTGCTGCTGATAACCAATGCCTTGTTCTGTATTTCTGGCTTTTCCCACCTGTGTCTGCAAACTGAACTTCCTGTCTAACAAGATCTTCATTCAAAGCAGGAAACAACATTCATATTTCTGTTTTGTATTTTACAAGCTACTTGCTGTGCAGAGATCTTGCCCTGTTAATTAGAATCCTACATTCCCTATGATCAGTTTTATTTGGATTACGTCAGGAATTTGGCTTGTTGTGGCTCCTTGAAAGTAATCAGATAAAGACTGTAAGAAACTCAAGAAAAAAAAACCAAAACAAAAAGTTATTTGTAATACAAGAGGTAGAGCAGAAAATTTTCAGAGTTCCAAGCTCAGTGTGCTTACATGGCTCTATGAATTGCTGCTTTGAGTTTTCAAAGACCATTTGAGAATTGAATGCTTGCTGGGGAATTGAAAATGTGTTTTGAAAAACTTCCTTTTGCAATAGGCTGTAGGAATAGATTATGATAGAAGAAAGGAGGGTGCTTTGCCAATAATGCAATAAAATTACCTTCTAGTGACAAAAAATAAAATCAGTTTTTTTGTAGCTCAAGGCACTAATGATACCTCATCAATACCTTGTATTCTTTTCCTTTCACTCAATTTACCCTACAACAATTCAGCAAATAATTTTATCTTTCAGAAATTGAGCTCACCTTACTATGAAGTATTTTTGACTTTAGTGATTTATATCACACCTGCAACCAAACTGAAAGCTGAGTTGTTTGTAGGGAGTTTTTATGGTGGTTGTAAAACAGATTTGTGAATCTGTATGGTTCTTCTGGGAAGGATTTTCAGGCATGCTAGCTGACCAAGTCCAAAGGGTGATGCTAGTAAAGCAGCAAGTATTGATTTGCCATCATTTGGTGGCATTCATGAGGAATATGAACTCAACAGATTTCCCCCCCACCTCCCCCTTTTGAATCCATGGGTAAAAATATCTCTGTTCCTCTGTTCAGGATGTTAAAATGTAGGTCAGCAGTTTAGCTAGCAAGCAGCAAAAATAATTGCTTTTCACTTGTACTTTGGGCATTTTTGGGGTCTGTAAGTCTGCCAGAATGCAAGATATTTCCTAACCTTTTCCTTCTGATAGTTTTATCATTATATCTTTATATTTAGTTGCATAATGCACTGTAGAAATATACTACTTCCCAGAGCTACTCTGTAAAATATTGTATGTTGAACTGTAGAAGTCCCAAAAGAATTTTGGCTTTTAACCTGAAGGAAATTTGAGTTTGTCTGTTATAATAATTGTGAAGTTATGGTGACTTTAAAATGTGAACAAATTGATGAATTTAAACAATCTGTCTGACTGGCCTCACTAGACCTTTCCTTCATTAAACTTGGTATTTCATATTTGTGGCTTGCTGTTACTTGGAAACTACTTTTTAAAGATCGAGGACCGTCTTTCATCCTTAAAGACAACTAAGAGTTTATTCTGAATCCCTTGTCAGGGTTGGTGATGTTTCCTAGTATGTGGCACACAAGTACTCCAAAGAGCTCAAGGTAGTGCTGGTGCAGCCTTTATTATGGAAGAAACTCTCCCTATTATTTTGAGAATGTGTATTTTTGAAATGTGGGAGTCTGTAGAAGAGGCTCCTCTCTTTTTGTGTCTTAGAGAAAAAGCAGTTGCTATCTGTACAGTGAATATCTTGCATTTGGGCCTTGGTATCCTTTTCAGAAATTAATTTTAATTAACCCTCAGATTAATGTCTTTGAAATCACAGTGACAGAACTGTCCCTGAATGTGTGGCTACCTTATCTACCAGGCATAGATGATGGGTTCCGACTGCATCTCCACAGCTTTTGCATGAAGTTTTTATTGTGACATCAAATTAGTAATCCTGTCAACTTCACACCCTGTAGCTTGCTCTTCTAGACATTGGTTTATGGCTTTGACTCCACAGTTTGTGCTTCTCTGCTTTCACTGATCCTAGCAAGACCTTTTCAAACAATTCAAGTATTTGTGGTCTGTTAAGTTGCATTTTGACCTTCATCAACGTGTTTTCCTGTACCACATTTCAGAAGTGACGCTGATCAGGTTCAGACATCTGTCACCACTCCTGTTGGAGTGCTCTGTTTTCAGAAGAGAGACTTGCTAGTTATTTCTGTGTTCAATTAAAGGTTTTACCTTGCACATAGGAGCCTTCTCTCCTGTTTGTTAATCTATCAACATGAATGATGCATTGACACAAATGCTCTGCTTTCCTTTAGTCTACCAAATATTTTTACTGCAATTTGATACTTTTCTGCTTTATGAAATCTTCTAGCCAGGTAGAGGGATTCTTAGAAGAAAAAGGAACCTCTCCCAGCAACAAAACATATCAAGTTCCTGTGATGGTCTGGTCCTGTCCAGCTCTGATAATTTGGTCATGCAGGGAAGAATTTGCAAGTTAGAGTCTTCAGGATGGCAAGGTTAAGTAGTATTATAGGTAAACAGTGCATTTTACAAGGAAAACACAGAGCCTGCAGTGTCTAATCTTTGACTTCTTTACTTTCCAAGTCTTTCTGAACTTTGCAAATTACAGTAAAGACTGTGTCTGCTTTTCAATATTTCGTATTTACAATACGAAGTTATTAGTTATTTGTTTTACTGAGACACTTTGACTTTCTATGCAACTTTATCTGTGTCTGGTAATCTAAATTTACTCTTCTTGCTGGCATAACATTGAAAACAATGTTATAATTTTATTTTTTTTTGGCAGGGAGGCATACGGGACACCACCTGTGAACTAAAAGGGAAAATTGTTAATGCTAAGGGAGGTAAAAAGTGTAGATTATTATCATAATAGGCAGACTACGCTGAAATCAAATGGCTTGCCATGGAACCAAAAGTTACATAGTTTTTTCTCCTTTTAGCAGTTAGACCATGTTACTGGTATTATCACATTGATAATGCAGCTGCAATTGTTCTGGTTAGCCCTGGAAGGAAATTAAGGATGAAATCCTATCTTTTTACTTCAGTAAATATCCAAAATATCTTTCCTGTACAAAACTGAAGCTGCTGTGAAGCATTCCAGGGCCCTTCACCTTTACTGTTCTAACAAAGAGGGAAAAGAACCAAGTCGTCCGCCTTAACAGAAATACAACTCTTCATGAAACCTGAAAACAAAGATGAGACTAAAGAAGGGATCCTAAAGCTCAAGGAGTCAAGTTGAATCAATAACTGAATCAGTTACTGACATTCTGAGAAAAGATGGTGTTGTCGTTGGTCTTCAAAAGGGCAGTATGGTTTCTTGAAACTTATTCAGCGCTAGAGACATCATTCCTCTTGATTCTCTAGTGGCTGTAATGCTGATTAATCTTCTTGCCTCAGGCAAAATGCTTCATCTTCCCCTGCCTTTGTGTTCCACCTCAGCTGGGGAAACACAAAGGAAGTGCTTACTAGCCTATCTCCATATGTTTCTATTTCAATGGTTCTTATACAGCACTTTGTTACGAGCTCATGTGCCCTGTTACGCCTGCTGTGGGTGCAGCATCCTCCCGCACTGCGGCATGTGGGAAATGTTGAATGTTACCTACAAGCTGCTTTCAGTAAATGCAAAAAATGTGTTTCTGTTCACAAAACATAACTCGTTCCTTCCATATGTTACATTTTATCATCATTTTCACAGTGGTGTTTCCTGGCAAGTGAGTTCATTAAACTCTCTTTACAACTGTGGCCATAACAGAGTATGATGGATAAGTACCTCTGCCTTGGTATTTCTGAGGTGTTTTCACACAATTAAATTTTTAAAAAATTAATTCCTTCATTAAAGATATTTTAATGGTCTTACTATGACGTGTCTTTTCAGCTGTGTAGGACAAATACTAGTACCATACTGTGTTAAACACAGTATTTTTCACTTCTGTTCATGTTTCCTGGGAATTTCTTCCTTATTTAATTGCCTGGTCTCTCTTAATCTGATTCCCTGTTGCCTGGGGATGGTTGGGAGGATCTTGTAATCAGTTGTTCAGTAGCCTGTAATGAGCAAATTTAAGAAAGCTATAAGGACAATTCTTCAACTCTGTAAATATTTTTTTTTTTGCTATTTTCCCTTTTTGACAAATAATATAATGATCCTGAAAAATGTGCAGGTCAGTGTGACCCCATTTCTGGTCTCATTAAATTGGCTCATGTCTGTTAGTGGTTGGGTTTATGAACTCATATTAACCCTGAGGGATTTGGAGTGCAAACAGGAGTTTAACATTAAGCTGAAATGTGACTGTTAACAATTCCAGTTGTTTTGTTTTGCTCCTCACAGTCTTTCAGAGAATGTGGTAAAGTGAAAAGATATGTGCACACATACACAAACACATTGTTTTATTTAGGGCAACCTGCATAAAGGACTATATGTAGTAGCTGTTTCTGAAGAAACAGCTTTTCATTATGTTGCATGTATAAACTATGCTTCAGGTATTTGAATTTTGCATTTTGCTAATTGTGAATACTTTATTGTCGAATTTGGTTCAAGGCTATCATGGAAGTATAGAAAACATCTACATCAAGAATATAATGGTCTCTTCAACTAAAGTTATGGAAATATTTTTCCAATATCTCAAATGTCAGCAGCGCTGTTGTCAGGATAAAGATTAAACAAGAGCAAAGCAGGGAAAAGCTGAGAACGCTATTGAAGGAAAAAGGGAAGAACTAGGCAATGATATCCAAGTAGTTGAGGCTGTTCAGTGGATGACAAGATAGGTGAAAGTAAACTTTTGGGAAGTGCTATAGAGCAAAAAATATCTTGTTCAGTATCAGCTGCCCACAAATCAGCATTTTGATTTTGATTGTTATATGTTAGATTTGAGTATTATGAGTTACACAACTTAACTCTGGGATAACTGTGGTAGTGGAGTGGGATGAAAGCAAAGGGCAGGCAAAGACGAATTGGGAAACAGTGAAGTCAGCTAATGATACCTACTCAGATTGTTAACCTCGCTTGCCAGAATCCCAAAGTAAGGGAGCCATAGATGTCCACAGGCTGACTTATAGGCCAGGCTTGAATTCTGGGCCAGAGATTTCTATGCTGTGTGCCATTGATGTAGAATAACACTTTTTACTTCATTTTTTAAACTTTTAAAATTTTAAATAGCAACTTGCAAAACAAATTCACTTAAAATACTAAAGTTAATACTTCAAGCATAAAATCTGCCATGCTGCCCTGTCTTTAAGACCTTGTGAATATTACAAGTGTCCAGTCTGCAGCAGTGAAGAGTCCTTTATTCAAAGGTGTTTGAGTTGAGTTCTCAATCTTGAGAACATCAAGGAAGTCCTCACGTTTCCAGATTTCAAGTAACAAGCCTTAAAAGCTACTGTTGTTTAACACTTATAGTTCAGTGCAAGCAGTGGGAAGTCAGGAGGGAGAATTATGGAAGAGCCATATATCTTAATAATTTCATTTTTATGTTGTTTTGACAGAAACCCCTCTCAATGATGGTTCAGGCACCAAGCTAATTTTTTCCATCTCATTTAGAGGCAAACAAACTTTTCTCAAGCTTGTCTTCCTGTGTCACAGTCCTGATGTGGAGGCGTAAGGGCTGTGTTTGTGTTGTGAGGCTGAATCAGGAAGTGATTAGATGGGAACACTCCTGGCTTAGTCTAACCCCCTATTGCTCTTGGCTAAAGTATCAGGAGCAACCTGGAAAGCAATCAGCTGCTACTGCCAGGGAAAAATAAGATATTATTTTCTGCTCCAAAGGGCTGGAATTGTACTGAACATTCTGTTTAACTGCTGGATGAGAGGTTGATCTCAGAAACTTTGAAAATGTATATTTTTATTGGTAAAATGTGAAAACAGTCCAACTGACTAAACTGCTGCACAGCTGCCCTGCTGTGAAAGAGAGGGTATTTCAAAGTGCACGTTGATCCCAGCATCGTTCTACTGCAATTCCAGCTGCTGCAAATGCAAGGTGCTCAGTAAATGCTCAAATTGAACATTTTTTACCACTCAAGTTAACAGCTTGATATCCGTTTACACTCCTTAAGAGATTCCACAACAATATCAGGTTGTTCAAAGGCATCTGAAAAGTGATACTGCTCTTTGCTCACCAATTAAATTTCAGTGGGCGTATGTATGTGTTTGTGGAAGAAACAGGAATGGTTTTTGGACAGCTCTGATGCTCTTTCAATTAGAGTTTAGGTCAGCATTTGTCTATCTTTTTAATTTTGACACAGAGTAGGGATGTATATGACATACATTTAATACAGTTGTTATAGTGCAAAAGCACAGAGAATTCGATTTCAATTTACTCTTCTAGCAAATATGTGCAGCATTTTGTGTTTCCAGAAAGAAGCCTGAAACTATGTTTGGAAGAAGTAAAATGAGCTCCATGAATTTCAAAAACTTATTGCCATTCTCTGTGTTTTCTGTTTGCGCCTGTCTTTTGTAGGCATTTTGCCAGTGATACATCCACTTTGGGGATTACAACTTATTTTTTACATATAGCTTTTTTCCTGCTGTCCCCCCAGTGTGTCTTAAGGAATGCTTTTGCATCACTGCCCTTTTCATTTTGTATGCATGATGCTTTTGACAATGACACTTAAGCTGAGATTTTCTCAGAATTGCTTAGAGAGACAGGTTACAAAGAAAACCAAAGCTATGTGGGGAGGTCGTCCTGCTATTTATATTAGAACCATTAGAATATCTTAGGTTGAAATGGACCTTAAGCATCATCTAGTTCCAGCCCCCTGAACAGGGACACCTTCCACTACATCAGGTTGTTCAAAGCTCCATCCAACCAGGCCTTGAACACTTCCAGGGATGGGGCATCCACCATCTCCTTGGACAACCTGTTTCAGTGCCTCACCACCCTCATAGCAAAGAATTACTTCCTAATATCTAATATTTAAACCTACTCTCAGTTTGAAGACATTGCCCCTTGTTATGTCCCGACCTTCTCTTGTTAATAGTCTTTCTCCATCTTTCTTGTAGGCTCCCTCCAGGTGCTGGAATTTCACGATTAGGTTGCATAGCTCTAAGTCTTGTATCACTTTTTCTTCCCCTCTTCAGCATTTCATTTGCATCCCCCTGAATGTGTGCTTGCACATGGACGTGTGCTCATGTTGTAAAATGATGCTTACACGGAGGCCATGTATGGAAGCCACCCTTTGCACTTTTCATATGTCTCTGCCTGTTTCATACTCTGAAGAAATGCCTTCCGCAAATATGGTCACCTCAGCATTAAATGAATCAGGAAAGAGGAAATGGATATGCTGGAACATGCATAATATTTCACAAATGTGATACAGGAACTGTACCTGCTTCCTGCAGGTATATTAACCTCAGTTTTATTTGAGCCTATAAAGAGCCTCCAATCACTCTTGCCTCCAGAGTAAAACAGTGCTGCTCCTCAGTTTAGGTCCTTAAGTAATCTATAACGAGAAGTGAGTTTAGTTTTATACCTCAAAGAGCATCAATGGTGAAAACAGCCCATTATCATCAGAGCTCTCTATACATCCCTGCAGCTCGTTAGGACAAAGGTTTTGACTTCAGTCAGATAAATGTGGTACAGATTAGCTTATTTACTACAGTTATATAAGAGAAGACATGTTAGGATTTCAGGCATTCTTTTATGTCAGAAATAGTAAGACTTTTTGCTAACAGGCAGCAAAATGCTGCTGATATTTGCCTCAACACTATTTTCCAAGCTTATTTTTCTCTGGATGTTTCGAAAAACATCCTGAAAGCTCAGAATGCGGTCGCTGTTAGGCACCTGTGCAAGGGGTAACCAAGTGGTTCGTTGAGCCACATGTAAAAAAGTGATGAAAGGATATCCTGACCAAAGGTAGAGCGACACAGAGATTATTCAGCATGACCTAGAGCATTCCTTTGGGAAATTCTTCTTCAGTTTTCAGGAAATATGATGGTAGAAAGTTGAATGAATCTTGTATGCCTGTGCAAGGTGACTATTTCTCAACAGCTTAGGTCTGAAAATTAAATAAAAGGGAAATAAGGTTTGTAGGACTGATTATCAAGGTATTGCATTTGTTTTTCCCAAAGCTGAAGTTGCAGAACAAATTAACTGGAGTTCTGAGTACAGCTGGCTGAGAAATACTTCTTCTGTTTGAATATTTGAGATTGCAATTTTATTTGTTTTACCTCTGCACAAAGATGTTTCTTACCTATTCCACTTAATTATTTGAAACCAGCAGAGGAAGATGTTCCACTGAGAGCTTCTATCCATGAGAACAACCCTCAAAATTGGGGCTTGAGCCCAAGTTCATTATAAATGCCCTAATATTTTTCTGGATAAATACATATATATGTATTGATAGGCAGATGGTTCCAGCAGGATTTATTGCATGAGGCAAATGTTAGAACAGCAAATACCTACCAAATGAAATATGAAGTTAAAATATGT
The DNA here is from genome assembly GCA_013397865.1 of Struthidea cinerea. NCBI lineage: Eukaryota > Metazoa > Chordata > Aves > Passeriformes > Corcoracidae > Struthidea > Struthidea cinerea. Next base: position 240,411 of record VZTI01006028.1, read on the forward strand.
TAAAAACACAACTTAGTGATCTGAATGAGGAGATATATGGCCAGGTATTAACCCACAGGTATCCATGTAAGCGTATATGTGCACCCTTAATTGTGACTCCAAGTTAAGTCTGATACATAAAAACTGATGTGATTTAAAAAAAGGGAGAATGGGATGGAGACAGAAGCAATAAAATTGCTCAGAAAACAGCCAGCTACTTCTAGATCTATGCGTTAAATGGCATTTTGGTATTTGGGTGGCAGTCTTTTCCATCTGGCAGTTAATTTTATTATGTGAAGTATCATGACATTTGATTTCAACTGTGTGTGTATGGACACAGGCAAGATAATGACTTAATCTGTGTGTGCCCTGTCATGGTTTCATTCCTGCTATCATCAGCCATCATTCCAGGCAGCTGAGAGTACAGGAAAATCTAGTTCCAGTAAGGTTATGCTTGTGCAAAATCCAGTGATATATTCAATATATCAAGGGTGCTGTGAGACAAAGGTGATATTTCGTGAATAGGGAAAGAGAATAGTTTCATCCCTCTCCAATCTCAGCGGAACCAATGACACTTATATCAATATTGCTCTTCAAAACCTCACTATGAGACTTTGACATGAATAGCGCAATTTGGAGTATCTCAAGTCCTCAAAACTTGCAAGTTCAGGTCAGATGTCTGTGGGGTTGTAGTGGTGTAAAAAAGGTGGGAAGGGAACAAAACTTAAGTACACAACTTTGGTCATCAGTACACAGCTGACAAAATACAGGCAGAAGACGTTTAATGTTTTTACTGGTTGAGTTGTTGGAGTAAGTTAGCAGCATGAAGCATTGATTCCCCTCCACTACCACCTTTAAATAGAGAATTGAAGGTAGATTTAAAGTGTGAAATTGTGGTGAACTGCTGTTGTTTTGCTTGTGCCTTCTTTCATGCTGTATTTAATGCCTGTTTTTTTTGATCAGCCTTAAATAACTTCATTGGCATTTCTTTTCTTCTCTCCACTGGAAATGGGTGTCTACCTTCAGTGCACAGCAGTAGTGAGAGGCAGGAAATCAGAGACATTATCTTGTTTGTTTTGGGGAGCAGAGGTACCTATCAGTGCCTTTTGAAGGACATGTCTATTCAAATTAATTTCTGTAGAATGTTGAAGAGGAATGATTAACCTTTCCACAGGTAGGAACTGGATAATTGGATCTTGCCTTCTGATTTCAGGAGGAAGGTTCAGCTGCTTTTCTTTTAGTTGGATAATGTCCAGTCTAAGAATTAATTCAGTGAAATAAAAATTTTGGGGGAGAGGGACCACTAGAGAGAGAAACAACGTTTCCTTCCAAGTTAGAGATGGCCCAAAATACACCATGTTAAGTCTGTAAGATGTTTTAAATTTAGTATTTGGGTTTCAGGACATTGTTTGAATCCTTCCAGGAACAGGTGTCAGGTAAGAAGTGGAATCCAAATTACTCATCTTTTTGCTTGCAATCGATGTGACAAGTTAGTGCTGAGATTCCTGCCTGAATTTTTTGTATTGGTGGCAGCGACAGAAAAGTACATCTTGCTTGAGAACTGGAGCTTGAAAAGCTGTTGAGCAGGTGCTTTGTAAATCTTATGAACTGATGAAAAGCCTTTAATAAAGCTAAATTGATGTATCCTTGCATGCTGAATAACAGTAGAACATAGGAATCACATAGAAAACTGGATCTACTTTATTTGCTTCTCTATACAGTGAAGTTAGTTATCTTATTTTCTGCTTACATGATGGCAGCAGAAGAGGGTTTTTAATCAGACAAACCACAGATCTTTTTTGCTTCCTATGAAGACCTTACTCTCATAATACAGGCTGAAAAAGGGAAACTAAAAGAGAATATTCAGTGAATAAGTAACTTTGTGTGTGTTTCACACATTTTCTATTTCTGACGAAATTGTTATCTCACAGTAACTTGTATGAAATAAATTCCTTTAGCTAAAGCTGATGACAATAACAGACTTAATATGGTGCAATATTTCCTTTCTTCCATTTCTAATATATTTTCAAATCCGATTTCCTTGATGTGCTGTGAGGATTATAAGAGTACAAAAACCCAGTTCCACTCATCCTTTAATAGTTTTTTTAATGCAAAATACTGTACTCCCATAAAACATCCATTTATTTATATTTGGTGCCAGAGGCTAATTCATTGAACCTGGGATGTATTATTGCAAAACAATGGTGTTCACTACACTTTTACGCTCTATTAGCTGTTTTCCAGGTTCTTTGATGGCCACTAAGAGTTTATTATTGCTAAATAAATAATTAAGAAGGGATAATTGGCTTATTTTTGTGCAATGATACCAGAACTATGCTTTTTTTTTTTTTTTTTTTTTTTTTTTTGAAAAACATCATTATTCTGTTTTTAATGCACTGCAGAATGTGGAGCCTGCATACCCTTACGAGTCATGGATAATTCATTTGTGCCAGAGATTCACTGACAGTGACCCAAACCCTGCTCTTGCTAAATGAAGAGGAATAAATAGATATTCTGTTTCATTCTACTCACTAAGAAGGGGGCAAAAGAAGCAATCCTTATTCTGTCTTTTCTTTTTGTCATCATTTGTAATATTCTCTCAGTCTGTGTAAAAGCCACTAGGTTCTGTCTTCAGGGGTTTGTAATTCTTTTCACTTGCTCCCTTGTGAAGGTGGTGATTGACACCTGTGCAATGGGGCTCTTGTCAGCCAGATTTGCTCCCTCCCTTGCTCCTCTTTTACACCTGATATTATGAGTTGCTGTGAACAGCAGTGAGGTGAAAAGTCCTCGCTAACGAATTATTTCCCAGGAATGAGCAATCTGTGGGATTCCTACCTATCCCACTCATCTTTACTTTTGCCAGGAAACCAGGCTGTGTTTGTTTCTTCACCTCATTCAGTCTTGTGAAGGACCCTCCTGAACTCTTGTCTATTTCAGGTCTTGGAATCCAATTGCTTTGGATTTTATATTTTAAAGAGAGTGTTCTAGTTCAGGCATTCTTCACACTTCAGCTGTTGTCCATCATTCCAAAGCAACTCTACGGTGGTAAAAATAACCATCCATTTCCTTTTTCCTTTTCCTATTTGGCCCTCAGAACTCTTCTCAAGATTGCTTGGAAAACTTTCTCCTTTATTGTGTTATGGCAGCATCTGGAAGCTCCAGTCACAATGAGAACACTGTGTGCAATGCTCAGTGCAAAACCAAGGAAGTGCCACTTCTTAGGCTAAGCAGAGGAGAGAAGAAAATTTAGCAGGACAGAAGGATGGCAGGAGGTAATAAAACTTCTCAGAATATTAGTAGAAAAGCAAAGAGTGGAGCCCAACTTTTGAAATTTCTGCTTGAATGTATCCACTGTACTGGTCTTCTGCTCTGAGTAACATTATTGTGGCTGGAGTGCCACAAAAGCTTTAAGGAATTCAGAAAATACAAGTCTGGCTGTGTACAGCCTCCCATCACATCTGTATAGATAAGTAAGGCAAAAAGAGAAAAATATTGTATTTCTTTTTCTGATATGAAATAAAGCACAAAGCTTACAACCTTCAACAAGAGTTACTCAGAAAACATTGTGGGAAAGGCACATTGCTACAGAACCTGCATGGTCAGCCCAGACCCCTGGAAAAAAGGGATTTGTCTGGGTGCCTCAGTCTGTTGGGTGGTGGTTCTTGCAGCATTCTGGCCATCTTGGAACAATACTCACTGCTTATACACATTCCTCATCACATGCGTTGTATTTGTTCTTGAAAAATAAATCCTGTGAAGAGCATTGCTTATAGAATGGAAAGGAATCAAACTTGGAAATAATCCTATCGAGTTCTCCTTTGTTTAAACAGATGTACAACCTCCACCATGCCTAGGCAGTGTTTCCTTGCACCCTGCAGTGCACCCTCCAAACCCTGGAAGTTCAAAGCATTCAACATGCATTCAAATGTCCATAAATGCATTCAAGGAGTGAAAGCCTTTCTTATCTGCAAAGGGTAGGAAAATCCATTGACACCAGTGAAGAAAGTATTTCTTACAATTCCTACCTAAAATGGTACGGTTTTGAGATTTAATGTTCAGTTTAGGGATGGCTTGTCATCATTGTTTGAGTCATCATCTTCAAACATATTTAAGCTTTTTTATTATTTGCTCTTCTCTTTCTTGCCAGCATTGGATGACAGTATAAGACTTCATTCTAAACAAACAACTCTGTCTGCATCATTGCTGGAGGAAACAACGCTAAACTGTTTTTTCCCTGCTTTCCAGTCAAAATACCTTTAGCCTCTTTCTGAACCATCTTCCTCTAAGTTTCTGTTCATTTAGCATAGTAAAGACGTGCTGCACATCCACAGTATTGTTTTGCAAACACACTCTCTATTTCTATGGTGTTTGTAGTTTGGCCTGTAACAGTAATGCACAATGCAAGGAAAATGCCAGAGTCAAAAGATGAAATGAAGCTGTTTGGTTGCAAGCACACAATTCTGATGAGTTTATTCCTTTGCTTTAATCTGTCTTATTTCATAAACAGATGTCTAGAATTTATAACGATCGATAGAAGAAAGAGGAAATTCTTAATACATCAAAGCACAAAGTTTTTGTAACTGGAGTGAAGTAATTTCAAAGGTAATGGAACCAGTCTCCTTGAAACTAAACCAAGATTTGTTACAGGTCTGTCCATGTGGGTGTGAATGCCCCTACTTAGCACAAAGGGTCTTGTCAGGGAAGACCACTCCTTTCCATGCTTTCCCCAATCTCTTCTCCACTGTGCTGACAAGTGACTTCCTGCAAATGCTATCTCCAGAGCTTGAACAGCGTGAAGGCAGCCAAGGAAAGGGCTTTGCACATGTACTGTTGGATCTTTCTCTCCACTGCCAATGCAGGTGTTGGCAGATCCTCCTGTCTGGCTTCCAGGTCTGCAATTTCTTTCTTCACTCGTACGTGTAGCAGCCGAAGGCTCGCTTCCTGCTCCTTCAACCTCCGAAGGATTTCTTCCCTTCTTCTCTTCTCACGAACAATTCCCTTCTCTTCAGAGGACAAGAGCAGCTGGTTGATGTCAACAGCTGCCATCAGCAAAAGGAACGCCCAGAACATTTCCACGACCATGGCAGATCCTTCCTTGAAAGAGAAGGAAAGGTGGGATTACCCAAGATTCAGATTCTCAAGAAGAAAAAGAAGTTTCACACTGGCATAAAAGCTTTTGCATCCTTTCTAGCCCTAGGAAAAAAGCTGGAAGCCAGACGTGCTCCTCAGTGCATGCCTGGTGCTGCAAGTTCCAAACTCAGCTGCCCAAAGAGGCTGCATCAGCACGTGGTGAGGGGGAAGGTGTGAGACACAGAGACACAAAACAGAAATGGCCATGTTTGAGGAGCGAAAAGTCCAGAATTTTAGATGAAAGAGGAAACAAAGTCCTCCAAGCCAGGAGGAGGAGAGAAGGGGCCTGACAAGATGGTGGCAGGCAGATGGAGGGGACATTCCTCAGCTGTCCTGCCTGGCCTCAGGGTGGCTCAGGGCAGGTTGGGTACAGCAGGACCTTCTGCTGGGAGGCAAGGAACGATGAAGTGCTGTGAAGGAACTGCTGCTACAGAACTCACACGCTCTCACTTGTTCACATGAGTTTTAAATCTTAAAGTGAGAGTTTGTCAGTTTGTCAGACTCTCCCTCTACTACTAAATGCCTAGAGATGTTGGAGAGACCTTGACTGAACCTGAGGGGCTGGTGGAAGGTCACTTACCAGCAGGTCCCTCTCAGCAGTGAGTGTGGCTGCGCTGCAGCACCTCCCTCTGACAACAACCGTCTGTTGTTGCCTTGGAGACAGTCCCAGAGTCGTTGGGTTCCAGGGTCATGGAGTCCTGGAGTGCCAGGGTCATGGAGCCCTAGACTCATGGAATCCTAGGAAACCACAGATTCTGATGCTGATTTTTTTACTTGGAGATGATGCTAAGCCATCGGGTTCCCAAGAACATTCTCCATTAATTGTTTTGGTATTTTCAGTGAATATCTTGTCTCTTCTCAGTTCCAGTGTGGGATTATGTTGTTCTTAAAATTCCTTATCCTTGTTTCCCTTGGGGAAATATACCATAAGCATCATCACAAGAATCGTGAGTGCCGCACACTCAAGCCTCATCCAAAGTCCACTGAAGCCAGAGGGGGAATTTACTTTCAATGTTAAGAATTGTTGAAACCACCTTTCTTTATCCCACTTTAAATTGGTGGTTCACATTTGCTGCTTATGTTACAATCCTCAGGTATCCATGATTATCACGCAGAAGCCTGTGGCATATTACATTGCAGCTGTTCCATAGAAATATGCTTTATAGCAAGGTGGCTCAGAATTCCCATTTTCAGTTGAAAAAATATTGGACTACTTTATGAAAATATTTTTGCCTCGAGTGTTTTATGATAAAGCCCACTGTCATTATGAGCAAAGCATGATGGAAAAAGTGATAGTGTAGCCTGAGTCTTTGTTTCTAGATGTGGCTTGAAATGCAGATACGGTGTGAGTGTGGCTTTTCGTGTTGGTTGTAATTATTGAACCTGCTTTACTTGTGCTTAAACCTTCATTTAGACTGGCTTTCTTAGGTTCAACACCTGCACAAATGAAAATGAAATGCAGCCAGGAACACTAACCATCTAGTTTTGACTCTGTTTAGTGAATGGAAAGAGAAAGGCGTGTCTGAGATACAAGCAAAACACAACTTAATATAAAAAAGGCAGGAAAACTGCTCTATTTAGGCTGCTGAACTTACTAAAAAAATTTTGTAGTTACTCCAGGTGTAAAATAACAAAATATAATGTTTGTATCTAGGAAGTGAGAAAGGGTGGAATAAAATTTAATTGGAAAGGAAAAGGAAGAACAAGTAAAGAGTAGTTAAAGGTTTGGAATAAAGCAGGAAATGGGATGTCAATAAATGAACCTGCCAAAGATGCATAGTAATGAATAATCTATCATTCTCTAGGGAAAACAAAATTACCTTATCATTTTCCCTCCGAACAAAGGAAATCCAGTGATTATATACAGGGTATTTACTATTAAATACAGAAAACTAGTTATTAAACAAGGGGTAGTGACAAAAGGTACTTTTGAAAGTAGAGATTTAGAAGTGGACTTTATTGAATTATTGAAGAAAAGGGGTGAGTAATTGAAATCTCAAGGTTGTGTATTTGGGGGTTGGGAACTAGAAAGTCTGCAACAACCTGTAGTTTATTCTATGGAAAAAAAAATAGGAGGATGACCTACTTATGCTGGTTGATTGAGATGACTGTGACTGCCTTTGCCAGTAAGATGTGATGATGAAAGCAGAAACTCAGTCCTAGACTGTATGAAATGAGATTTCTGGTGGAGATAAGGGCTTACTAACATGACTGAAACTTACTGTTAGACTTTGTTTTCTACCAAGTGTAGTCGCTGAAAAGCTTTGGCAGAGAAATTTTTCAGCTTTCTGCAGCATTCTGTGAGAGCTCTGTGTTTCTCATGAAAGCTATGAAAAACACTGCTACGGGTTTTTGTAAACTGGTTCTTTATCTGTGCACCTGGGGTCTGTTTTTCAGAGTTGTTATTGTACACAGTGAAATAATATTTTGAAGTAGGTGGACAAGGGGTGGCTGGTCGAAGAACCAATAACCTCCTGTCATCTTTGGGAACCAAGTTATATACATCAAGTTATAATTAATTAAATGACCACTTTCTTCCTGAACTTGGATCGTGCTGTTACTCGCCGTTCTCGGTATACAGCGACAATCAAGCATGATATCAAGACTTTCAGTAAAAAATTAATTTAACAAGAACTGCAAATCTATTCAAAGCAGGGGTCTGGAAAGGACATGGTTTCATAAAAGGAATCTGAAGAATTTTGCTTGTCAAGTCTTGCAAATTAGAAGCTGAGAATGTGTGCTTGCTTTCTAGAAATGCATTCAAAGATAAAATCTTGTTCAAAAGGAAAGATTAAACCAAATGGGAATGAACTGGCTTTTAAGAAATTTAGATTAAAAATAAGAAACTTCCAACCAAACTTCCAGTGTGATTCTAGAATAGCCATTTAATATGACATATTCAAACCCTCTAAATTATTTTTAGAGTGATTTTTAAGCCATATATGGACAAATTATCTGATCTGGTTTCTTCTAGTATCAGAAGTGTGCGTTTGATGGCATAAGATTTCCTTTTCCATTTCCTGACTTCACAGAAATGTATAAACCTGTGCACAAATATTGAATTTGTTTGATCAGAAACTGCATTCTTATTTGATTGAGACCACCTAAGATATTTTTGCCAACCCATTCCAGTACTTGTGACACTGTGTTGCTACTTGTCATCTTTTTAGTTTTTCTGTTGAAGGGTTAATATTCTGATGGGAATCTTAGAAAAGTCAACATCAGTCAGTCCTTTTCTCACCCTTTTTTTGACAGTTTTAGCTGGAGCTGCTGTGTAATAGATGTGAACAAGGGTCTCCAAATTTCTCTAGTCTCCTGAGTGATACTGATCTCATAGCTCCCTGTAAAATGCTTGTTGCTCCCTTCATTAAGTAATCCAGGCTTTACTTAATCAGTAGGGTTAGGACCTTAAATGAGTAAATAGTAGAAGGTGAAAGGCTAATGCTGCTGCTCATAATGCATGTCATAACTGCTTTGAATAAGGCACAGAGAGCTGTACTGTTTGTTATTAAACTACAAATTAAGGCAGATTTGGAAGAAGGAAAAAACAATGTTCAGTGAGGCACTGGTGCTATTTTCATGGACTCTCATGTCAGTCTCCAAATTAGTCATTGCTTGTGATTGTGTCTGAGCACTTTCACTGTCCATGGCCCCAAATTATGTCCAATGTTGTTTTTCTCCTTTTCACTTTCATTTCTGGTTCTCCCTCCCTGCCAGGTGCCTCTCTCTTGCAGCATATTATTCTTATAAAGCCATGAGAAATATTGTCCCCTACAATTACAACTGTAGCCTGAGTACTGGGAAGCAATGAACCAGGATGAGCTCTCTCAAGCATATTGTCTCCTGCTGCTGGTCTTGTTGACTTTTCTCCTTCACAATGCAGGAAACATGCCCTGTTATTTATGGGAGTGAGAACTATGTGTGTACTCAGGAATCTGCAACTTAAATGTATGCTGATGGCAACGTCCCTTCAAGTTTATCAATATGCTTCAGTCACCATATCAGATTTTAAACTCCTGGAAGAATCTGTAAGGATGTTCTGAGTAGACGCAATGTTCCATGAGGCAGTGCTGCTCTTCTTACATTGGGCTAAATGAAGCCAAAAGTCATGGATTCTGCCATTGTGTACAAAGCTAAGGTCTCTCAGCTCTGCTATCTCATCTCTCAGGAAAACTGTAACTCTTGTACATTTTTGCAAGACCCAGGCTGTCATTTGCGAAGAGATTGAGTCATAGGATCTTTTATCTTCAGCACTACTTTTGTCTGTGCACTAGAGAATAGTTTGTTACCAATCATCAGGTAACATGCTGAACAGAAGAACCAATATCCTTCACAAAACTTGGTCAGCAGATTATTTTTTGCCCCGTCGCTCATGTCCAAATTTAAGAGTGGCTAAAATTGTCTGTTTCTAAATTTCCAACTCCTTAAATTGGGTCAAGGCTCATTAAGTGTGATTTGAGTTCATAACAGTTTGTTAAATCTGAATATGCCGATATCACAGGGTTCAATAAGCTTAGTGGTTTTGAAAACTTTCCTTGGTTTACTATCTTATAGCAACACTGAAAATGCAATAATATTCATTGTTAGTACGAATTAATGATACTATACAAATATAAAACAGACGTATTTTGGTTGGTAAGCCTTGTTGACAGTATTAGCCTACTCTTTGTTCAGCTGTGTCTGAAAAGAGGCCAAATAACAGCCTTATACTGTCATTGACTTGCTGATAGTGGGGCTTTTCAGCGTTTTCCTCCTTTCTCTCAGGAAATTATATTCTTTTACTGCGGTCTTGATTTCTGGGAATTCCGTGGCTTGTGTATTTGTCAAGACAGCTACTGTTTCAGCAATGTAATGTGCTGGGCAGGAAGTAAAACTTCTCAAAACCATCTTGAGCTGTACCTCAGTGTCCCTCCAGCTGATGGAGGTTGGAGAGGACAGGATCAACTTAAACTATACCCATGTAAAGAAAATTAGTATATGATAAGTTTGTCCTAGACTTTACATAAACTAATCAGCAAGCTGAGTTAGTCTGTGATTTTACAGAGTGACTTCCTTACGTTCTGTAGTGTGCCAGCAATTCCTGACTGATATATTATTTCCAGACATTTTTAGAGGGACAACTTACAGTGAGGATTTCTCAGAAAAATGTAAAGATCTGAGGAGAACACTGATGCAGAATTTACATGAAATTATTTATAAGTCCCTTTAAAGAGGCCTGATGGAACAACTGTAAGCTCACACATCATACCTTATATATTGCAAGTGATTACTGTGGTTTTACTTTCCTTATAGACTTTTCTACACTGATGATCTTTGAGTAATTCTGGTTTTGTTGCCAATATTTATGTGTTCTGCCCATTGGCATGCTGCTTCCTGAGGCTAGTGGTCATATCTCTTTTACTTCTTTGCGGTTTAAACCCACTCCTAAAGTAAAGGGAAATTTTAAAACGCCTAAGGGTAATCACGCTGGCTAACAAAGTTCTGCCTTCCACTTCAGGACAGCTGGCTGAATGCAGTGCACCTTTCCTTACGTTGTTTTGTTTTGAGAAATATTTGTGCTGTAGTTCGCATGATCCGTTACTGACTTAATTTGGGGAAGTTATTAGACTTTGGTAACTGTAGCAATTGAGTAATCGCTGAGGCAAATTAAAATACCATTTTAATGTAGCCTGTTAACTTTTTTAAAACCTAGGAACTAGCTTTTATCCACGCGTTCTAAAGGTTTAAGTAATTCATGATCAAGTCACCTTGTGTCACAGTGAAGTTGGATTGCTAGTGTTCCACTGGGAAAGGAGTAGGTTAATTAAGGGGGAGAAAAGAACACCCTGCAAACCATTTGGCTGCACTTTTATCTTGCCACATCAAGTACAAAACCTAAATATTTGTAAGATTCTATTGCCTTGGGAATGATCTACACAGCAAGTCCACTCACTTAAAAAACAGGAATCTGATTCTTATCTACCTTAAAGCTACTCTGTATGTTTTAAGCTATCTCTCTCTCCAGCTAGCTCTACAAAATTTTGCCAAAATCAGTGCAAATACAATATCATGTATCTACAGGGCTCTTTTATGTGATTAATGTCACGTGAAGCAATTGAAGATAAATGAGCACTGTCCTTATGGCTCTTCACTCTCTCCTTCCACTGAAAGTTGAGTTCTGCTGGCCATTGTATTGATGTGGAAATTGGCCCTGGGTATATTGCATACCCATGAATAATTTTGAAAAGATGAATTAGAAAAAAATTAGAGGTTATTTATGTTCAAAGAGGGGGCTGAATTCATTCAGTAAGTTGTTTGTTGCCAATTAATTACCTACCAATAATTAGAATAATAAATTTGAACACTGCTGTAGGATTTGGCAATGACTTTTACTATAGGCTTATCTGGAAGCAGCACTAAATGCTATCATTAGGATTGGTAATAAATCTGTCATATTAGCTGAAAATGGATAAAAAGGCTAAGAAGCCTTGAAAACATAATTTGACTGGGCAGAAGCCTTTACACTTTATAAATATGACCACTGGAATTACTCACGTGAATTGATCAGCTCAGACTTCGCGCAATGTTATAAAACATGAAACTTTTGCACTTAGTGAAACTCAGTGCTAAATTGGAGGTATAACTCTTTTTCATGATAACATTTGCAATTTAAAACAGGAGTGTCTGTGCTGCCAGTAAAATGGTGGTAAAGAGCTTCAAGCTGGAAATATTAAACAAATGATCTAGTTATTAACTCTTGACTTTTGTATTTGTGTAACACCAAATGAGAGAGATCAGTCCATTTGTTATCAATCCATCTTGTCTATCCTAAAAATCATGATTTTTTAGTTAACAAACTACTTGAGATGATAGAAAATAGCAAAAAAAAATTTAAAAAGGAAAGAAAAGAGAAAAGCTGGTAACAGAACTTTGAATATCATTTGTCTCTTCTTAGATATTTAAAACAGGAGTACTTTTTTAATGTCTTTACTCACCATGAAATTTGCCTGCAATGTGCTATGTAGTCCAGAAACATCTATATGAAACAAGGTCCGAATATCTTTTGAAGTAACACACTTCTAACAAGTTGTTTCTCTAAGCTGGCCTCAGCCAGTGACAGCAGAGGATTTTTTCAAAATTACACAATTTTTTAAAGGCTGTTTTTTTGGCAAGCAAACTAGAATTCAGAGTATTCAAGTTACTTGTTACTCAAGTTCAGTTGAGTGCTCTTGAAAACTGTGTCAAATACTTTACAACCTCAATTAAAACAAAATGACTTTTAAGAAACGTTGGAGACTTTCTCTTGAATTTTCTTTTTGCACTGAATTATTTTTACAACGGTTTTTACATTAAATGCTGCTTTTATAACGTAGAGTCTTGATAAATTGCTTTTTTGTCAATATGCCACGGCGTACTAAATTCAGTAATTTTGACTAGTGGGGAACCACGATCCCTCTATGTATCTATATGTCTTCGTTTCAAGAAGGAAATCCTAAAGGCACAGGAGCAGGCTGTTCCTCCATGCCAAAAGATGGGGAAGAAGACTGGTCTGGCTGAACAGAGAGCCTTGGCTGGAATTCAGGAAAAAAAGGCAAGTTTATCACTTTTGGAAGAAAGGGAGAGCCACTCGTGACGGCTACAAAGATGCCATGGGATTATGCAGGGAGAAAATTAGAAGGCCTGAAGCCCAAACAGAATTAATCTGGCTACTGTTGTAAGAAAAAACAACAAAAATGTTGCTATAAATGCATTGGTAACAAAAGGGGGACTAAGGAGAATCTCCTCCTTTATTGGACGTGGGGGGAAAACATGGTGACAGAGGCTGGGAAAAGGCTCAGGTACCCAATGCCTTTTTGCCTCAGTCTTTAACAGTAAGACCCTCTGTTCTCCAGCTTCTCAGCCCCCTGAGGTGGAAGACAGGGGCAGGGAATAGAATGAAACCCAGATATTCCATGGGGAAATAATCATGAAAGTCTATGGGTTGGAGGGAATCCACCCAAGAGTACTGAAGGTCCTGGTAGAAGTGCTCACTGGGCCACTTTCCATCTCTTACCAGCACATCTTGGCTGTATGGAGAGGTCCCAGGTGACTGCTTTTTAGCCAGTGTGACACCCGTCTTTCAGAAGAGCTGGAAGGTGAATCCAGGGAGCCACAGGCCTGTCAGCCTGACCTCAGTGCTAGGGAAGGTCATGGAGCAGGTCATCCTGGGTGCCATCATGCAGCATGTCCTGGACAACCAGGGAATCAGACATGGGTTCAGGAAAGGCAGGTCCTGCTTGACCAACCTGATCTCCTCTGACAAGGTGACCCACTTAGTGGATGAGGGAAAGGCTGTAGATGTTTCCTGTCTGCCTGGACTTCAGTAAAGACTTTGAAACGTTTCCCACAGCATTCCACTGGAGAAGCTGGCTGCTCATGGCTTGGATGAACGTTGTGTCAGGCAGGACCAGGGCAGTGGTTGTGCTTCTGTACCAGGCACTGGTGAGGTCACACCACGAGTGCTGTGTCCAGTTCTGGGCCCCTCACTGCAAGAAAGACATTGAGGGGCTGGAGTGAGTCCAGAGAAGGGCAATGGAGCTGGGGAAGGGCCTGGAGCACAAGTCCTGTGAGGAGCGGCTGAGGGAGCTGGGGGTGTTTAGCCTGGAGAAAAGGAGGCTGAGGAGGAACATACCTCTTTTTATTACTCCCTGAAAGAAGGATGGAGCAAGGTGAGGGTTGACCTCTTCTCCCAAGTAACCAGTGATAGGACAAGAAGAAATAGTCCCAAATTGCCCTGGGGGAGATTTAGATTGAAAATCAGAGAAAATTTCTTCACTGAAAGTGTTGTCAAGCACTGGCATGGACTCCCCAGGGAAGTGTTTGAATCCCCATCCCTGGAGGCATTTAGAATCTGTGTAGAAGTGGCACTTAAGGACATGGTGAAGTGATGGACCTGGCAGTGCTGGGTTAATAGTTGGAACTGATGGTGTTAGAAGTCTTTTCCACCCTAAATGATTCTCTGATTCTATAAACATCAGGGTCTCAGCCAGTTAACCAGATACTTTTGCTAAATTAGAGAGAACTGTGGAAAATCACACCAGTAATGTCTCTTATGCTTGAACAAATCTTGTTTAATGTATTTAATGACCTGAAAAATAGCTATAAAAGCAGGACAATACAAGACTGTAAAATGCTAGAAGAATTTATGTGTTAATGAACATAAAGTAGTGCATATGAGGAGGGAAAGGGAACTGAAGCACAATTTCTTTCATCACTTGTATAGTGAACGCTACATTATGTATTATCAGTCATGAAAAAGATTCTGAAATCAAAATAAGTGTATTTTCAGAAATGTAAAAATGAAACAGCCCTCTGGAAAACACTTAAGTAAAAAACAATTTAATTTAAGAATTGTTGGAAAATAGGGATTGTGGGAAAATGTGTTTCAAATGTATAAATTTACCTGAATCTTGTATATTGTGTCCTGTTTCTCCCATCACATCTTGGGACATAGGGAAACTGTAAAAAGCTTTTTTGAAAAGCTGGGGAGAGTAAGTGAATGATCAGAGGGTTGGAATAATGTCTATAAGGGGACAGACTAGATAGACTGAGTTTCTACACCATGGAAATAAAATAACTTAGAGAAGATGGGGTAGAGCAAATAAAATAACGAATTGTATGAAGAGGGCAAATACAGAACTGTCATTTCCTTTACAGCATCTCAGAATATAGCAACTAAAATGTTTGTGTTCATATCTCCAGGCAGCAAGTTTAAAACAAACAATAAGAAACAGTTTTTCATACAAAAAATAAACAATGTGAGACACTGCCACTAGATGTTGCAAAGGCCAAGAGTTTAACTGAGTGCAAAAAGGGATTAATGGCTACTTTTGTTTGATGAATTGCAAAAACATCCTGCTCAGATACAACTTCTGGCTGAGGAAGTTCCTAAACCACTAATTGCTAGAAGATGGGAAGGAGGGATTGTTCAGCTCTTGCCACGTTTCTTATAATCTTTTCTTACGCATCTCCTAATGGGCATGTTGGGACCAGGATAATGGGCTAAACAGAGTTTGTTTGGTTTTTTTGTCTGAACCATTATGGTTCTTCTTATTTTGTAGGCGTAGATTTTTTTTCTTTTTTTCGGTAATGGGAAGACAAAATCGAAATTTTCAACTTGTTTTTTGAGTTCAGTAAATGCTATCTGGAATATGATTCCTAATAGCTAATTAAGGATGATCACATTTTGTTGCTTTCCTCATTTTAATATGTAAAAAGCGAGTCTACAAATTAATCTGCAGAATGCTTACAAAGATTTTCTCTAAATACAGTGAGATTTGGATGAAGGTGAATCTTTTATGTATTTCATTCGAGTGATAATGATGTATGTCTAATTTAAAGGAAAATGTGTCAGGAAAGCTGACATAGTAGGCAGGGGGAGTTTCCTGTGGTCCTCTGGAAGGAGATGAATGGTATTATTTTTGGCTCTTGTTAGTTAAGGAATACTAAGTTTCAGTGAAAGAATATCCTGCATTCTGCAGTTGTACTTCTGGCAATTAGTAGGAACAGAAGCAAACAAGGAGATTTCCTTTAACATCTGTGCTTTTTTTTTTTTGTACAACTTACTATCTTTTTTTCTCTTTAGAGTGAAGAATGACTTTTGAGACTAGAGGAAATACGATTTTTTTTGTTGGTTTTTTTTTTCCTCACTTTCTATTCTAGTTTTTTTATCTATGTGAATTTATAATGTAGAAGTTTATTTCTACTTACTAAACAGAGATTTAATCAATTATCACAGTGCACTTTGGAAATGAAAGATGTATTACTCTATGTCAAATGAGTTTATCCTGTTCGGCATGCAAACAATGCACATCGTCATAAATCATGGTCTCAAACTTCTAAAGTTGTTGTTTTTGTTTATTAGGAAACCTTGCTTCAGATCCAAAAAGGCAATAAGGAGACTACACATAGCAAGAAGAAAGTGGGCCTCAATCGATCATGAAATGCAATTACACAATATTCAGAACTGAGTGAAATAAAGACCTTAAATAGCAGTAGCCTGTAAAGTTTGAAATTAAAAGTAGTTTCTTCATATATTGTGAAAAGAGGGATTGGATCAATGAAACTGATCTCTTGTATCTTGTTTGCTGTCAATTTACATGAAATGATGCTTGAGGTGAGCCTCCTTTTCCTGTGTATGTAAATACATTTTGTCTATTTATGGAATATTACTGGAGTGGTCTGCCAGGAGATTTCTCAAGTTCAGCTGATGCTCACTGTATAAATGGAAGCACAAGGATTGAAAAAGGCTTCCACCTGGTCCTCCTTAGCTTAGCTAATGTAATTGCAAATTTTGTTCTAGCGGTAGGGCTTTCTATAACAGCACAGAGCATTACTGCTGAGTTGCAATAAATCAGTACCTGAATTAAAAGAATGAGGACTACAATACAAACTCTCTTTTTGTCCATTCTGGTATAGCATCATAAAAATCTGCACGTGTATCCAGGGAGTAGGCAACAATCCACTACACTGTCAGACTAGCTGTGGGACACCAATGGAAGTTTGAAAAAAATAGTTAAATCCATTTTTTAAAATAGTTAAATCCAGTCTTGCTTTCACTTGATCTAATTTCTGCTTTACCTTTCATCTTTAATTCTTTGAACACTTTTAATATGGTTGGGCTGAGGATTAATGTATTTTTATTAGGACCTGGGCACCTTTTAAGAAAAAAAATTTAGGCATCTTCATCTCAAGACTCTGAAATTTGTGATCCCTCAAAAAGATGAGCTCAGAATCAGTGCCGCTTCTGCCTCAGGTACCACATTTTACTGGCTGGAGGGTGCAAGGGCACAACATGCAGGCTCATTGCCCTTGTGTCAGGGTACACTTGTCAAGGAGCTTTTCAGCCTTGCTGGTTCACATCATGTTTGTTGTAGTGTAAAAGTTATGCTCTGGAAATCAGTGTTCAAATTGTACAGAGAGCAATGAGAAATGAGGGGGAAGGTAAAGGTCTGGTCCGGAAGTAGAATCCAGCTCTAGTTTCAGGGATTATGACCTGGAACAAATAGATATTGCTGGCAGTATTGTTCACTGTCTTGGTTTGGCTCTGTAAGTTTGGAAGGGCTTTGGAGAGATGCTGCAAGGTAAAATTTTATGTTAAGCACTTAATAGGCCAAGTGTCTAGAAAAACCTGACAGTCCCATAAACAGCAAGAAAACACATTCATAGTTTTGCTCCTTCTCCGCATTAAACTCTCAATGTACAAGAAACATTTTCCCCCAAAAAACATAATTTAAACTTCTGCTTACTTATCTCTAATATCCACTGATTTTTTAGATATAATTTTATCGCAGGGTATGTGGTGTAAAAGTGATTAGAAATCCAGAAACTGTTTTTGGAATAAAGAGCTAAACACTTCACTGTTACTACTAGCAAATTGTCTGTTCAATTATTTCCTTTGGTCAATCAATTGCAACCTCGTAGTGGGTGCAGCTGTATGGTGTTGCTGGTGGCTATTCTAAGGATTTTTTGCTTTACCTCATTCTTCCCTCTTCTTCTCTGCCTTCCAGCATGCACTTAATCCAGGTGGACTCTGTTCAGCGATGGATGGAGGACCTGAAGTTGATGACAGACTGTGAATGTATGTGCATTCTCCAGTCCAAACCCATCAGCATTGAGAAGGATGAACAAAATGAACTCATCCTTTCCTCACAGTACAGCACTTGTGATAACTTGCAGCTTCTGCTAAAGAGGGCTTGGATCATAAGCACAGAATTGACCAGGATTGCTCAGAAGCTGGAGAAGAACAGATGGCAGAGGGTCCACAGCATGACAGTGAGGGTCAACTGCCACGTGCGTTCCATGATAAACGAGTACAACACCTTCACCAGGAGTTCTTCAGAAGAAATGCACCAGGTGAGAAGATGCCTTGATGGCATGTTTCTCCTGCTTTTTGTATTTTTATTTTATTGTAATAGTTAAAACTTGCTTTAAACGATCTGTAAGGAATCCTTACATACTGATACTGGTTCCTTGTTTAAGACTTTCCCATCCCGTTTCAGCAATGGAAATATTCTTGGCTTATTTTGGATCTTGTTTTATCATGGACTTGATTCTGAATGTTAATAATGTTGTCAAATTGCATTTAAAAAAAAGTTTTGCTTTTGAAGACTACAGGACTAAGGTATTTTGACACTCAATCTGTGAGTTCCTTTGCATTTACCATGTAGAAAGTGCTACTTTTTTATTGACCTCATTTTTATCTCTACATGTTTTATACAGAAAAGTAGATGAAGGGTGTTCTTATGAAATATTATCTTTTGGGAGGATTTTCAATTAACAAACAAGCATTACTTATTTTTGTAAGGCAACGGTGTGTATGGATATAACTTTAAAACCACTTTCTCTTTCTCTCTCTGCAGCTTGAAAAACTTTTAATAGACAAATGTTCAGAATTTACAGCATTCACAGAAAGGTAACTTAAATTTTGTAGTCAAAATATTAATTTTGCTGTTTTATTGTGTTGTAGAACTTCTAATGAGAAGCACAAATCCATGGGCACCCTCAATTTTTTGAGCTAGGCCCTTGTAGCTCTGCAGTGTTCCTAATGTTAATCTCTGGTGGGTGAAGTGAGTTGCTTTTACCTAAACTGCATCCTAATGAAAGATGGAATCTGCTGTTGCACAAAGAGCCTGACAAAGATGCAAAGCTGCATGCAAGTGTATTTTTCAGGACTTTTAGGCATCAAGAGAGAAAATCTGGTTCTACTGGTATCAGTGGCAAAGTTCCCTTTTAGTTCTGTGGAGTCAAGATTTCATCTGGTGTGAAAACTTGGGTTGTGAGACTGTTGTATTACGTGTTCCTGTATGAACAGATCCGTGTATTGCAAATCAAACCAGAGTAAATACACATTCCTTTAAACTGTAGTTGTAGGTTTACTCATCTCCCTTCACTCTGGAATGCTGTGACTGGAAAATAAAAATCTCTGTTAATTCTTCTCGCAATAGTTCCACTTTCTAACATAAGTTACCCATTTCCTCCAGCACAGTTCAATCACTGTTCTTTGATTTACTTTAAACACTGTGCAAGTCATTCTGTTTTGGGGATATCGTCAGGGAAAAATACACCATTCAATTATCAGGAAATAACTTTTTTTTTGAGCAGTATTGCTTTTTGCCAAACCTGCACAGCTCAGACTTTAGTTTTATATTCTACTGTAAGACACACTGATTCAATAATCAGCTCCAATCTCAAAATGTCTGCCCCAAATCAGCCCTCTTCCTTGTCTTTTTGACAAAAAATTGATGCATGTGGCTGACAGGTAAAGCTGAAAAGGTGACCTGTGTGCAGGTAGAGGGGCTGATCACCCAAACTATATCTTCCATTACAGTGGCCTGCCTGGGTGGAATGTGTTTTGAAAACTCAAATGAATGCATTTCTGTGAGGAAGTATTAGTTATTTTATTTGAATTGTATAAAGTTTTCCATCTTTATCTCATTTCTTCAATTATAGCCAAACATCACTGGTTGCAGGATAACTATACCAGCTCTGTAATGATGCTTTATGTATTTTTCTGTATAGAGGGCCAAATCTTATTTTTGATTGTGTTGTTTAACTCATCTGGACACACATTTCTTTCTTCATCCTTATCCTGCTGTCGTTAAACTATGACAAAGAAGGTAAAGACATGAAAATTATTGAAAACCCTTCACTGATCATGAAAGATGGGTGGATATGCACAGCTGCAGTTGAAATGCAGGCATCCAAGAGTGACTGGAACTCAGCGTAAGAGGAAAAGAGCAGTGTTACACTGTATAAACACACAGCATCTGCAGCAAAATTTGGCCTGCAGTCTGTGAGGTAAATTGTGATGCCAAAATTATTCAGTAGTGTCCACTGCTATCCTTTCACGGTGTACTTACCATGTGTAGACGAAGCTTTGATTAAAGTCTGGAATGATGCTAATGGCACAAAGACAATGTCCTTGTGAACAGCTGAATTCTCATTATATCCCATGATTAACACAGGCCTCGCCTCTGACAATGGGCTCTGTTGCATCTTTGTTCCTTCACCCCTTTTCTTTCTCTTTCTTTTCAGGTGCTTACAGACTGAAGATGAAGAGATATTGAAGTCCATGAAATCTTGTGTTAATGAAACACTCACTACCGTTGCCCAGTATTTTGGCCAGCTGATAGAGATGGTTTTAACACATGAGGCGCAGGTTAGTTTATAGTAAAAAAAACCCAAACCAAAAAAAACAAACTAAAAAGGTCTTCCAAAATTGTTGATTCTTGAGGGTGACCATCCATCAAGGATCCAAGGCTGGGTTGGATGGGGCTTCTGAGCAACCTGATCTAGTGGAAGTTGTCCCTGCTAATGGCAGGGAGATGGCAACTAGATGGTTTTAGAGGTCCCTTCCAACACAAGCCATTCTATAATTCTGTGATTAAGAGAAGGATTAGAATTACAGCTCTCAATTTTCAACAAATTTATGATCAGTAACTCAAACATGTTGCAATGAGATTTAGGTGTTCCTATTCTCAAATTCTTCAATAACCCCAAATTCCTAACAAAATGAATTCGTGGCTCATCATGTTACTTATTTTTCCTGATGTCTCTTTCTTGCAAGGCATCTAAATAATGACTTCTGGTTGTCCCTTCCAGCCTTACCCATTCTGTGATTCTGATTCTGTGAAATACACTGAGTGATTTTTCTGAGGCTGCAAATGCATTAATTGTTTTTCCATTAGATCATTATCAAAATAGTAGCAACTTGCAAGTCTAGCCAACCTATCTTGACTTACACTGTTTTCCTTCCTTCCTTCCTTCCTTCCTTCCTTCCTTCCTTCCTTCCTTCCTTCCTTCCTTCCTTCCTTCCTTCCTTCCTTCCTTCCTTCCTCCCTCCCTCCCTCCCTTCCTCCCTTCCTTCCTCCCTTCCTTCCTTCCTCCCTCCCTCCCTTTCTCAGTAGAAATCCCTTTGCATTCTCTAGTCTTCCTCATGTATAAAAACCACAAAAGTAATTCTGCTCAATTAATGTATCCATGTTTTAGAGGTGATGTTATGCTGAAATTTTGAGTTCTCCCTGCAGAAAAAGAGGAGAGGTTTAATGAACACAAATAGTTAAATAGCATTTCTCGCAGTGCCAAAACAAAATTAATGCATGGTATTGGTTAAAGTCTAACATACCCTGATCTGTTAAGAGGGCAAAAAAAATTGTGGTTGTTTCAGAAACATCCTTTCTAGTTTTAAATGGTTATTACCAGGAGGTGAGAATATCCCAAATGCCTTTTTAGAATTACAGTTAAACTAACAAGCTACTTGCTAATGCTCTTCAGGTGGGATTTATGAGAACTACACGGAATGTATGAGTTGAAGTGTGTAAATAATTTTGCATATTTCAAATTCAGTGAGTAGGTTACCATTGTTAAGATGCTTATTCTCTTCAGTCTGAAGAGCAGTTCTTCACTGCTGATATTTCTGCCTTTGAGCATCTTGGCACCTACTGATACACCTGAAATCCTACTCCCTTTTTCTTTTAAGGGAGTGGAATTATTGACTCCATATCATCTCGTGTGTATTTGTGTGGCTGAGGGATTAGAAGTCATTAATAAAAACAATTTTATGAAGAGTTTTCTGAGCGTTCAGTCAGGCTATGTGCCCACTTCTGCCACAAAAACACATTGTCTGGAGGTAGTTTGCTGCTCTGAAGCAGACTAAGTGTCTGTGTGAGAGGTTTCAGCTTAAATTGTATAAAGAGCTTTTTTTCTAATCAGTGTATCAGGATTTTATTCAAGATAGGTTCATATCAAAATGTGAACTCAAGCTATGTTTTTGATGGAATATTTTTTCTAATGCTAAAGGTGGAAGAACATAGCCTCTTAAAGGGAAGGTAATTGAATTTTGTATAAATAACAGTGTAAAATGTGGGATACTTCCGTGCGCTTTTTCAAAGTTGGATTAAACAGAAAAATGCTTACCTTCCTCCTCCTAGCAAATAGAATTAAGTCTTCTAATGCTTCTATGCCTTTTTTCAGAAACATAAAATTAAATAGACCTTATGTTCTTCTCACAGCTGTGCTTCTCTAAAGCTGCAATGGCACAAATACAAAAGCAAGATAATTATTTACAAAGATAAAAATATTTAATCTATTTCATACATTGATGAAACAAACCCTGTTTCTTTATAAGAATGTCTATTTGTCAGTGATGTTTTGACTAAGAGTAGTGGTGAACCCAGAGCCTTAGAAGGCAGTGTAAGAAAGGGTGTAGCAATATTCCTTATAAATAAGGTGGAAATCTTGTGTCACCATGTGATTCAGCTTCTACACTAACTAAATTAGTTGCCTTCTGAAAATTCTGGTTCAATCCCAGACCAAAAGCAATAACAATTTGCTAAAAGCTGAAGAGTTCCATACTGAATGTTCTCACACACGTACCCGTTGTCTCACTCTGTTAATATCTATTTTTAAATATCACTATCTTTGGTTACATCTACTCAAATGCAGTGATAAATGTGTGTGTTATCGGTCTG
Organism: Struthidea cinerea; assembly: GCA_013397865.1. NCBI lineage: Eukaryota > Metazoa > Chordata > Aves > Passeriformes > Corcoracidae > Struthidea > Struthidea cinerea. The sequence continues at coordinate 263,009 of VZTI01006028.1, forward strand.
ACTCCTCCAAGTTTTTTATCCTGCTTCCCCCAGAACCTGCTGAGGCAGATAGAGCTCTCGGGCAGTCTGTACGTCACGGAGTCGGCCATCAGCAGTTTATTCAGCCTTGCCCAGGAGGGTGCTCACCTCTGCCGCATCATAGCCAAGGTAAGGGATGAATGGAGTAACCCAAAGCAAACTAGCCATACAAGAAAGTAATGTTACTGAAGAGCAACAAAATTTACTCTGAGAAACTACTTTTTTCTCTTCTTGTGGTGCTTTTGCAAGTCTTACTCTACGTAATTTACCACCACAACTATTGTATTAGAGGTTTTTTTTCTAAAGAGGACCACATCCCCCCAGTCGTTCATTTAATAAAGCCCAGTACCTGTGCAAGCAGCTTCAGTAGGATGGTCAGCTCCAACAGGCTTCTCAGCATTGCTTCAGTTGCTATCTTTGTGGCAGCTGAGGTATTATCACTCCCTTCATCATTTTGGGAACTTTTTTAGTGTCTTGCCTGACAGTACTTTTTAAATACCAGCCACATAAATGGAGAAAAACTTTACAATTGGTAATGGCTGTGGCAGACCGTGCAGAGAAACAGCAAGACCTCTTCAGCTGTGTGTAGGGGGGGGTTAAAGGTATTATTAAAGATGCAAATTTAGAAATACTTCGCACATATTATTATCCTTTAACAAAAGACCATCATTGCAGGTACTTCTGTCAATGTGTGTTCTCATTTACTGAGTAGTTGGTGCTAACTTTTGGTATAAATGAGTCATTCTGCCAAGATCTGTGATACTGGAAATCCCTGCAGAGTTTGCACCTTTGAGGACACTTGGATCTTGCAAAAGTGAGAAAGGTGGGACGTGGTGTCTTGATGAGGGTGGGATAAGCACAACCACATGGCATACAGAAAGAGGAAAACCTCCCTCCCCCAGCTTCTGCTTGTGGAGTGCTGTGCCAGTTCCTTGTCCTGCCCAGAGGCAGGGTTAGACAGCAGCATTTAATTACTTCTGATGTGCCTTTAGATGGAGATTTACACCACAAAATGTACTCCTCTGTTCTGAAGGCTGAGAATGAGGCAGACTCAGAAACCTACAGTGGATTCTGGCAACGACCTGAGAGGTTCTGTTTTTTTCTAAGTTGGTATTTGAGCTCCACTCAGTGGTACCCAAAAACAATGTTAAAATGTTGAGTATTGAGAAAGTGCAGAACTAACAAATTAAAGAAAATTGGTCTTGGGCTTTTTATCATTTTACGACTTCCATAACAGTTTAATCTAGCAGAAGTGAAGTATGACCTTTCATAAATCACTAAACTAATATATTGCTAAAACCTGGGCGTGTCACAGATTTACAACCGAGGAAATGCATCCGCCCTCGTGCAAAGAACCCTAAGTGGTGCTTGGCTGCCAAATTACAGCGGTGATTGCATCACCTGTCCCGTGCCTCTGTCTGCCCTGTGCACTGGGAAATGCATTTGTCCAGACTGACCATTATCCTTCACCCTCTGTATTGCCTCGGTTACCTGCATCAGTGACCAAGGGGGCAGAGGAATCGCAACAGACCAGAATTTCAAACTGGTCCAATGGGTAAAGAGCTCTGTTCAGACAAAGAAACTTAACAGCACTGAGCTTTGCTCGCTTTGGAGGTTGACTTGCACCTTTCCAAAAGCTCCCAAAATGAATAAAGCATGCTTTTGTTTGTGGTTTGCAGACTTTTTGGCATTTCCAGTTTTTGACCAAATAACACGTAAATGCTGTTTGTGCTGTAATTCAAGTTTTATTTGTGACAGGCATCACAGTCTCTGAAGCAGAAAGGAAGAGAGGGACACTGGCTTTAGTTAGCTACGACAGTAAAAATTCAGGGGGATTTGAAAAAAAAATAAACTAAAAAAAGAATCTGTAAAATCTGTAATTCTTCTCATTCATTATGAGGGTGAAAAAGGATTGAAGTCACGCAAAGATCTCAAAATCTTTCAGAGAATCCATAGTTCCCTCGAGAGCCGTCATAGTATTCTTAAAACTAGCCAGAGAGGTTCAATATTTGTTTACCATGAAAGCAAAACTTAACAAATTTGCTCATGTAACCTTGAAGTCTTACCCTCCATGACAAAGTGTGATCTTGTGTAACACTGCTGTTAGTTTTATTCCTGTCCCAAGCTATAAATTACAACTCTAAAGCAGACCAATATCTTGGATGTGCAAAAAAAACCCCCACGATAGTGTCGCAAAGCTACAGTATTACAGGAGTTGTCTCATTTTACATTTTGTTAAGGGTTTCAGTCTTCTCTCTCCTTCTCCCCCATCCCCTGCTAATATTTTACAGAAATTAAGAAAGGCTATGAAATGCTGAAGCATCACCTGTAATTTTATTCCACCTACAGGCATTCTTTGACACTTTCTTTTTTAGCACGTAACTTTGTAATCTGCTGTGAAAAAATCACGTTGCTGACTCACCCTGGCAGCCAGTAGTAGTTCTCACTAGCTGTCAGAGACGTAAAACCTAAGGTCCCTAACAAAAATGAGTAGTAGCACAGACAAGACACGAAAACTAGCATTACTTGGAGCAAAAGGGCTGTAAATAGGTTTGGATTTGTAACAACCAGAAGAATTGGTAGAAATCTGTTTCTGAGTTACAATAAATAGGTCACAGAGTGATAAAGAAAATAGTATTTTTTTTTAATATCCATTATACTGATGATAGGGTCCCATACCAAATGTATTGAACAGAGTGCTGTGATAATAAGCTTGTAAAAGAGAAAGGAGCAAAAATGAAGATATTCATACCTTCATAACACCCCGTTTGGAGAATACTTGACTATTGGAATTCCTTACTCCGGTATAGCAGGTCACTTACGCTGAGAAGTTTCTAATGCATCTTGCCTTACCTTCTTGATATGCCAGCTCCTTTTCTAACTAGTATTTATGATGAAGATCTCTTTGGAGATCATCTATCACAAGAATTATAAATGCTGTCAAAGCCTTGATGGAAATTTACTGTGCTTTGGGTCATTTCGGTCTGAAACTGCAAAATATTCCACCTTAGAATTAGATGCCTTTTGCTTCCCCTCTTTTTTCACTCAATTCACATAGTTTTGTTGATTGTATTTCAGGTAATTTCGTTACCTACACCTAGCCCTTCTGAAAAGCATCCCACAAAATTGAACTCCTGTTAATCCAATATAGGAGAGAAGCAGGTCATCAAGTAGTAAAGCTAGTGTCCCTCTCTTCCTCTGAATGCTTACCCACTTGACCAATTTATGTATATCCCTGTCAGATGGAATGGTTTGGCATCATTGCAAAAGATACAGGGGATGAATCTTGAAAAAGATGAATAAATTCTGAGAAATGCTCCGATCTCAGTGAGGGGACTGGTTTTTGACAAGCCATGGAACGAGGCTCAGTATTTTCCACCCATCCAATATTTCACTTACAGATGTCTCGGTTCATTACTCATGGTCAATATTTTACAGCTTAGTAATGACACACGAGGCACAAAATAAAGAGTACGGATCTCCTCCTGACAAATGCGGTGATAAATCGCTTCCTGTCCATCAGAGGCAAAATCAGGGCACCCATTTGGCATAGAGAAGGCTTGAAGCAAATGTGCCAACATCACTTGAGCATTACTAGATTTGTCCACAAACTTCTGCTTATTATGGCTAAAGCAGAGCATTAGATCATCCCTGTTTCCTTTGAACTGTGGGAAAATTCAAACTGATAATGAAATTTTAAAAAAAACACAATGCCTTTCGCTTGGGAATGACAATGCAACATCTTTTTCCCTATATTTTTTGATAGATACTTTAATTATTGCTTGGGTGAAATATCAGTATCCTTTTGTGGAAGGAAAAATATGACTGAAAATTTTTTGTTAGTGTACTGCCTCTTTTTTTAATTTAAAGGCTCAGAAATATCTTTCCGCATTAGGCTATATATAGAGCTACTAGATATAAAATAACAGAAGCATGAACACTTACAATTCCAGAAATGTTTTACTCCTAACGAACTTCAGTGAGCCTATTGTTTTCACTGATGCCACAGAAATTCCATATGCTTGTGCAAAGACATGATGTAAAACTTCTATCTAGAAAATATGTTGAAGAGTTAACTTTGCCTAATTCTATATGACTGGGTGCAAATTTTTTGTTAGACTGAACAGAGGGTTTTGCTTCCTCTCTTTTTCTCTACTGTATTCAAGGAGACCTAGTACAGAAATATAGAATTCTGGAAAGGAGTAAAGTCTGAATTGTAGCCCAGAGGTTTTAATATAACCTGTTGAGCTTTCAAATAATGCTTGAGGAAAAAACAGCTGAGGAAAAAATAGATGATTTCTATGAATCTAAAAATATTTTTTAACAGAATCTACTGAAACAAGCTTTAAAAAAGGGTGCAGTTTTCAGCTGGTCCATGATTTCAACTATTTTTAATTTACTGCTCTAATCTGAATACTTTAGTCTGAGAACTTTCATCCATCATCAATAATTTAAATGCTTTCCTCTTCATCATAAGTCTGCTTTTACATCATATAAGTCCTATGTAGTTTACCTGATAGCACAACATTTTGAAATGAAAAATAATTTAAAAAAAACCCCACCACCATATGAAGTGCAACAATTGTTGGCATTTACTTATATTTCTATTTGTTATGTGAAATTTGCTAAAACATATGTTTACAAGCTGTGTTGGAAATTAATTAAGGACAGCTACTCTAGTATGTACTCAAGTCTTTCTCACTATTGTTGTATTCAACGAAAAACTTTTAGGAATGCAAATTTTATTTATTAGAGGATGAAGATACGGATTGTATCTGTTTAGCATTTGACACCTATTTCCACCTTGTTTTCAGTAGCTCTTCAACCATATGACCTTCTTGTTCGTAATTTTAGCATTAAGTAAATATTGCGTGGAGCTCAGAAATTTAGAGGAATGGGAAATATATGATAATAAAAATCTATTTTATACTAATAGAATACGGCTGAAGGATCACTTAAATGTCACACTAATTGCCACCTATTGATGATTCTTTGTAATTTTTGCAGGAATGCCAGGTTTAATTTAAATGGAGCTTGTAATTGGTAGAAGTCAATCACTTAAGCACACCTCCTACTGAGGTTGTATTACTTTTTCATCTCTTAGTGTACAAGCATTAATCCACTTGAGTTCTCTGTGTGAGCTTAACATCCTCTTTGTTGGTGTTGTTACTACAGCTATTTTGGATAAACTACTAAAGGAATCTATCCACCAGCCCAGTCTTGGTTAAGTACTAGGGAAACCTCCGGTGCTCCTTTCCTGATTTCTGTTTTTCCCCTGCAGGAAGGAGGCGTCGTTGCCCTCTTTAAGATCTGTCGCCAGGATTGTTTCAGGTGCCTTTATCCCCAGACCCTGAGAACGCTGGCGTCAATTTGCTGTGTAGAAGAAGGGATGCACCAGCTGGAAAAGGTAGGCACTTCAGGATTCCTTACTGCCTGTGTCATAAATAGAGAAGCCCTGTCTTTAATCTCTTCCAGAAATTGATAATTTGGTGGTGTTTGATACTGTGATCCATACTATGCTCGCCTTTTCAGTGCTGAACACATCTTCGGTCTTTACAAAATTAGTCCCAGCAATAGCATTATCCTATCATCCTTGCACAAATAAGCTTTCTAAGTGGGATAATTTCATAAAACAGGTAAACGTGTTACTAACTACACCAAAAAGGAGAACAAACTAGATAAATTATAATTTCTGGACTCTCTAAAGGGTTTGTTTAGAAACTCCACTGTTTCAAATCATCCTTAAAAGACAGAAGGCTTTATAGCTCTTTAAATCTTTTCCTGATGCTCTGATAGGGCTCCTGCTCATGGCAGTGCTGCAGCTTGTGAGAGTTATAGTTGCACAGAAAGAAGTGGGACAGATATGGTCATTAGTCAGTCAAAAAAATGCATCTGCTAATCAGCAGCAGATTTCATAAAAGCCACTTTTAACTGTGAAGGCCAACATCAAAAAATTATCCAGATAAAATTATATCAACTTCTTAGGCAACTTTCCTTTCTCACATTCACGACATTCTGCTGTGTTTTGGAAAACGAACGCTTCTGGTCACTAAATCATGATCTCATCCTTTGTATTTCATAAAACAGTCATCTTCCCCAGCTGAATTATGGCCTCTTCAAGTTAATGATAAATGATTTCACTGCCTCTTTACATTGACATGTCTTGTCATTTACTGCCCCGAATTCAAGCAAACTGTGACAGAACACCTGCAGCAAAAGCAAGTCTCTGAGTTTACAGTAAATGAAGATGACTTAAATTTTTTTTGACATAATGCTGGTTCGGATTGACACCAGAATCAGTCTAAAAGGATCTTTCATTATGTCCACTATAATGGTGGAGTTAATAGAGTTAGAAATGAAAAAGATTGATTTAAGTTCCCTGGTCCAATTCCTGGCAGCGCCAACATGTGTTTAACGTGGCCCATATCAAAGCTGATGGAACAGGAGTCCCAGAAAAAGTGAACACTCTCCAGCTCACGTTTCTTTGATCTGCTTTAATGGTGGCCACGAGTTAAACAGGTCAGGGTAAACTTGATCGCAATCAGGACTGGCGTAGCGTTTAAAGGATTTTTAACTGAAATCCCTACCTTCAAGGACTTTCAGTTCTTAAATCATCTTCTTTAAATGTGAATGGTTTTTGTCTTTCAAAATTTGAAGCACTCTTCCAAGGAACACAAAAAAGAGGTAAAAATATTAGCAATCCTGTAATTGCAAAAGTTATCATAGGATTTCTTATCTTGCAGAAAGGGTGGCTTCTTTTATCCAACTAAGTATCTGGATGCTGGTGAATCATTTAATTTCTCTACTATGAATATCATTATGCCACCTAGTGCATTAAAATATCAGTGCAATTTGAACTTGGTTTTTAATGACAGAAACTTCATTAAAAAAAACCAAACAAACGTGGCCACCAAGCAATTCAGATTAGGCAAATCAAGATTCAAGCAAACAAACAGAAACCTGTACAAGCCCTTCCCCCTGTATTTTTCAATTAGATTGCACAGCCATTGCAGTGTTTAAAAGACCACTTAAAAGAAAGCAGAAATAGCTATAATTTGTCATGTAATGCTGACACATTTTCTGCAGTAATTGCAGTGCTTAATTGCTAAAGACATCAGGAATATTATTTATTTATCCAGTGCTCTTTGACCTTGCCAATTCAGTGCTCATTTCTAAAAATGTAGAAAATTGCCTATTTTAATAAAAAATATTTCTTTCCGTTTTAAAAAAAAAATAATTATTGTTCTTCCCAGCCATACATAAATATATCACACAGGGAAAAGCCATTATCACCCTTTTTATCATCTTGGTAAACAAGCTGATCTTTGCTAAAATTGCAGTGATAACGTAGTTGCAATGATTAACTTTTCCTCTTTTAGGTGAATCTAGTTGGCTCTGTTTGCAATGATGTAAAAATCAGTTGGTTAAAATGCGGGTTTGGAACAATTATTTCACTTGCAAGTAATTTACTGAATTTTGATAATATACTGGTACTCTTACTTTGCTGTACATTGAAGTGCAGAGCTCCAGGAACTCAAGAGTAACAAATTAGCTGATTAAAGTAGAAAAATGGTGAAGAAATAGTCCCATTTTGTGCCTGAGGACCACATAAATAAATGTTCTCTGTAAGCTGTGCTCAACAAGTGGTAATTTTGGTGCTTCAAGCTGCTTGTGGGTGTCTGGTTGTTTAATACACTTTAATTTTGTCATCCACTGTAAACCAGCAGGTTTGAGATCATTGTTTGGTCTCAGCTTCCTGACCAATCCTACTTCAGAGTGGAGTAGAGAGAGACCCTGGAAAAGCAATCAGAACATATTATTCCTATAGCTGTTTATCTCTGTACCCAAAAGAACTTTGTCATCTGTGTCTTGTGGCACTCAAGCATGCAAAATTTTTAGGGGAAAAGTCACTGCACCAGAAAAGATGGTTATTCTTGATCTGGGTTCACAGTGAGTTTTGTATAAATTCAATATTCATTCAGAGTTTATACAGAGACAATAAATAATACAGTCAGTTGGGAATAGAGAAAATAGATAAAATCCCAAAATCCAGAACTGCAAGGAGTTTGTGAGAACTGAGCTTGACTGAAACGGAAGAACAATGTTAGTGCTGCACATGCAGACAGGACTGGTGGTGTGTCCTGCCTGAGGTTTAGGACAGAAATTCAGTGGTGTAGTGGGAGATTGGCTCTCAATATTCGTTAAGGGTCCTGGAGAGAAGAATATCTGAACCTTCATGAACGAGCTTTGTGAACTTAATTCACCTTAACGTAGGAAGGACTGCTGGAGGCACAGAGTTGGGAGAGATTATTGTGTGTATTTAGGGACACGTAAGGTTCAAAAAAGTAAAAATTGTGCTCTTGGTGATGTATATCCTGCAAATTGAATTAGGAATAACTGTACTTCAAGTAATGCTTTCATTATCAAGACACACATAAAATCCAACAGATATGGTCTTCAACACGGAGCAACCTTGACTGGAAATGGGATTTGTGTTTGAATTGACGTTTTTTTTCCTAAACCAATTCTTCAGCCCTTACCCCCCTGAGACTGCATTAGTTCCTTGTTTTGCAGAGCTCTCTGAACAAAGTGTCTCCTATACATTTGCTGACACGCAGTCTCTTCAAAGTCTAAAAACTGTGGCAGTTTCTCTGCTTCAGGGCTGTCTATACAAAAGTTGGTGGTGGTGGTGCTAAAAGGCATGGCTTTCCAATTTTTGCCCTACTGAAGCTCAGTTGCGTGGCTTTTCACTGAAGCTTCTGTGGCAATAAACTTCCTGCTGCAATAAAAGGGCTGCAGAGCTGGGTCAGAAATAAATAGCAAACAGTGCAATGTATTGCAGTTTTTTACTGCGCATGTGAAATGTTATCACGTTAAAAAATGCAGCTCAGGTGGGACCTAGATCAAGGATCAGCTGCCACAAAACCAGGATGATTATACAAATAATCGGCTGCCTAAATTTTAACAGTGTGCAGAGTATGGTTACTTACATTGTTTAAACTACTCCAGAAAGCAAGACACCTGGAATCAACTCATTAAGAGGAGATGATCCAGAGACACAGGTGACAACAGCTGGTACTTTCATTAGTAAAGCCTTTTTAACAGACGACACAGCTTTTATCACTGTGCTTTAAGTAAAATTGCCCAGGAATAGATTACAAATTACTTTGAATCCTTCATTTAAAGCACACTAAATCAAATTACCTCCAGAAGAAGAAGGGTAAAGAAAGTATGAAGTATATATATTTTTGTGGCTGGGAAACTATATGAATTTTACAAAGACTTCTAAAACATGAGTGACCTAAAAATCTATTGCTCACTGTGAACCCAGTCTGAGTCTTAGAATACCCATATTCTTATACACAGTAATAATTTCTGCATGATGGTAATGTAGTCTGTCCATGATACAGCCGAAAAAACAAGCTTTTCTGGGGAATTAAGTAAAATGCATATTATAGAGCCTCCGCCTACAACTTATTCACAGTTTTTGGGTGCATGTGCACTGATTACTTAATTCAGCTCTAACCACTTTGAGTTTCAAACATGAACCTCAGTAAAAATCATGGAGTAATTTTGCTTCAGGTGAAATCTCATCTACTAAAACCACTGAAGCTCATGAAACTGTGCGGTGAGACAAAAGTGAGAACTCTATTAGGAAGAAATTCCTCACCATGAGGGTGGTGCAGCACTGGGACAGGTTTCCCAGAGAAGTTGTGGTGATGGCTGGAAGTGGCTACCTGAAAACAGAGGCTAGACAAGACTAAGAGAGTAAAAGTAGGTATTTATTTGAATGACCTTCAAAGGTACCCCTTGGGAGTGTAAAGCCAACGAGGGGCTCCACCCAAGATGGACCATGGGTCCATGGGTTGTTCACACTTTTATAAATTTGGTCCATTTGCATATTGGGGTTAATTCTCCAATTATAACTTCAGTTAATGATGTAATTACCGCAAGTTTGCCCCTCCTCTTCAGAGGCTTTTAGTTTACACATTTTGTGGCCTGGGACAATCAAGGTGTCCTTGGAGAGCAAACCTAGAGAGCTTTGTTATGTTTAACCAGCATGAGAGAACAGCAGCTAACAGGCCACACGAAACTTCAGAGTTACACACTAGGCAGTACAGGATTTGGAAAATATAAAAGTTAAAACCTAAGGCATCAGTGGATGTCCCGTCACTGAAAGTGATCAAGGCCAGATTGGATGAGGCTTTGAGCAGCCTGGTCTAGTGGAAGATGTTGGAAGTAGATGATCTTTAAGATCCCTTCCAACCCAAACCATTCTATGAGTTATGGAGAGGGCTTTGATTATGAGAGCTTGGATGGTATGAAGTCACTAATTCAAAGGCTGAATGCAAAAGTTAGCTGGTGGCCCACAGATTTCATTGTCACAGCATGGGAATGCTCCACAATCATGAATGTTTTAATTTTCCTAGCACCTGGTATACAATGGAAATAACTTTGTACAATGCAAGAGATGGAAAATTTTCCTGATCTGAATGAACTATATAGTTGCCTTCATATTTCATTATTCCAAATGCAAAATGTCAAGGGATATTATTAATAATAGTCTTCTAGGAAAGGTACGTGAGATTGCCAGTTTAGATAGGAGAAACCTGTAGGCTGCTATATTTAAAAGCATGTCTGCATGTTGTTTGCTTCTTTTAAGAAGTGCAATAGTAGTGTGCAGCTTTCTGAGGAGCAATGAAATGTTGATTTTTATTATGGCAAATAGTGGTTGATTCAGAGGACTTCCAGCAATGAGAAAATCTCAGAAAGCACAGAGGTCTGCCTCAGCCTGTTAGCCTTTCTCACTCCTCAGAGAAGAGCTTTGTGTTAAAGTTTCTTTGTTTCTTAGATGAAAAATTCTCATGGCCTATTCTAGTAGTTTTAAAACAAGGGACTATATGGCCTATAAGGTGAAAAAAATAGCATAGTTATTTTATTCTAAAATTATTTGAATTCAAGAACTGAAATGATTGAGATTTTTTTAAAGAAAAATATTTTCAAAAAAACCATAGTTTTCAAAATTTAGTTCTAATTCATGGAGAGTCAAATTTCATATTATTATATTTCCTGAAAGGGACAGGACAAGGCTGGGTAATAACAGAACACAGGATTCTTAGCAGCCACGAGAAGGTGTCAGGTTGTTAGGGACCCTTCTCTTGTCTCTTTCCCACAAAAACAGGTAACATGCAGTGTTACAACCCTTTCTGAATTTTTCATGCATCATGTTGGCAAACACATTCTTAATGCTGTTTTCTAAAGGGGAATACCATTCTTTTATTTTCCCTAAGGCAGTCCTTGTTTACAGGAGAAACCTGTGAAGCTTCATGGTCAGGAAGAGCCCGGAAACTTACTTTGTGCATGGTTGGAAACACAGAGCATGGGCTTGTGTGCTAAGAACATTTGAAATGGTTTAGGTGGATAGGATTCAATGATGTATTGCTTTTACAGCCCTTTAGCTGGAGAATCAACTCTTCTGGTCTGCATAACGCACTTCTTTCCATCCTGGAACACTGTTTTGGCTCTTCTTCCACGGCTGTTTGTAGCCAGGCTTTGAAATCATACTTGTGAAGTTACAAACGGTAAGCAGGAATGGATAAAGAGGTTTCTGAACTTTGAGAGAGAAGGATAACCTTTTAAAGACTAATTCTGGCAACTTTTGACACACCGAGCACAGCACAATGAACGTTGGTGGCATTGATAGCTGGAACTGGGAACTGTGTCTCTCTGCTGTCAGTGGGTAATTGTGGAAGTCACGTGAGAATGAAGAGCAACGAGAAAGAAATATAAGTCAAACTTAAGGAGTAGCATGCAGAAAAACATTTTTGAAGCTGCTTTTTACACAGCCTTTTAGATAACCAGGCATATCTGTTTCAGTAGCTGAGTTTGTGGTACAATTAGATAATGTAAAGTTCTAGGCTTGCAGCTCTTTAATTTACTGGACACTTCTTCTGAGTAAGGCTGTTTAATTAATTGGCAGTGAAAAATGTGCTGTGTTTGGCAAATTACATTTCTGTCAAAGCCCCTGCAAGATTCATTAAATCACATCTGAGAGTGCAGGAGCTGCCGTTCCTCAAGTGCTGGCTTCGTGTGTGTTAGGTGGTTCAAGTTTTACCTCTGCCTACACAGTTATGTACATGTAATCAGTAAATGTAGCCTCTTCCAGCACCTTCCCAGGCAAGAGTAGCAAGGTTTCTTAGGTCACTGCAGAATCTGACCATCTTAGATGCAACAGGCTGCAGTTCTAAGGCAAAATAAGGAAGTCATGGAAGTGACTTATTTGTCCATACTGAAAAAGAGTGTGAAAGGAGGTTTAAAAAACTCCCCCATCCCTCCCTCCAAAAACCTCACAACAACAACAAAAGAAAAAGCCTAAAACCAACTGGAAGCTAATCTCTTAAGTAGCATTTGATTTGTTGAAAACCTTCTGCCAGTTACACAGCAGATTAAAATTTGTTTACTCCGTGGTAGTACCCACTTTTTCATGCGAAAAGGAAAGCAAGAAGGTTTTTTTTATGCCTCATTCAAGAGATGTAGAATTGAATAAAGACAGACATATTGGTGCAGGATTATATTACATTGCCAGACATCTGTAGGAAAAAAGTATACACAAACTGCTTTGGCTGAAGTCATGGCCATTATTTCAATTCTGTTAAAATGACTAATGAAATTATAGTGGTTGTGTTGTTGTAGTCCTGATGCTCTAAAGAGATACGTATCAGTTGCTCTGATAAAAGATATTACCCCTCCTTACAGACCTTGCTTCACTTAAATCATATAGATTTTAAAAGAGGGAGAAAGGAGCCAGCAAGTGTGGCACTAAAGATAAATATTTTGATAATACTGGGGAAGGAGGACAATGCGAAACTTGGCTGAGGAGTTGGTGAATACCTGCCTTGGGCTTTGGAGGACACAGATTCCACTTTTTATCAGCAGATCCTCATCTAGATATCTGGCCTTGGCCAGACTCTGCAAACATATAAATGTGCACTCAGCCTTAAACGTGTGAGTAATTTAATTTAAAAAAACAAGAGAACTACCCCCTGCTAAAAATGCCAGCAGGCATCCACATCTGTTGGTCTGTTCAGATTTCTGATGGCAATAAATTTCACAAAGTAAATATTAATTTGTTGACTACTGAACACAGTGCTTTGGCACAAAGGAATGCTTTTAGAGTCAAGTCAAATAGGTGCAAGATCTTTTTGATAAATTTTGTCTGCCTTTTCAATGGAGTGCAACAGGCAATCTATGAATTTACGTAAAAATCTATTTTTAATTTGATAAATTTGTTAACAATTTATGGATAGAATTGTATGTCAATTCAAAATGAGCTGTCTTCTAATCCAACAATGAATACTTTAAGTCCTTTCCTTCTAGTGTGAGTCCTTCCACATCTCGCACAGACTTAGGCTTTGTGATGTTTGTCCTGTACTTAAAGTGGTATATTGCTTAAGCATGGATCTGTGATAATGCATGTCCACATGCAAAAATTTTGTAGCAGGCAAAGCAGCCCAGTTTTATTGTTTTTTTTCATGTTTCAGCAAGACCTGATCAAGAGAAGGCATTGCAGTGGCATTCAGGTATTATCACAGATGTGCTGGGAGTAAATCTTGCCACTGCTCTGTTTTTCATGGCTCCAGAGTAGTGTTCAGCAAGTGAGAGCTGGTAGAATGAGGTGTACTTTGGTATTTGGTTTCCATTCAAGATGTAGTTACTGTAGGAGGAGCAGCCTCTCTTCTAATCTATCCCCCAGCTCTGTGTTTTTATACACCTCAATTTTATTAATTGAGATGCAGAAGAGGCTCTACAGATCTTTTTTTTTTCTTCTTGTTTTAAAAAGATAAACTTCATTGAAATAGATTTTAAAAGCTGAAAAGGAAAGTCCTCAGGCTACGCCAGGTTATTGAGGTGTACACTTCAGTGTGCAAGATCAACTTGGAGCAGTGCCTGTAGATTGCCATTCCCTCCAACTTCATTTCGAAGCTTTGGACTGGTGCCAGGTTACTGCTCTGCACTTGTTTGGCTCCCATATAATTTACACATGGTTTTTGCAGTCAGTTCTGTTAGTATTTTATGCTATCTATTGATTTTATATTTCACTAAGTATTTTATTTCGAGCACTCCAAATAGCTCTAGATATATGTTTCAAAAGTCAGGACATTAAGAGAATTTTATAAATGAAAAATAATTTGGAAATCACCAGATGATGATTTTTCTGTAACAATTTAAAGTATTACCTAAAGTGATGACAGTGATCAGGGCAGCAAATGATCCACGAATGATGTTTGAGGGAACAGAAGCCAACACATCAAATAACAGGTGGGTTTTCCCTACCTAATAATAATAATAATCTATCAAACAAATTTAATTTTAAGATGAAAGAAACAGCTTACTCAGCTCCTAAACTGAAGGCAGAGATTAATGAGAATCAATTGAAGCATTTAAAAAGAGTGCAAGCAAAGAGCTATTTTGGACCTCAAATTTTCCCCTTGTCCCTGACAGAGGCAGAAAACTGGAAAGAGATGGCCTCACAGAAAGACCTAACAGATGAGTAACTTTCATAATCCTTTTCTCCTCACTCAGCAGGAAACTGTTGCATCTCATATCTGCATTTGTATCCAGTTGTAAACACATGTACTGAAAGTGCTTTTGTTGCATTTTTTATATAGCTTATATGTAGCCATGGTAAAGGGGAGATAGGAGCGAAAATGCTTGTAAAAGGAGACAAATACATTAGATAGTTCCCCTCTATAAAATCTCTGCTAAATAAGTTGTGCTGATCCAACCAATCCATCCTGCTGCAGATTTTATGACTCAGTAATTGTGGATGATTTTTCTGGCTCATTAGAAAAGTCCAAAGAGTTTACTGCTCAGAGCTTCCCTTTCTTGTCTGGCTGATCCTTGAGCTTGCCTAAAACCCTGCTGGTTTCTGAGACCTCTGCAGGAAGAAGAGCAGGTACCTTCCTGCAGAGATCTGGTAACATGTTCGGGATTTAAATGCCTCTGGAGCCTGAGGATTTGTTACCAGCATTATTTTTCCTTCTAATTCTTCTGTCATGTTTATTTTCCCGCCTGAATTAACTATCACTCTTAGAGTTTTCTAGTGCTCTATATGGTTTCTTGTTCATCTATTCCTGCTTGCATAACATTGATTTTCAAAAATGTTAATACACATTTAATTTTGAAGGACTGAATTCTCAGATGCACATTACTAAAAAGGTACAGGAGAAAATCCTTTCTTCATTCATCTAGCTGCACCTTTGGAATTCCTACTAAAATTATACTTAGAGAAGTACTGAATAACCAAAACTCTCAAAAACAGAGAGTTATTTCTCCTGGTTCCAGGTGATTTATATTTCTTTTCTTTTGGAAACAAATAGCTCTGTATGTTCATAAATGAGCAGATCTCAGTCGTACATGAGGGGGTAACATGATGGAGGCTGCTAGATGAAGTGACTGGCTTACTTGATCTGGAAATAAATACTGGTCATATTTGGGGTGACAGTCAGGACGTGAGAGCACTGCAGAAGGTTGGTTTTCATCACAAGAGCATCCATATTCTGAATCAACTTCTCATCTTGACCACTTCCTTGTGCTTGCTTTTTGGTAGTAGTTCAAACTAGCAAAACACATAAACCTCAGCTGACGTTCAACTTAGAACTTGGCTATTTTCCAAAACCACTTTTGCCATTCTCATACTCCCATGAGTGCCACTACCCCTCCTCCAGTTCAGCCTGGGGCTAACAAGCCCTTGCATCACAGCACTTCCCAGAGCTCACACTTAGGCAGGGAGGCTCTAGGAGTCCTGCTGTGACACAATTCAGTCCAGGTGTAAGCTGGGAATCTTTTCTAGCTGCAGATGCTAAGGAACCTTTGCAAATCAGGTCCAAGAAGGGCTCCCAAAATCTGAAATGTCTGGATATTGTTATCGAGAGGGGAAACTCACAAGTTTGTATTTTGCAAATTTTAATTTTATACAGTTGTTCGTGGTTTTTGTTTGGTTTCACACAATGTTTATCAAAATTACAGTCAAAATACTTGGTTCAAACTCTCTTTTCTCTTTCCTGCTCTCCAGCACCTAACACTGTAAGAAAGTAAGAAAACACTTTACAAAGCAAGGGAAAAATACATGCAGGAAAATTTTACAATATCAGCTTTGGCCAGTTCTAGCCCTGGCCACTATTAAACTTTCTACCAGTAGGTTTGCTCAGTTTAATGAGTGCTTAGTAGTTTAACTTTACCCCTCAAACAACATTATAGAAACAAAAAACTCAGTCAGGGTTTTCCTGTTGGTAATATTCTGACTCTGCTACATGGGCCAGAAACTAACTCTTAGAGAAACCGAGTCTTTTCCCAGAAGTAGTTGTAAAAAAGAAACTGAGGAAATAAAACCCAGTGTAATCCAGCTGGCTAATTAGATGAAACCTGGTATCCTTTCCTTGTGATGTTCATCTTAAGTCAGGGCTGGCATTACTCAGGTGAAGTGTCTTGCGTGTGCTCCCAACAAACCAAAGGAAGTTAATTGCGTGAGTTTTTTCTTACCTCAGGTTTGTAATGAGCTCAGAGTTACCATGTGGCTTAACTGAAGCTCGCTCATGATATGTAGGTGTCTCCATGTATTTCTTAAAAAAAGGGAAGGTTAAATAATAATTAATGGCAGATGATGTAGAGATGTGTTTGTGTGTCAGTGTAAGAGGATTTTTTTTGCTTAGGCTTGTTTGCAGGAAACCACTTAGGTCTGGCACACTGCCTGATTTACACTAAAACTTTCATATTTCATAAAGCATCTTTGAAAACACTTAAAGGGTTGTTGGAAAAACAACCTCTTCTGGTAAAGATAATAATCCTGTTAGATAAACATCTAACAGCATTGCTTGTATATTTACCTGACCTGTACCTTTCTCCTCTTGCCTATCATTGAGTTCCCAGACAATAGCTCTTTCAGTGACTGTTCTTCCCTTGCCAGTACTGTCTTGAGCTTTTCCTTTTTGAGGGCTTTCAGTTTGTTCATTTGCAGTCCCTGGGAATGGATGAGCAAGATTTTGTATGGATCAGGGCACACTCGTATGCTTGTCTGACAAGGATCTTCAGCTGAGATGGAGAAGGAATCCCTGTGGGACCAGCAGGTTGAATCAAGAAGACAGAAGTCTTTCCAGTTTTTGCAGGAACACAGCTTTGTCACTTTGTTCTCACAAAGAAGGTATTGGAAAGCTTTCACAGTAATTTAAATAAGCTGAGGGCCAGTCCTGCCTGACCAACGTAATGGTTTCCATGATGGAATGAATACACTAGTGGACAAGGGAAGGTCTACTGATATCATCTATCTGGACTTGAAAGAGGCCTTTGGCATGATGTCCTCATACTGAGAATCCTGTCCTGGACATGAGTGCACTTCCTTTATACTTCATATATAGCTGACAGATTATTTGGCTCTCACCAATTTTTATTTGAAACTAACTGTTAGTTTCAATCTCAAGAAAATAATATTGAAGGAAGATATTAAAGAGTACTGGTCCAAATACAGGCTCCTGAGGAACCCCACTCACCACTGCTCTCCATCTGGACATCGAGGAGTTGACTACTACTTTCTGGTTATGACAATCCAGCCAACGCATCATCCAACAAAGAGTCCATGTCTAATCCCAAGCCTGATGGTGTAACTAATGTGTCTTTCTAGCTTCTGTTGTGTCTCCATAATGACACATTTGCTTGTCTCTGCCAGAGCCCAAATGGCTTCTTGTCTGTCTTTGTTTAAAAATGGGCTTAGCTGGATTGCAAAAAATGGGCATTGCTGGCAGGAACACTTCAGAAAACTGGATTTGAAAGGGAAGCCAAAGGTTTCTCTTAGATACATCCCGTGAAGACTTGTTGACGCTCCAAAGGGGAACTATGATGTCTGTCACTGGAGAAGTTGATTTTTTTCTATTAAATGTGCCATGAAGTTCTGTGATGTCATTACTACAGTGGTATCTGACAGCCGAGCAGAAACTGCCTACTAGATTTACTAGTCCCTGCACTGCTGTTCTTAGCTACAACTGAGAGCTCAGCTGAAGGTGCTCCCTCCATCTCTCAGGACTTTATATGCTTTCCTCCCATATGGGTATCCATATGTTGTAAGGAGATATGCATCTTCTATGTATATCTTGAATTTTCAAAGAAGCCCCTTCTAAGAAGAGTTTGTGACTGAAGGCAGTGCAGAGCTGGGTGCCCACAAAGCTGAGCCCTATGCCACTGGAGAGACCTTGTCACTTGAAGATGTACAGTAAGAGCCATGAAAGATCTGCATGTGATGACATCATTTCCTGGTCATTCTATTGTCTACATACCTTCAGCTATACTGGCCAGAGTCCTGATTAACTAAGGTTTATAAAAAAGGGAAAGAAATTAAACCTGAACCAAAAGAAAATACCAAACCCTAACAGATAAGTAAAAATGGAAAGCAGTGCTGAGACTGATGCCTTCTGATACCCTGACAATTGCCCAGAAAAATGCTGAAGGCAGAACAAGGCCTCTTTAGAAAGTATTTCTGGTGGCTGTGCGCAGGCAGTTTCCTGAGCTGTTGGTGAGGTAGGAAAGACCATACGTATCCTAGATTCCTGGAACTGGGAATGGGCTCTCCTACTCAGAAATTTTTAGTTCAGCTGTTAATAGAAAGACAGGGATTTCCCAGTTTTTGATAGCACAAATTGATTTGTAAACATGAACTTCTTTCCATCTGTTACATGTCCTTCACATCCTCATGCGTACGTCTAATAGACACAGATCAGTTTAAAGAGCAGGTAGATAGTTCCTTTGTCCTGTTGCTTTTTCTAACACGATTCAATAAGCAGGCATAATGGAGGCAGCCACGTGGGTGATGGTCACTCCTGCAGAGTTTGCCACGTTTGATGAACAGCAGCTGGAATGCCGAGAGAGCGCTAGAGCAGGGCTGCTCTAATAGAGTGACATTCTGCCTCTGTCTCAATCTTCTTTTGCAAGTGCTTCTGTTTCCTGCCCTGGGTGAATTTCTTGAACTTATTAGTTTACCTTACCAGATGAATTGCTGTTTCTCCTTTGCCACAAGCACCACTTTTGAGTTTCCAACAATGCAAGAGCAGCCAGGCTTCAGGGCATTGCTCTTCCCTGTTGCCCCCAGACCTGCCCCACAGATCCGTTTAGCTGTCGGTGTCAGTGATTTAGCTGGCTTTGAAAAACTGGGAGTCAGACTGAGATTCGGTCTACTTGCTGTTTGCTTTTGCTGATTTTACTGCTTTGTTGTGTAGTCTCTTTCTGTATCCTGCTGTATCTCCAGGCCTTAGAAAAGTCTATACTGCCAGACTGCTGCTTACGTGCTCTTTTTTTGCCCATCGCTGTGATAATACAACCATAAGCTGAGGTTTATGTGTTTTGCTAGTTTGAGCTACTACCAAAGTGACTTAAGTGGGCAGTCACTTAAGCTTCTCTTTGCAATAAAACCTGTGTCAGAATTTAGCAGATTTTCAAGGAAGTATTTTGGATCTCTGCTGGAAAAGGCTGAGATCCTTTCAAAGGCCAGGGACTATAGACACTTCTGTACTTATCAGTGTCACCCGATATGAGTGTTGAGAGGAGTGAGAGGGAAGACCAAGTTAAAAAAATAGACTTCATAAACACTGAGACACTGCTTCCCACATCTTCAGCAACTTGAAACAATTGTGGTTATGTCAGTTCTGCCAACTGAGTAGGTAATAAATTATTCCAGGATGGAAGGCTGGCATGAAAATCTCCTTCTAGCAGTATTTTGCCTGGAAGAATTTTGCATGTTTTCTGTAAGCTCTCAAAGTATTCCATTAGGTAATATTTATTTATAGAATTATATAGATTATTGAATATATTATAAAGTATATATTTAAATATTTTTATTTATTAGTATAATATTCATTAATATTCTTAGTTATCTATTTAGTTACTTATTTGAGGCCTGGGAAAAGGAAATAAAGCAAAATCCAAGAGATGGTATAGTGTGAGATAGACCAAAGGTGATTAAATTATCTGCCCAAAATTTGCAGAAGCGATTCATAACATTAAGCTTCAGTATTTTTGGGTTCCAGGTTGAGTCACCAGAATGATATCTATCAAGTCGTGGATATCCATGCACCATCAAATGGCAATTAAATCCACTCCATAAAACTAATACTTAATTGCTATTAAATTAAAAGTTGGCTGATAATGTATTTTCAGAGTTATTGCCATCCTTGGGATGTGCACACAGTTTCAGAGCACTGAGTGAGTGTTTTGAAGGTATCTGAGGGTCTGTGGTAAGATTTTACCCTTGTGCTAGTTAAGCTGTCATCAAAGCACTTTAGATGGAGACAGAGAGCAATAGAATAATTTGGGCTGAAGGGACTTTTGAAGGTCATCTAATCCAAGCCCTCTGCAGTGAGATTCAAACAGATGGGGCAAAATAGAGGGCTAAGTTGATTATCAGTCAGAAGGGATGAAGAGATCCACACATGGGGCTAAAAGGTTTATTCAAGTACAAAATCAGGAAAGAATCTGAGCGCTTTTGCATGAGAGCTTTTCAGCTGTAGCAATCTAGGAAGAATTAAATCCTCTTCGTATTTCTGTGCTAAAATGATTATCATGTGGCATAAAAAGGCCGTAAAAACCAAGTGATAATTCTCTACACATGGTCTGAAAACTTCACGAGAGCGAAGCGCAAGTCGGCACGAGTCGAAAGTCAGTTTTGCCAGGCTGTTGACTCCCGCAGCAAATGCACATTATGCTGTGCAATAGTGGCACCCTGTGGAGGCTGGAATTACAGCAAAGTTTGTGCTGCTGCTGGGTAACGTCTGCCCAAATCTGTCCCGCGTTTAGGAAGGCAGCAGAGGATTTGAAAAGACACGTTGATGAGGACCAAAGCTATGCACCACTGAAGCGTCCTCCTAAATCAAGGCAAGCCATGTCAAACGGGCTTTTAATCTGAAAATTTAGGCTCTCTTATCTACTCACAAAAAACTGGATAGTATGAGAACTGTTTTCCTACAGGACAGACCCTCTGCTTTAACTGCATTAATTAATTAAAAAAAAAAAAAAAAAAGCCCTTAAGCAACATCTAATGCAAGAGCATCCTGGGGAGTGGGGAAAAAAAATGCCTTCTATTCTTGCTGTCCTGAAAGTACTGCCTGGATAGCGACAGTATCAACCTCAAAAGCTTGGAGAGAATGTAAGGAGCAGGATGTGCATGTGGGGAAAGGGGGATTAGAAGGAAAGCATGGCTCCTCGTTCAGTTTCAGTCTGGGCTAAAATGCAATAGTCTGAAAAGGCTGTAAGGTGCATGAGAGAGGAGTTAAGCAGGAGGAATGCCAGGAGTGTCAGGTGGGTGGGAAGGAAGTATCAAGGGAAAATGTCTTCAAATTTTAAATTTATGGAACGCTAACAGCAGCGCCACCAAAAGTAAATGGTCACTAATAATAAGCTGTAAGCAGAACAACTCCCCCCAGTGAGGAGTCCTCAATATATTACAACGTGAAATATCAGATTTCTCTAAAGAATGCATTATTTACTATGGGATGCTCAACTTGCTGCTCCATGGGGGATGAGGCTATCTATACTTGTCATCTTCTGGTTTGTGCTTTCTCAGGCATCATGTATTGCAAACAGCTGTGATGAACAGGGATTTGTAACTGACGTGTATAGCTAAAGAGAATGGAGTGAATTCGAATAATGTTCCTGCACACAAGGTGCTGCTGAGCTCAGATTTCTGTTCCTGTTATATGTAGGCCTACTCATAAGATCACAAAAATGTGAGTGAGAATGATGATCTGAGTTCCTAGAAAATGTCCATCCTTGACTGCTTTAGCACTCTCCGCCCTTTGCATTTATTTTAGGATTTCATTATAAGCACAGCTGCTTTGGCATTTTGGCCATGCTGGAATTATTCTAGGTCCGCAGAGAGAGGCTGGATGCATTAAAACACATTCCAGGACTTTCTGTTGATCTGGTTATTATTCGGTGTGAGAAACACTCAAATTATTTCTGGAGAAATGACAGTTCATTTGGACAATAATAGGTGGAATTATTACAATGGCCTATATCCACATATTATGTGGCTGTAGGTAAGTTTTTAATCTTCATTTTATAGCACAGGGTATGAGAGGGAAATTAAGTCACTCAGAAGTGAGAATCTGCCTCAAATGTGTAATGTGAACTTCATGGCTGATCCAAACATGCTGTTTTATTACTGTGTAGGTTGAGAAAGGAATTATAATGAAAGAAAAGGCAAAAAAGCTGTTAGAATAGGTTTGCAATTTGTTTTTGAATAATATACTTGATTTGTTCTGAGCAAAATAATCAGAAGGCATAAGTCAGCTTTTAGTTACTAAAGATTGCTCCTGTGTCATCCTGTGTCCTGGAAGATAAACTGGGTTACAAGTCACAGGATCTCACCTAGGAAATATTCATGGATGAAGCCACATGACTGACTTCCTGCTCCGGCTAGCTGAACTTATTTATGTGTTTAAAGGCTGTGACAAATTGCTTTTCTCCTCACTCAGAAGAGGATTTTTGATGATTTGTGCTCCAGGGAACTGGCAATGTTTGAATTTTCCAGCCCATAGAGTTGTGTGTGGCTGTGTCAGATGAGGTTGAGAAACACACCCTGCACCTTTATTTTACCAGCTTTGCCATTGTATTAATAATATTGATGTTGCTCTGAGTAAAAATTCTGTGTTTGCTGCTCTCCGTTGGTTCATCTTCCCTTCAAGCTCCTTTAAACGTGAAATAACACACATCTAATTTTTGGCACTTTTTTTTCTCTGCTAGAAGAATTTCTATCTTGTATGAACCAGTAAAAATGAAGCACTTGCCACAAAATGCATGAAGAAGGTAAGGCACTTAGGACCTAGGGCATTGGAGAAGACATTAGGACAGAGAAGTCAATTAATCAGATCAGGACTTCCAGCCCAAAAAAAAGGACAGGTCATTGAGACATACTCATGTAATTACAATTGATTTTTCTTACAGGAAAAAAAAAAAAACTCCAAAAGAAAAAGAATGACAATTGCTGAAAGTGGTAATGGCAAAGGAAGTGATTTTAAGTGGAGATGACACTGGCTTTTTTTTCCTTCTTTTTCTCTCTTGGTTTTTAATGAAGTTATGAGTTCTGACTTCTAATCCTTCTAGTCCTAAAAAGAACAGTAAGCCTACACCAATAAGTAGTATTTTGCAGTTCATAAAGAGAAAATAACAGAGAGGGAGAGATAGGAAAGGATATAACAATCAAAGACCTTTTCTGTAACATGAGAGATCAGTTAAAACTCATTAAAAGCTGACTAATTAGACTGTTGTTTTTTTTTTGTTTTTTTTTTTATTCCTTTAAGAATATTGCTTTGTGGCCAGTTATTTTGAACAAAAAACATTTGCATGTTCCTTTAATATCCTTAAGGCTTTGGAATACGTACTTGCATTTACTTTGGTCATTCATCTTTGAAGTGACTGCTGTATTTTCCTTCTGGTTAAAGTTACTCTTCCCTAAGACATCTCCAGATCTAAGCCATAAGTGTCAATAAAGCCCAGCCAACACCTCTGTTGCTGATGGGCAACTTGTCCATAGTGGCTGGCAATGGAGAGGACAGAGATATCCTGCAGGTTTTGTGCATTCGGAGTGGGAAGCATTAGCTTTCTGTCATGGCAAGGGCCATCTAGAAGGCGGTTTGGATCTACTTTGCTTTAGAAATATCTTTGCTCAGTGACGGGACTAATGAATCTCCAGAGTCTGCGGTGAATCTTTGCTGTTGGCAGTATGGAAGTTATTTTGATGGGAAGCAATATGGAAATAAATGCTGCTGGTATTTGATATGGGTGTTAGGAAAAATCATAGTCACAGACAAGACTCCAGTGATTCTGGACTGTGGTACGTCCACACACAGAGTTGCTTCAAAAACTGGCAATTCTATAAATATTTTGAAAACAAAAGCCCACACGTTCCATGCATCAACTGCTATTTAGGTTTTCATACAGTTCTGCAGAGATGATGTTGTGACTAGAACACCTAAGTGCCTAGGCAGTCTGAGAGTATTCATAACTGCAAAGACCTATAGTGACATTTGGGACAATATGGGATGTCGAACAGTTCTTAGCTTAACTAGGTTTAGGTGCAAGGACTTTTATTGATGGCTCCTAATTTCACTGAAGAATGCTAAGGGTTCAGCTTGTCATATGATTAATATGCCTCAATTGCGAGGCACTTTTCACACATTTTGGGCAAAACCAAGACTGAGGCGTGCTCTTTATTCATGGAAAGTGAGAGAGCCAGCAGTCCTTAGCACACCAGAGACTCACTTCAAGACAGTTTTGGAAGACCTTTACTAGAACATCTCTTTCTCTTATGTAGAGAGGAAAAGAAAACATGTAAGAGAGATTGGCCTGAATGTTTTGTTTGGAGGCTACTAATCTAGTGATAAACAATATGAAGGATATATTAAAAAGTCATTTACACTGATCATTCTTTTATTTCCTTCAGGAACCTTGTTAGCTTTGAGCTTGATATAATTTATGTTGAATCTTGTTTTGTATGATTTACTTTCCTCATCAGACATCAGCCAAATTTCAAAATATATGCAAAATTCATCTTTGGTAAAAAATAGTGGGAGAGACAGCACAGACTTTGCAGTGCTTTTTCCCTAGCACTCACTATCCTTGCTTTCAGTGGCAGCTCAGGCTTGTTACGCTTTCCCAAGGGTGAGAAGGATGTGACCAGAACTCTGCCTGCTTCCCAGTGAAGCTGGACATATTTGTATTCTGAGACGTGGTGCTAATATAAATGGAACGTCCACAGTTATCTCTTCCTTTTGTTTTTTGTCAGCTGTAGAGATGAAATATTGGAAAAATACTTCAATTGAAATATTTTATTTAAAATCTGAATTATTCTAGATTAGATTGCCCAGATAATGACATAAATTTTGGTTTTGTTTAATGCTTTTGGGAGTGGGGAGTGAACTGCAGGCAAATCTCAGGAGAAAATCCAGTAAACCATTGTTTCTTTCTAGGCAATTGTCCTTCAAGATAGCATCTTCTTTCTTCTAGATGCCTTGAATTTGATTTCTTTCTAGTAGTTTGGTACACTTCAATCTAAAGTTACATTCTTTAGCCTCAGAGATTCAGTAGTTCTGGTTTCAGAGTGATATCTATATATCCCAGTTTCCTGGTTGCCATGCTTTTCTAGTAGCTCCTCTAGATTTCCCGTTGTTATCTCTGCTTCCCTCTGAAACAGAACAGGCCCTAATCCTGGGAGCTCTCCTGGAGCCAGGAGAAGCCCTGTACCATTCTGTGGAGACCTGTGGTGGCTCTTCTTCTGTTCTTTATGGGCTGGCAGACGGCAGAGTGCAGCTTGGTCACGTGAAATTTCCAGTCCAGACTTGAGCCTTACAGATCTGGAGGATTCTGTTGGTTTGGAGTATGGAATGGGAGTTTTCACTGCTTATGTGAAGTGAGCCTTGAGTGTTATCAGGGAAGTCTCATATTTAGTGCTTTGTAGTTGTTACATTCCTTCTGTCGTACCATCTCTTATGTTTTTCTAAGAGTGAGAAAACTGGTTTATGGATTAGGGACAATATTAGAAAAACAGGCAGTGACTGGATGACAGGATCAGAACAGTATCTGGGGCTTTCCTAAACAACATGTTTGTTTTCCCAGATCTGTGCAGCTAAAATATGGCAAACTGAAGTTTTATCTTTGCCATAACATAACACTTACACATTTATCAATCTAAAATGCCTGGAGAAGATCCTGGGCTATTGAAGCTGGAATCTGCTCACTAGGTAAATTCAATTTCAGTCAGTTCTGACCTTTCTGATGTGAGATCAGTTTATGAAAATAAGCTGACTTGGAAATATGACTTTGAATGCAGATTGGGACTGCCCCTGTATCAAAGCTCTCTGTTGTAATTATCCTTGGAAATTTTTGTACTTGTCCTTGGATTTTCCAATTTATTTTGGAAGAATAGTCTCTATTGAAAGTGTAACAAAATTTTTGGTTTTGTTCCTTCTGGTTCAAACACTAGCTTAACTTTAAATACATGTGGTTATTATCATTCATAAGAGTGCTTCTTTATGTTGAGGTCTTTTAAGGCAGCAAAAAATATTGAGTAGAAGAAAAATCACAATTCACCTTGTAAAAAGATTCAATTTTCTCAGCGCCTTAGGATTGTCCTTATTTCTTCGAAGGTAGAATCAATGTAGCAACTGTATTTGACCAAAGAGCAGCACTGGAAGGTGCTAATGGAGAGAAAAACATCTGAGATCACTTTAACTGGTGACTCCGAGCAGACCTCTGACTGCTCATAAAGATTGTATGCAAACAGCTGATCTTAAACTTGCATTTCTTAGGCTTAAAGCAATTATGAAATTATTTTATTGCCACTGCAGTAATAGAAATAAATCAATGTTTGTAAGAGACCCAAGGAGATTTACCTAACTGTCAGGAGAGGAAACTTAGGACCAAATAATTTGGGTCTGCTGTAGCCAATAAAGTTCTATCAATTTTCACCAGATGAAAACTGCTCCTTTTCCACTTTTTTTTGAATTTTTTGTTTAAATAAGGGTAGCAATTTCCTCTGTTCTTATTACAACGCGAATGGACTCTTATTGAGTTGCTCACTAAAAGTTTTATAGCTGAGGTACTGTGAGTGTTTTCATTATAAATGGGGATTGTAAAACTCTATAACTTGCTTGTAAAAATTCTCTGCCAATAAAAATCTGGCACATCCAAGGTTGGTTCTGTAGTTAATTTATTTAAAATAATTTATTAAAATAATTGAACAGCCATTGTGAAGTAATGAATGTAGCAAACAATTCTATTAATGCCTGGTGTCTCATAGCGCTGTTCTTAAAAGCAATAAAAATTTTGGGAAGAGAAACATGGGTGAAGCAGAGAGTCAGTTTTTCTAGCTATGTGAATTTAGACATAAGAACATTTTTCTGAGCAAGTTATATGTATATATTTGATACTTTACATTATATAAGTGTTCAACTATTATGGTGCATTTGGTTAGTGTACATATGATTCAAATACTGCAGAAGCCTTGCATTTCAGAGACCGGATATTTTTTAGGCTAAACTGACTGACACCATTGAAATGAGAACTATTTACAGGAATACTTTTTGCTTAAGAATCTTTTTCTTCAATGTGTTTCCAAAAATCTCATATTTCAAATAACAGTAAAAAAAAGAGCACAACGTCCTATGCAATGTCCATTGCTCAAACACTTTCTCTACCTCTCTAATGTAACTCTGCTTTCTGCTGGGGTGTTTCCATCGTCATAATTTGAGAAGAGAGTAGGGTTGTGTTTGTATGTAAGTCATGGTATAATGGTACACACCTGGTGAAGAATTTTAATTCAATGAGAAGTTGTATGTGAAATTACAGTAATAATAACAACAGGGATTATTAAAATCGTTAATTAAATTTTTATCATAATCAAGTTAAGGTTTCAAAGTTTTGACTTGAACAAATCCAGAATTTTAGCAGGAAGATTATCAGATCTTTTTCTTTTCCTGAGAGAATAAAGACACTATGAAGAGTTAGATTAGGTGATAAAGAGTGGCTGTGACCTCCATGCTGCTCTTTTTGGATAGAGATCCTTTCTCATTATTGTAATAGAATAAGAGGGTCCTCTAAAAATGTGATGTGCGTGGGATTTTTTTTTTTCATCATGAAGAGGTACACTAAGAGACATTTCTTGAAAATAAAATCCATGGTGTCACACCAAAACCTAAATGATACAAAGTAATCAAACATGTTGAAAGAGTGTCCTCGTTTTTAAATGCCAGGCACCAGGTGTTGGAGAATATGCCCTCACGCAACGAAGTGTCTGTGACATTATTTATTTAAAAGTAGATGATTGGAGCATGTTTTTTTCAGGGAGCACATCTCATTTTCTGGAGGGCCCTGCTATGAATAACCCTGGAGCCCCTGTTTTTTTATAGGAATAGTTGAGGTGGGTTCTTTTCTTTTTCTCAGAGTATGATCCCCCAGGGTAAATAAAAATGAGGGCTATGTGAAAATGACTAATGTATGGTCTTTCCTTAATTCAGATGTCAGGTCCCAGTATCTTGTTCAGCATTCTTGTACAACACTTGACAGCTCCTCTCATCTTGTTGACAAGTCCTTTTTTGGGTCTGTGTGGCTTTATTTTAATGGATTTCAGACCCCGAAATATAATACATAAAGCCTTATCCATTATTTAAAAGAAACAAGTATGTACTTTCTGGAATTTGTAATGCAGATGCAGATGCAGATACCAAGAGAACCCAACAAATAAGAATAGATTCTTGCAGCTTAAAAACAAGCCAATGTATCCAGCCCTCAAAAATGTAGGGCAAAAGAACCCGAGCAATATTTGGTGGCATGTGTCACATAACTTCAAGAATTTAGTCTTTATCATATGTGAGCATAAATAGTTCTTCCCTATTCTTACAGGATTCTGACACTACAGGTAACATAGTCATTATTGGGATTGTTTGACAGAATAGGAGAAAGAGAATGTAACAAATGCTGAGTACAAGGGTCATTGCAAATGTCTTTCCCTCCCCCCCCGACCCCCAAGCCACCGTACTCATTTGTGACCTATGGTTTTCCTTCTGTTTTATCAAAGCATCCCAATTCTGTGGACACCAACGGTGGCTGAGTAAAGCACCTGTACTACAGCTGACTTCCACATAACTGCAAGTGAACTCCTTTGCAGTCTCTTCTCCTGCCCTTTGTAGCCACTCCATGTTTATCCTGTAGAAATGGAGGGATATCATATTGGAGGAGTAGATCAGGAAAGCTGAGTTTATCCTTGGGTGTTTCACTTAAATTTGTAGAGAGCAGTTTGCAGCAATGTAAGCTGTGACTTATGGGAATGTGTGAGTTGCTAGGCTAATAGCAGTGCAGTGCCTGGTTTCTTTTATCAACCACAGAAATACTTTAAAAGACTGTCTTGTCCTTCATATCAGTCTTCAATATTGAGGGAGTTCAAAGCCGGCTATTCTCTTATCCTTGAAGCAAAGACAAGAGAGAAGCCTGGATATCGATCTTACTGATTTGGTCCACCCTTTCTGTAAAATGACTTATTCTCTATTATCTCTTTGACAAACTGTTGTACTTTTTATCTGCAACAAGCTTAGAGCATGTCTGAGTGCCAAGGAACATGAATTCTGAGGTGCAGGGCAGCTTGCTCTTGGTTTCATAGGGAGAAAGGGTTTACATACAATTTATCTTTTGACTCCCAGTCAGCCCAGAGTAAGGAACTTATTTCATCTTGCTCTGCAGTTTGTTTCTCCCTGCAGCATGGATGTGAGGTCGCTACTCAGGTGTTGCAACATTTAATGCATCCTTCAAGCTGATACAGCCAAATGTCTTTTTTCTTATACCATATAACAATATTTCTCATATAAATCAGATCAACTTTACACTTCTTGATGGATAAATGGCAGGAAGAACAAATACCTTTTCATCAGCTTGACCACACCTGAAGGAGGGAAGTTTAAAAGGGAAGCTCTAGTCAAAGCTGCTGCAAACCAAAGCAGAACTCACTGCCCATTTAGAAGCAAAGCTGAAGTTATTGACAGAATTTTCAAAGGTACTGAGTTGGGAACTGTTCAACCTCTATTCAGCCCCACACTGTTCCGTGGTGTACAAAATAGGGCTTATAAATTAGATGCCATGGCCACTGTTGTACAGCATTAGTTATAAAAAGCATTGCAGTTTTTTCCACTGGTCACTGCTGCTGCCATGGAATTGCTGCAGTAGTTTGGGCTACTTGGGATTTTATTTGGGGATGATTTAATGGCATCGCTTTGTTACAATATCATTTCGTTTTCAAATCAGCTGATCAAGTGCTCATCTGGTACAAATCAGCACAGTTCTCAGCTAAGGTAGTTTTCATCTGCAGAGCACTTGCAATGCAGCTGCTCAAACATAAAAGATCATTATGTGCAAGGTAGCATACTTTTGTCCTTTTCCATTCCTTTCTTAAAATGTAGAAATTAAACAGGAATTGTAGAGCTTCTAAGAGGCAGAATAAGTTACAGAACTTTACATGGAATATACCTCTGCCTTGATGCTCAGAACTTCAGTTACTCAGTAACAAGTCATCAAAATAACAGTATATGGATTTTGCTGGATGAATATGATAATCCTCCCTCCCTGCCTTCTTTCTCCATCACCCTCTTTCTCGTCCTGTAAATTTTGATATGTTTGGGTTTTTATCCACCTTTTAATATTTGGTTGGCCCTGCTAATGTTCATGTCTTCACCTACGTAGTTAACCTGTCCTAGCTTCAGGTAGGAGGTGCTGTTACACAGCATGTGTGAAAGGATAAAAGACACACAGCTCTGATCTATCAGTTCTTGACTGCTGGATGCAGCCTCTGCTTTTGAAATTCTCCTGTGGTAAGGTTGAGATTGTTTAAGGGGCAATCCCCTTTGTGATATTGTTTCCACATTTGCTGCCTTACGTCTGGATCTCAATGTCTCCCTTCTATTCTTCCATTAAAACTGCTCCAGAATCTGCTGGTTCTTCTTACCAGAAGCGCACAGATTCAGGCTGATAGCGTTATCCATGGATTTGACAGTGGAAAATCAGCTGATAACCTGTAAGACTTTACAGTCTCACTAAATGACTCTGGAGATCAATTTAGAGAAGGCAGAAGAAAGGTTTTGAGGAAATTTGCCAATATGTAGGGATCATCTGAATGTTCAGTGAGCAAACAGGAATGGTAGGGAAAGTCATGCTATGAGAAAAGGCCTTCAGCAGCATTTTACACAAATGAACATAGACATTACTGAAAGGCAGGCAATGGGTCTTGACTCCCAGAGTGGCATGGGAAAACTGCCTTAAACCTCCTTGTGGAAAGCACAGAGATAAGACTGATGATGTGTGTAATGTTTCAAATCGCGAAGTCATTAGTGCAATTCATCCCAGTTCTGTATTGGTATCTTTAACAGATGCCTAGTTTTATTTAATATTTTAAGGAGGAAGGACAGGTATACTGAAGAAAGAAGGCTCTTGCCCCAGAGCTCATTCATTCCTGTTGTAGAAAAAAGAAATTATTTCCTTTCAGAAGACTTGATCTATGCAGTAACATGGTCACACACTTATTTTGTCACTTGGATTAAGTTTCTACAACAGGGCTATGCTCATAAGGATGTAAGTTCCTGGCATTTTTCCAGTTATCAATACTGAAATATTAGTGATCAAGCGTTTACTGAACACCATTCCTCAAATGCAGGGGCTCCTCAGCATCTTGTTGCATTCATGGAATTCATTTGTTTGCATTATCTGGCTAACTGGTTCTTTTGTATTGCCAAGGTGATGAACAGATTTGACATTTAGCTGATTACTTCACCAAAATTAAACAGAAAACAGGGCAGCCATCCAAAGTTCCTTTCAGTGTGAAACCTAATTATAAAAATGCTTTGAGCAGCAATTTCTTTTTGGATGTTAAAGTGCTTTTATTAGATTGTTCCCCTGTCATTTTAAAATTTATTGCTAGACACTTATAAATGGGGTTGCCGGCTGAAGCAGAATTATTTTATTTTCTATATTTAAGATGAGAGGTAAAAGTGTATGGAGCAAATTTTTGGCTGAATTTGTTAGTATTTTACATGTTTCTGAATAAGGAGGAGAATAACTACTGCTGGCTTTCATAGACCCAAAATATGTAATTTATCTTTGTGTTGAATAAAATCATATTTGCTTTTTTTATTCACAATTCAGCAACTCCCAATTTCCAAAAACTATTACTTAGCAAATAATGAAATCAAATATGTGATTTAAAAGTTGAGTACAGCCCCATATTGTTAGAAGGTTGTATCATTAATGTAGATTTACACAATTACTGGTGATAGAAAAATCTAACCCTGTGCTTGTACCTGTTTTTCATAAGCCATTACCTGTTCTCAAACAGCATAAAAGAAGTCTTAAGTCATTTGTCAAGGTCATCGAATAAGAGTTGGCCCAAGTGAATTTTAAACAGAAAATTTAGAGCTGAAGACTGCTGAGCTGATCTTAGAAGAAGTTTCTTGTGAAGTATTTTTTGAATGTCTTGGAATATGTTTAACTTTTTGTACTGCCTGTTGTTATTAACATCCTTTGGACCCCAGACAAGGTGTGATCTGGGGAGATTTCAAGGTGACAAAATTGTGGGGTTTTGCATATGATATTGTCTAGCACACTTTGGGTACTAAATCATCTTGTGAGGACATAGATTAATTCTTGACACTGAGATCTATTAATATACCTTGAAGCCCAGTGAATTATGTGAATCCGCTGTTTCAAGCTGTAGAATTCTGCCATAACTAGGACGAAATATTTTGCTGTAGGTAGATTAATGTTGAAAGCTTGTCAAGAAAAAGTTTAATGTTGAAAATTTATTCTTTCTCTTTTTGCCAGTACTAGAGCTTCTACAATAAATACCATTTATGATCTGAGGAAAAATAGAGATATAATTTCTTTTATATTTATCTGTGTTATTAGAGTTTCAAGGATATAGTCTATTCCCTATTAAAAACTGCATCCCAGTGAATAATCTTACAGAGGGTAATTTTTACTCCCATCTATCTGAGAACTTTTCTTGTAAAAGAGAGTAACTGTCAGTGCTTATCAAATAATTTAATTCATGCCCTTTGCAGGATAAGTAATTAAGATAACTTAACATTCTATATTTAAAAAAAATGAGAATAAGAGATTTGCCAAACACCCTTTTATGGAGATGATGGATAGGTTTTAACATGAATGTTCTGAGGAAGCTGAGTGGACAGAGAACACAGTGTGAACAACAGAGCTAAGAAAGAGTCTTAAGTGGGCATACAACATGAATGTGGGTTAGGTTTTTGTTCGAGTGTTGAAGTATATTTCAGTACTAATCCTTCTCAACTCCTCTTTATGTCTGTAAAGTGTCCAGATCTGGGGGTGTTTAGCCTGGAGAAAAGGAGGCTCAGGGGAGACTTTATCACTTTCTACAACTGCCTAGAAGGTGGGTGGAGCAAGGTTGGAGTCGGCCTCTTCTCCCAGGTAGCCAGTGACAGGACAAGAGGAAATGGCCTCAAGCTGCACCAGGGAAGGTTCAGGCTGGGCATCAGGAAGAATTTCTTGATGAAAAGGATTGTCATGCATTAGAATGGACTGCCCAGAGAGGTGGTGGTGTCACCATCCCTGGAGGTGTTCAAGAGATGACTGGACATGGCACTTAGTGCTGTGGTCTAGTTGACAGGGTGGTGTTCGGTCGTAGGCTGGACTTGATGATCTTGGAGGTCTTTTGCATCCTGAATGATCCTATGTTCTAACTACTTGTTTGTCAACGTGATAAATTATTCAGGGCTATGTTAAATGGGGAGAAACACATTGCTGTTAATTTGAAAGTTCACAGATTGAAGTCCCAGTGCACAGAGAACATTCCCTTCCTGCACTTGGTTGCTAACAATGATCCCAATGGATGTGCTCCATTGCTGTCTTTCATTGTGTCAGCGAGTCTCCTATAATCTAAACCGATATGTGTGTAAAAGATCTATCTGCCTGAAGCGTGTAAGAGCACTTCAAACACTCTAAAATCATAAACCTAAGTAATTTCTCATTTTTCTGTTTCCCTTTGAAGTAAGGAAGGGATGTGTGGACCTGGCTTTAATTTAAGTGCTGCGCAAGCTCATCAGGAACATTTTAGCCAGGGTCATCTTAACAGTACTCTTTTCAATTTTGTGTTTGCTTTGGGACAATTTCAGGGAAAAGTGTCAAGAAAAGTATGTCTGTTTAGAGCTTAGTGAACACTCAGGTTCGAGTCTTGCAGAAGACCTCAAATGAGGCATAGTAGCAATTAGCATTTGCTTATCAGAGCTTATTTTTGGATTCATTTTTAAATTAAGATGTCTGTCAGAAAAGACTTTGTTTGACAAAAATTGATTTCACAGAAACATTAAGGGAGAAGGAACTGCAAGACTTTTGGCAGGTCAACAAACTCGTGTGCTGAACTCATTTGTATTTGCTGAACTGAAGCTTCCTGCATCACAAAGGTCACCAAGTTAAAGTTATTTTTGAAAATAAGTTGAGTAGTTTAGTCACCACTGAGAAAAGACAACTGGGAAACCATCTTTGGTTGCAAAAGTGCTTCCTACAGTATTTCTAACTTCTACCTATTGTTATTGCATAGGTTGATGGGATACTGTGCCTGGCTGACATCCTCACTGATAACAGCCATTCTGAAGCTACTCATGCAGAAGCAGCTGCAGTAATTGCCCAGATCACATCTCCACACCTCACGTTCACTCAGCATCTCAGCAGCTTTCTGGAAAATATGGAAGAAATTGTGACAGCACTTGTCAGTAAGTTTTCTGCAGGACTTCTGAGTTCAGTTAAAATAACAGGGCAGGACTCTTTCATTAGAAATATTCCCTAAATAATGTTTACCATACTTCCCTTAATAGACAAAATAACAATTTTAAATTTTGAACCAGAGAATTCTGAAATTACCTAATATTTTTTACTCCAGTCCACATTTGAATAGAATTTCTGCATATTTTTACAAATAATATCTGTGTAAAAATCTACCTTAAGAGCCTCAGGAAAGACTCAGCAAAGCATCTCTCTCATCTGATGTTTGTCTGTTAACCTTCATGCCTGTTCAATTTTCCAAATTTGCTAGAACTCAAGCTCACCATTACATCTGCATTTGTATGATAATTCAGAGGAAAAGTAGAGAAACAAGATGACATTTCTCATTCCTTTATAAAGAGAGGAATATCTTATTTCTGGCAGTGTGCTCCTTCCCTCTCAAATACCAGAAGCTTTCATTCAAGCATTCTCTTCTCTCTAGTTTGGAAATTCAGTTTCCCAGAGCTCCACATCAGAATGTACTGTTTGGGTTTTCTAGTTTGATTTCTCATGTATAATGGATCAGTACATTTGGATGTTTTTCTGGTGAGATCAGTGATTACAGCATTTCAATTTGAATGCATGTTTTGTGTTTGGGTGTTTTTTTTTTTTTTTTTAAACAAGAAAAAAAGAGTAGTACCAGTGCTTGAGGATTCTGCAGTGGCTGGGAATTATCTGAGATACATTTAGGAATTCTTCAATAGGCCCAAACAGAACTAGCGATGCAAAAATCAAGGGAACAATTTATTCCTGATGTCCAGCAACAAATGGAGAAGCTTGTGCCCTGACACTGCCCTGAATCCAGCAGGTGGAATTAACCTGTGCTGAGCTTGGTTCTGTTGTAGCTACAGGCATCTGTCCTGATTTGTTTCAGATGATCTTCTGGGTTATTATAGTATACCACAGCCAAGGGCCAATCTGAATAGCCTATCCAGAAGGTATTAGCTGGTGGATCATTTCCTCGATCGTTGCTGTTTAAGTTCCACAGGAATTTTAGCGATATATATTCTGCCCAAGAAATGTAAGCATTAAAAATGGAACATGTATAACTTTGCAAGAGCCGTTTCAGTAATCACACACCAGTTTCCTTGTAATATTTATGACTCAGTAATTGAATTACTGTAATATGTTCAATTTTTAAACCATGCAGAAATCCCATTACCAGGTGATTCACATCTTAGTTAAAGTACATATGTACAAGGGATTAAAAGGTAGCTGTCTCTTCAGCACTTCTTATCGAAGTTGAAAAATAGGCAGGATGATTTTTGACTGCAGAGAATTAGATTTAGAGATAGGCAACATGTATACGTACCTTGCTCTAAAGAAGAGGATGTATAACAGAATTATCCTCTTATGGATCATTTACTTTTAGCTTTCTGCCTCCTGTATTTAATTTTATTTAGTTCTATCAAGCTTTATTTTGAATAACATGCAGTGAAATATTCCCAGTAGAATGGTATATTAGGTAGAGCATATCATTCATTAGAAGTTGCAGTGAAGTGGATTTTGGTCTCTTCTTCCAAGTAACAGGTGATAGAGCAAGAGTAAATGGCCTCAAGTTGTGCCAGGGGAGTTTTAGATCGGATATTAGGAAAAATTACTTCATGGAAAGGGTTGCTAAGTGCTGGAAAATGCTGTCCAGGGAAGTGGTTGAGTAGCCATCCCTGGAGGAATCTAAAAGCTGTGCAGATGTGGCACTTGGGGACATGGTTTAGTGGTGGACGTGGCAGCGATGGGTTTGGCTGGAGCCGATGATCTTAGAAGTCTTTTTCCACCCTAAACCACTCTATGACATTGCATAACTGAAAAAAATCAAGTTTATTTTTTGTTTCCTCTTTTTATCTCGATGTTTATGAACTTGATATTGGCTAATAAGATCACTGTTGCAAGTTGCAGATGCTTAAATATTGCCTTTAAATGCTGCAATGAAGGAATGACTTTTATTCAGCTTATTTTCTGCATTCCTAGAACTGTGCCAAGAAGCCTCATCAGGTGAAGTTTTCCTGCTGGCTTCAGCAGCTCTTGCCAATATTACTTTCTTTGACACCATGGCTTGTGAAATATTGCTCCAGTTAAATGCAATGAAGATTCTCCTGGCAGCATGTTCCGACAAACGCATAGTGGATACTCCATATTCCCGGGATCAGGTGAGGAATTTCTCAGCAAGCCACTGTCACATTGGTGTAAAAGCCAACAGATTTCAGCACTGTGTCTGTTTTGACATAGTCAGACCTAAGTTTCTTTCATGTATTCCTTTCTCGGTTCTTTTCAATATATGCCTCTTTCTTTATCTGCTTCAGTTCCTTCTTTGGTTTTGGTTTGTTGTGTTTCTTTTTTTAATGAGCATTACAAAATACGACAGCTTTAATGTGATTTTCAAAAGAAAAAAAAAAAAAAAAGGTGCAGTTCCATACATCTAAGGCAGTAATTTTTTTCTTTTCCATCATGAACTCGGCCAAACAGTGACACAGAGACCCAGAGAGGTTGTCGATCTCTGTCTTTGGAGGGGTTCAAAACTTGACCGGATGGAGCTTTGAGGCAAAGTTATATATGGAGCCTAAATATACAGTTGTCCGTTCAAAGAAGAATGAGCTCCAAAAGCTGAATAAGGATCTGATCCCCAGCCTATTGATGTCGGTGGGCTTTGGACCAAGACCTAACTGCCTGGTAGACGGTCTGCAAATTTTTATTGGCAAATACTGCTAATGTGCTTTTGCCTTTCCCTTTCCTTCTTACTGGTATTTTTAATTTTTTTTTTTTTTTTTGGTAAAGGTACACAGAATACTAAAGGTCTATTTTAATGCACAAATGAAATCAGAGGGAATTCTTTTTCTCCTCTCCGGCACTCCTATGCAATGGGGTGCTGCAGAGGCACTGCTTATTTGGCATCTCAGAGGTTAATTTTGCCTCAGCAGAGTAATGTGCATGAGGCCTGAGGGTTCCAGCAGTCATTGCTGAGGGATGGAGGCTGGTACTCATCTCCCTTAATCTACTTCTCTTCATGAGACCTTATGATTGTAGCTAAAAGTCCATCATTCAGGCCTCACAACCTTCCCCTTCACCCCTCTGAAGCAGCCAAGAGATAACTTGTGGTAGATTTAGGATCTGCACTGCCACAGAAGGCTTTGCTCACCCTTAAGCAGGAGCCAGGCCTTGGAGGTTAAGGCACAGTGGACCCTAGAAACTGATTACTGGTGTTCTAGAGGGGTTGCTAGGTGACCTAGCTTACCTTAATAGCACTTACTAGTTTTTCAGCTCAGGACTGTGTATAAAAAGGTAGAATTAAGCCACAATTACTGTGTTGCTCCTTGGGCAAAGTCAAGGATATCAGCTGTGGTGTTGACATGGCTGTGTCCTATTACATATGTAGAATTCTTCAAGTCCTTTTTGTTTTATTCCTCCCGTATGCTCTCATAGATTTGATTTCCTTATTTCTTTATGCCCTCATCTGAATTCTGCTGTCAGCTGTGAGTTTGCAGTTTACTGTGAGGGTAGCACACCAAGCCCCCTCTTTTTATGAGGAAGGCAGACATTGAAAGAAATACCTATGACTTTTTTTAGGTGACAGGCTAGTTCGAGGCCTTTTACAACTTGGAAGCTGCAAGTTCATCTCACTAGCTGGATTAACAGCAAACTGAATGGCTCCCTTCCAAGAACTGAGGAGATTTCATCCCCCATATCCCCTCATCTTCCTTCTCAGAATGAAAAACTAGAGCAGAAAGGGTGATGTTCTCTGTGGTGTGCTGCAGGAAGCGTCTGAGCCGACTCCTTGGCTCCTGCAGCAATGGGAAGTATAAAATCCTGCCTTGGGGTCTTATTTTACTGAGCACTGAATGTCCAGGTGGAATCTGAGTGCTGCTCATCTTGTCTTTTAAGAGCTGCCAGTCAAGCAGTTTTGGTAATGCGGAAGTCTTCCTTCAAACTCCTGAACAAGCGTGTGTTTGACTAAATTGCTCCCCTTGTTTCAGTCTTGTATTTGGGGGTGGGGGCTGTAACTGCCACTTATGGCAGTCTTATGGAATATATTGTCTTTTAAATTGCTCTGTGCCTAGTTGCAATGAGGAAAATACTCTCAGCTGAAAAGGAAAAAAAGCAGTACAATACTGTATTTTTTAAGGGTATCATAAATTGCCATTTTGGTTTTGGACTGTAAATCCTTTTAGGTAACTAACGTAGTCAATATCTCTTCCCAGTATATATATTATTATGTCCCAGGCAATTGACATTTGCCTAGGGAGATGTACATTAAAGATGAGTAGGTTTGAAAATTTTTTGATTCAAGATTTTATTTTGGAATATGCAAAAACTGTGAAATGTGTTTTCATGGACTAATGTCCATTCTGAATGATCAAGTCATCCTGGCCAGTGAAACAGATTATTTGGAATTGACTTATACTAAATGTTGAAACAATTAAACAAAGTAAGAAGATTCATAGCAGATACAACAAAATATGGTCTGAATTATAAAATTGTATAAAAGAGCCCCTCAAACTTAAATGCTCTGTTTTTCATACAAAACTTTAATTTAAGTAACCCAACTACTTATAGAAAACCACCTAATATTTCTAAGTATATTACTACTTTAGCATTAATGCTGATTTAAGAAAAATTAATTTGCTAGACTGAAGTGTTCTTTACTGTGTAAGCCAAAATGGGAGAGAGAAGGCTGAAATGCAGGGAAGGAACAGGGAACTTTTTTTTCCTTTGTGCCATTTTATCTCTCTTAAATTCACACTATGTCCTTCTATACAGGACATAGAATTATTATTAATTATCACTCTCTGTGCTGGTACAAATAAATAACACTCTTCCCAGGAGCTGGATGCTGGATACATTGTGTGTTGTCTGCAAGTATTTTACTGCTCAAGCACCTTCAAAAATGTTCAGCCTTTTGACTTCTGGAAAGCTTTTTTGTGCAAATGATAACAAACATTTCCTGTCTTCACTATCTGAAAACCAACCTCCTCCTTCTTTCAGTTCCCAGGCAGTGTTAGATTAGGTCAGGAAAGAAACCTAGAACTGAGAGCTGGACTTACTGATAAACAAAATTATCATTGTCCATTTTATAGCAGCATGTGACTGTTTCTGTAGCCAGCAACATTATACTGAGATTCCTCAGTTTTTTAGCAAAATACATGGTATAAATATTGTCATAAAGCAATATTTTCCAGATTCCTTAGTCCCCACTTTTGGGTCAAAATGGATATGAATGTGCCATGTTATTTTTCTTTTTGCAGAGAGTTATTTTCTGAAGAGTGGGTTTTTTACTTCAAAGAAGCACAAAATATCCTGTCAGAAGGGTTCATGCCTAAATTCAGCAGTGTAGTACACACAGCCTTAATGGAGTTTAAGCCCTGTCAGAAGAGGGGTTTAGCCAAACCCGTTACCATTCAGGGTCTTCTTGACTTTAACCATCATCTTAGACTCTACATGGAGGAATGTGAAATATGGATGTTTGTGCACAGTATGTTTATGTATAATAATTTTTTTCTCTCTGCATTCCCACTTGTCTCTTCAGTGTTGTTAGTATTCTCACCTTACCTGTGAAGTTGTGGAGGTATAGCCTAACACCTCCTGATCTTCTCTTATTCAGGCAGACAAAGAATTAATGTGCAGTGAACACATCCATGTTAAAGTGGTTATTCCTAGGTCTAAAATCAGTGAATTAAGTTTCGAAACACTTTGAGGGGGAGAAAGGCTTTTAGGTTGGAAGGAAAAAATGGAAATGGTTGCTGGTTTTTTTTTTTTTTTTCTGATTAATTCTTTCCTTTTTTCTTGGTATTTGGGAGATGCTGCTGGTTTTGACACTGAGATCTTCTGTCTCATTTAAGATTTTAAATCCCTAATGCCATTCTTCCTCTAGGTTCCACATTCTTCTCTCTGCTCTTCACCTTTCTTTTCCTTATCAGGCATTTGTGTTTGTTTTTACTGTCTTTCCTCACTTTTTTCCTCCTTAAATGGAGATTGTAGTGTCAAAAGGAGATTAGAGAGATGTTACTTTAATATAAAGAAGTTTTGATTTTTAAATATTGCTGAACCCCAGGTGAAAGACTTTGAGAATAATGTTTCTAATGAGAAGAGTATTAACAACTCTCAGACTTCTTTTGAAAATCCCTGTCTATATGAAATAAACTTGCAGTACTACTTCTCAATCTGAGTTCCTTGAATACTGGGGAGTTTATCAACAAAGCCTTCACATATGGACAAGGTCATAAAAGGGCATCTGTACCATTTTCTTGCACAGGTCTCTGACATTAATACCATGATCACTAGATATGTGGTTGGAATTGCCTTCCCTCTGAGAGGCCTGACTGCGCACTGTTCTTGGTAAACTGTACATCAAAATTGCAGGATCCTTTCCAGTATTGACTAGATCACGCTGAGAAAACATGATTTAAACTAATATAGCTAGAAAGAGAACTGATAAATTAAAAAAATGAAGTTATTTAAAAGAGCTTAAGGAATCAAGAGAAACATGACTGCCAGTAACAAATGAAAAAATGAAAATTAGGCCAAAAGTCGCCTGACTATCTGAATTTTAAGCACACCATTATATTATTGATATTCAAATAAGTTTCCTATGTAAGACTGTAGTAATAATTTTCCTGATGTCTTTTTTTTTTTTTTTTCCCCTCTTCAGCTGGTTATCTCTGTCTTTTCATGCACATGTGACCAGCATAAATAAATAACTGTACTGACTGGCATTATATGGTCAATGCTATGGATTGGTATACTTCAGGGGTCCAACACTGACTCTCTGTCTTAAACACTAAAATTTTTGAGACAAGATTTCTGCTTAGTTACAGTTCTGCCTTTCATATTTCAGATTCTATGTGGGATAAGACAATGTGCTCCCACTTGCAAAACAAGGAGTTCAGTTGGTAGAATAAAATCTCAGCTCAGTTGAATTGTATTGAAAGGCTAATTTGTGCTCTTCTCTGGGGAGATATCTCAGGTGCATTTGGCTGGTTGAGCCTGTTTCAAAACATGAGAAGCTTTTCAACTCCTGAAGGAAGTCTGAGAGATGGTTATTCTTTCTCCCCCCCAGGTTCTAACCTGAAAGACAGAAAACTGTGGCCACTGGCTCAATCACTCTTCTAGTTATATGCCCTGGTTTATGGGAAGTGTTCTTTCACAATGTGACCCATACAGGGTGCATGTCCTATGTGCTTTTTTTAAAAACAAATAATGTGAGAACCTGGCTATTCTGCCTATTCCTTATATAGATTAGTCAGCAATAGGAAGTAAAGTAAATAAAAATGTAGTAAAGACTTCCTTCATTCCAAAATATAAGTTTCCTACAACTTTAGTCTCTGTTGCTCTGCCTCAGCATGCCAAGAATACAGTGGCACAGTCTCAGAATAAACCTAGACTTTGCAAGCAGATCCTGTCTCCAACCACTGTTATTATTTTATGAGGATGTTAGCTGCTTCTGCTCATCTAGGTGTATTTATTTCCTGTTTTCAGGGAGAAAAACTAAATTCCCAATCACAAATATGGCTGTCAGAAGCAACTGGAATTATTTTCTAATTTTAAGCAGTATAATGCCCCAGAAAAAAATTCTAGACATTTCTTAGTGAAGTTTTTTCTCCTAATAGACAATATCTTGAGAGTTTTTTCTCCCTCAACTTGCTGTAATGCCTGTTCTTGATCCCTGCTATATGTACTCTTTTGCTGTCTCCCTGTGGATGGATCTTGAATTGTGATGTTCAGATGATTTTAATTTACCTTCAGAAACAGAGACTGCCTTGCTTCTGAGTAGTTTTCAGGTGCCACTTTGTTTCTGAAGATGGGTATCTGGAACTTTGCAGACACACTATCATTTATGCTTACATCATTTATTTGAGTGAATTACAAAATGCTTGTATAATATGTACAAAAATTAATATTACTTAGCAATGAATCAGCCTTAAAGGAGTAATTAACTAAGAGAATTAGCAATTCTGTATTGATCTACTTTGCCACTCTATTAAATTACTTGCTAATTCTTTTTTTGAGCTTGTGTCTTTCTTTTTATGTCAGGACAGTTGATAAAAGCCTACTGAGCAGTGTGCCTTTATTATCAATAAAGGTATATTAGTATCACACCTTCCACCTCTGTAGACAACTCCCCCTCCCGCAAGTGAGGTGAGGGACCCTCAGTTGTGGAAGGTATTGGCTCTTTAACAGGCTAAAATGTGTGCTTTCATCCTCCAGATCCTACAGCATCTTTCTTCCTGAGCAGTTGGTTTCACAATAATGGGAAATACTTTCAGATCATCTTAAATCTCCCACTAAGGGAAAGTTATCAGAGAAGTCTTCTGTTTCCTAAGCGTTCTTTAAGTTTAAATCTCTTTGATAACTACATATATACACTCTCAGTGTACATATCTTATTTTAGAGCAAAGCATTTGTATCTAGTTTTCACTTTTGCAACAAACATTCAGTACCTTTGTGCACTGGTTGATGAGAATTAGTTGCCATTTGTTGTTTAGAAAAGTGTTATTATGGTCTTAGTAATTACATATTTTAGCAAAAACAATTTCCAAGGTGACTGCTGTTTGAACAAAACTATTTTAAAGGTTCTTAATTAACTATGGTTTCTCAAATTTAAATTGTTCTTGACAACTCAAATTCCTGCAGTTCAGTGCAAAGCAGACTACAGAACTGAAAAGGAAGGTTCACCACCCATAAATTCAATATGTGTGAAAGTCTGAGGGAGTAGAAGGAAACTGTGGAAATAAAAACAAATTTTAAACTATGAAATATATATGTATATGTATAGAATAACCAAAGAAGATCAACACCACCAATTTTATAAAAATCTATGATACTGTCATTTAAGAGAGGTATCTGTTTAATATCTGTTTACTTATTTTGCTTATAAAAATAGAGATTTTTAATTAGATTTCAGATTAATTTCTAGGGCAACTGCAAGACTAAGAAGATGATGCTGTATTAACATTCGAAAAATATGAAATAATGACACTATTTTTAAAGTTAATTTATTAATAGGGAAATTTTCCAAGGACTAAAGGCACCCTTCCCCCTCAAATATGTCTTTATACTCAGTTCACCAAAAACCATTTAAAGATGGATCTTCAAAGCTTCTTGATTTTGGGTGTGGTTTTTTTAAGTTCTGAAGGTTAACTACTTAGTCTCTTGTGAAAAATCCTACTACTCCCGGTGAAATCTCTGCATGTTGCTATTTTGTTAAGTTGGTGCCCCTTCAAAAGGTGCTAAAAGATGAGCTGGTCTGAGAATTCCTTTCCTGGCCTTTTGCATTTCCCTGTGTCTCAGTGCTCCGCGGGGCAGGAGCACAGTGTAACAGGCAGGTGTTGAGCGCGGGATGAGCCCCGGGGGCCTGTTCCGCTGGTTGTTTTTAGCAGTGTAACTCGTGACACCGACCTGAATCATCCAGCTTCCCTCTGATGGCAAAGAGATGTCGTAGACCTTCCAGGTCCTGAAGGGAGCCAACAGGGAAGATGGGGGAGGACTTTTTACAAGGGCATGTAGTGACAGCACAAGGGGAAACAGCTTCAAACTGAAAGAGAGTAGGTCTAGATTAGATAGTAGGAAGGAATTCTTTGCTGTGAGGATGGTGAGGCACTGGAACAGGTTGCCCAGAGAAATTGTGGATGTCCCATTTCTGGAAGTGCCCAATGCCAGGCTGGATGGAGCTCTGAGCTACCTGATCAAGTGGGAAGTGTCTCTACCTGTGACGAGGATTGGAATTAGATGATCTTTAAGGTCCCTTCCAACCCAAGCCATTCTATGATTCTATGCTGATTGTTTGTTGATCAAGTCTATTTCTCTGTGGTCTTCATTAGTACAGTGGATTTAGGGCTGCCAGCTCACAGAGAAAACTGCAGCCACCAGGTTTATCAGAGTGCTGCTGCAGAGAGGCACCTGCAATTCTTGATGGATTTGGATAGCAGAGAAAGGAGTGTGGACCAGTCTGGGTCAGTCTATTGGAGAGCACTGCTAAAATGCAGATACTGGAAATGCCTGGATCAAGATCCACCTCCAAAGCAAATCTGCCTAGCAGAGATACAGGTGCTGGGGTAGGGAATTATGCTGGTTTCCCTGAACAAATTTGCTTAATAGCACATCTACAAATCCCACAGATCAAGAATTGGTGGGTGGGTTCAGCACATCCCTTCTGCATGGTAGGATGGCACTGGCAGATGACCAGGGCTCACATGTCCTGT
The DNA here is from genome assembly GCA_013397865.1 of Struthidea cinerea. Classification (NCBI taxonomy): domain Eukaryota; kingdom Metazoa; phylum Chordata; class Aves; order Passeriformes; family Corcoracidae; genus Struthidea; species Struthidea cinerea. The sequence continues at coordinate 307,582 of VZTI01006028.1, forward strand.
CTTCAGGATATCCTCTTTCGTATACTTTGAGTTGACCACAAGTTCATTGCATGGCTTAGGAATCCAGAAAAATTGGAAGAATCATAAACTGTGTCAGGTGCCAGTGCTTTGTAATCATGGAGTGTGCTCTTTTACAGGATCAATTACTTGAGCAAGTAATGAAATTTATATTAAAAATTGAAGTTGAACAGTAGAGATTCCATGTTAGATATCTTCAAGTCTTTCAATTATTTCAAAGTCATTTCAGTTCTAAAAGAGGTTTTAGTATCTTTTTTTCCCAGTAATTTTCAACTACGAAATGAGGCTTAGGCAGTCGCTTTTATCTGTAACTGTTTGTGTGCTCCATGTCTCACAATAACATTTGAACTAGTTTGCTGATTCAACAGGACTTTGTAGTTATTTTTGAGACTGCCTAAGGCTTAATGAAATTTGGATCCAGATAATGGGAAGAGAGTCTAAGATAAAGACTGCACTGTTAGTCTATGTATCATTAGACAAAAAACCCCTAAAAATCTACATCTAGAGATGTAGGGAGACATGCTACTGGAAAACATCTATTTGTGTTTTTTGATAAACTCTAAATCCAAAAGAGATGAGACTTCATTAATACCAGTGCTCACAGAGATGTTACTTTCTGAAGCAAATTGAGTCTACATTTGTTTGTGTTTTCCTCTAGTGTTTATCTTTAGTAGGAAACTTCTTTGAACTTTGGTTTGTATTACAGAGGAAATTTTCATGTAAGTTGCGTGAACTTTAAAATAGGAAAGTGTAGGGGAAATAGAGCATTTAAAGTCAACTGTTTATTCTGCTTGCCTATTATACTTTTACATTTTCCTGTTTTGTTACATTGTTTACATCACAGGAAAACTAATTTTCTTGGGAAAAGTCTCTCCATATGGAGTGAGCTAATCCATGGCTTAACCACCATTTGAGTCCTACTAAGATTTTAAAAGGTAATATAGGTAGAACTTGATGGTCTTTGATCATAAGGGTCTTTTTTACACCCCTCTGGAGAAGGTTGCATACAAACCCAATAGGATAGTCCATAAACCTTGCAAAACATGGGGGCCACAAAGGAAGTATAGCTATAACCCCAAATAATTTTTTGGTGTCAAAAGATGCACACAAACTATTTTTATGTATGAAAATACTTATTAGACAAAATAACTTGCAGCAGTGGAATAATTGGCATGTATTCAAATTGTGGTTAATTGAATTCTTCATCTGTGGCTTAGAGAGCCACATGGGGTACAGATTCTGCACAGAGGAAGCAATTTTCATTAACGGGATATAATTTAGAATGAGAAAACATATACACTCTGTCTGCAACACAGTTAATAATTAATATGGAATAAATACGTAGACATACACTGAGTTACCATATTTCTACCTGTCACTCTGCAGAGTTTCAGCAACTCATTTGCATGCTAAGTAAGTGTATTTATTCAGAGAGATGACACTGTAACACTACCTTCCAAAGTGGAAGACCTTTTATGTCACAGCATCGGAAATGAGTCATCCTTGTTTTTAAAATGGCAAAGTGAGATCAGAATGGTGATTTGATCTCATGCCTCCTTACATCTGAGAAGTTTGCTGGTTTCTGAACTGACGCTGTACTGTTAAAAAGCTGATAACCATTTCCAAAACTGACCATTATTTTTGAGGCTGGTCAGTTTTCCTGAATTAGATCAGAGAAAATTTAAAACCTCTTAAGAAAGGATATTATTTATGTTTTGCATTCTGGCCATCTCTAGCATTTACTATTTGGTCTCTCACGTATGCTGTTAATATTGAGATGTGTCTGCATGCAAAAAGCAAACTATTTGAAGGATATAGAAGAATGTCTTGCAGGATGAGTGAGAAAGTATGTGATATCAATGAAGGGAATGGGGGACTGAAAGCCAACAGCACCACAGGGTCCAGGCTCTGTCAGTGGCTTGCTGCATCACTTTAAGCAAGTTGATTTACACCTAATCTCAAAAACAGTTAAAGCTATTTGGGATAAGAAATTGAGTAAATCAAGGTCTCAGAATGTGCTTGTGCACATATGGACACAGAATGTGTTGGTACAAGCCTAACCATGGTCTTTACCTCTGGAAAGGTATAAACAGATTTTAAGTCCAGTTCCTTTTGAGATAGTGCCTTGACATGCACACAATTCTTGACTTCAACAAAACTGAAAAATATTCCTTAAATATTCCCTTGAACCAAAGCTCAAAACTCCAAATCTCTTGTGAGGATTTCTTAGCATTTCACCTGAATTGATTCAGCTCAATAACAGCACTCCCAGATGTTTGCCATATTTCTGCCATATTTATTTTATGAATCACAATAATATTTAATATTACTGAATTGTAGGACTAGACTTCATATTTCCTTCTCTTTTTAACAACAGGTGGTAACAATATTGGCAAACATGTCTGTGTTGGACCAGTGTGCTTCGGAAATTGTTCAAGGAAATGGTATGTATTTTACCTGAATTATATATTTTTATTTATTTCTGGAGAGTCTGAGTAGTTGGGAATGTAGGACTTATAAGGTAAAGGAGAAAGGCTTCACTAATAAAGCCTCATTTTACATCCTGTCTCAGCTGGATATTGCACATTGCTGCAGGGCGCAAAATGAGTCCTGGGGATGGTTCTACATAACAAATAAAATGCCACTGTTTTAGGAAACTTTGCATATGTGACCACATTGCTGCTGTTCTGTGTGCGTGACTTACTCCTAGATGCACAGCAAAGTAGTAAAAAGGGTTTCATCAACGTTTATTGTGGTAATGACACAATATGGCAATTCTTACAAGCTGCAAGTCATCACCTGATGCTGAGCTGTGCATACCTGCATTTTATGTCACTTTTTTCACAGGTATTCAGAAGTATTATGTACTTATTACTGTACAGAAATTGCCAGTTTTTCCCTCACACTTCTTTGAACACCACATTATGCAAAATTCGCTATGTTGAAGAAATCCTGGGTGTTACTGGCACACCAGAAGTCCAAAAATTAATAATTCTGTGAATAAAGGAAGATATAAATGCTGTATTAATACACCTACCAGCAAATTCAAGGCCAAGCAATATAGTAAGACAGGTGCCTTTTTCTTAATTTTTTTTTTTTTTTTTTAAATTTTTTTTTTTTTTGGTGGGAAACATTAAATTACATATATTATACATAAACATAGAATTCACATACATTGCTTTGCTAGTAGGCCTAACTCATGCTAGGCACTGCAGTGGATTGTCAGGGACAATGACACCAAGCAAAATTCGTGCGTACACTTTGTCATGGAAGTTCACAAGAAGCATTTGCCCCCTGGCTTTTGAGAGGGTTTGACGCACATTCTGCGTGTAAAGTGTTTTTTGTGTCTGCCTAAAGTTGTAATAAGCAGGTTCTAGTCAGAGGCGACATTCTGAGAATGGTCTTTGAATGCTGGAGAATCTAGGTACCTTCTTCTCAACTCTTCACTTTTTTTTATGTTGATTGATTATTATCTAGCTGCATGGTTCTGATGATAATTCTCTGAATTATTTATGCAAATGTTCTAACAGTTAAAATCCTCTGATGCTACCTGAAGTAATCTGAATGCCTAATAGCATATGGAGTCTAATAGCACATAATTATCTTTACACTTAAAATAATCTAGAAAGGAGAAATCAACTTTTTTTTTTTTTGGTGGTGCTACAAGAATAGTATCAACTCCTACAGGCAGCAATAAGTTACTGAAGCCACTTTGACATGGATGACATTGTCTCTTGTGGAGTGAAGAGTTAGTCATACAGTAAACTTCAAGAAACAGAATTTAATCATTCCCTTCATTAAAGGATTCCTCATTCTAAAAGAACCTTAAACAGTTTGGGAAGGAAACTTTTAAAGGCTTGCTTAAAAATATGTAAGCAAACAAAAAAGTAATTACTTTAATTGAGACTGAAAGTTCATTTAGAGACCTGAAATATGTCACGACAGGTTTTTCAGGTAGTGATTACCTTCAGGTTAATTTAGAAGCAAATAGGGAATTGCATTTAGATGACCGAAATAAATTAGTGAAATTTAAAACACCAACTTTTAGAGGAGGAATGATTTAGTGCATTTTCTAGTTCCAGAAATTCTGTATCTTCCTAGTGTAGGCAAACTTATGCACAGATCAGATGTGCCTGAGTGCTGATGTCCAAATTGCTGCCCTCATTTATGTATTCGCCGTGCACTACTTGGGCAGTGACTGGTCTGTATTAAGCCAGCTTTCCTTATCCCTTTACTTTTATGCACTGTGTGTTTTGTCGGAGAGAGGATAACGATGGCTCTTGTATTCTTTTAGGTGTTCAGCTTATAATGGAAATGCTCTTTGAAAAATCCTCCTCAGGAAATCCAGCAGAAGTCGCCGCTTGTGAGCGAGTCCAGCAGAAATCTGCAGTGACCCTGGCACGGCTCAGCCGAGATCCCGAGGTGGCAGACACAGCCATAAAACTCAGCTGTAAGGATGTGTCTCCTGCTTAATGGCACTGAAAGAGGGAGGAACTGCCAGTCATGGAGAAGCTCTTTTTAATTTTTAGCCTCACTTGGTAAACTTTATGAAAGATATTCCCTATGGAGTCTGTCCAGAGAATGACTGAGGAGATGGAGTTAAATGAACCTCTGGCTCATTTCCCAGAGGAACCTGAGGTGCAGCATCCACTCAACACGTAGCTGTGCCTTACTGTGCCGACTGACTCTGCTGCCTCCTCCACTCCTTTATGTAAACCCTTGTGCAGGGTCTGTCAGGGCACAGAAAACGGGACCCCAGCAGGTCCAGATGTGATGAATCCAACGGGAGGGAACGTGTTCTTTGGGTAGGAGTTTTTTAAGGGTGTATTGGAGGATAAGTAGGGAAGAAATGGAGTCACAATTTCCACTCTGAGAGAGCAGCAGCAAGTAAACCTAATTTATTTGTTTATGCTTTACAACTATTAATTATGACTGCTCTGAACTGAATAGCTCCATGGAAAGTCCCTTAAGTATTTGAATATCATCTTTGCATTAAAGATCATATCTACTAAAAAAAGATAAATATGATGCATCTAAAAAATTCTCAAAATAAGAAGTTGTTTTTCTAATTTATTTCTCCTGACACTCTTTTGTGCACTCAGGTATTCCTCGCCTGATTAAACTTTGCAGATCACCAACAGAAAGAAATAACAGTGATTCTGTTTTAGTGGCATGTCTGGTATGTACATTTTAGTCTTTCTTTCATGCTTATACTGGAAAATTAAGGAAAAAACATCCCTTTAGGTTTCAAAATGAATAAGTATTGCAGAAATGTTTTAAATTCATGTCAGGGTCTCCTGCTTTTCCCCTTAAGCATAATCCTGTGCACTGTCAATTATTCATCCTCTGATTGAAGATTTAAGCACATAAGGAAAAATGGCTTCATCTTCCCATTACTGGGCACCAAAAAATTTCACTGGAACACTTCTGAATTTAAGGATTCATTATTCCTAAATTCCATTCTGTGATGGTTCTATGTTTGTTGAAATTAGCCTTGAGTCATGGGGGTAGCAGCTCTTTATCTGCACTCATGCATATATATGAAAATATTTATGTAAAGCATACAAAAAGGGGAAAAAGTATTTCTTGCTTCCACTCCAATCCAATTTTTTGTTCTATTTGTGTCTCCAAGACTGTGTAGTGCCCAGCCAAGGAGTGGGCAACAGAAGGGTAGCACTTTCTCTGCTCAGGAGAAAGATCCCTGCTGCTGGCCCTGCACCACACGGACTGTGAGCCAAATGCCAGAGCTGAATGATTTCGCTGAGCATTCTGTGAAAGGGCTCTGGGAACATGAGTGATCTGGGCTTAGGACACAAGCTCTGATGGATGAAGACTGAAGAATATTGTTTGACAGTGCTTTATGTTATTAATGTTGTTTTAAATGTAAAAGTAAAGCTTGGTTATTGCCGCTTGCTCATTTAAAGAGGTCTCATTCGGGATGAAGAAAGTATAAATGTGAGCATAGAAAATGCTGTGATTATTCTTCCTACATGCCAAGAAGACTTGTTAATCTTGTACGGTTAGAGCAGAGACCACAGAGCGATGGCAGCAAACCAGACCATGATTTTTGTGTCTCATTGAAGTTATTGCTGCACATTCCTTGAATCCATGCCTATTGCTTGAGACGTTACCTACCTCCCTGTCTCAGCAATTCTGCTTCTTCTGATATTTTAGTAACTGCCTGAAGACATTTTCTGATAAAAATATGGCAAAAATATTGTCCTTGACACATAGGCTGCTTCAAGCTCTGACAGATATTGTTACTGGTGTCTGAGGGCTTGTACTGTACTTAGACCTGCTGCTCGGGTCTAAAAATAATGTACCCCAAAATAATTGTCACTTAATAACTTTGCCTGAGGGAAGTTTCATCTGACAGATGAAGACAGTCACAAGAGATTACCCAGGCAGCAGAATTCATAGACCTGCACGGTTCAGTTTTGAGTTCTGGCTGTTATTTAGATATGGTTATAATGGATTCCTGCAAAGAAGACTTTGCCAAACCTGACTGCATGGCAACGATGCTGTTTTGTTTTCCTAGGCAGCCTTGCGGAGACTAGCAGTTATGAGTCCTGGTGGACTGGAAGACTCAGACTTTCAGCAGCTGGTAAAGCCCAGGCTCGTGGATTCTTTTCTGCTATGCACAAATATGGAAGAGAGCTTTGTATAAACGGGAGCCAAAACCCTTTGAACAATAACCAAGAGGATAGGTATACAGTTAGCTAACACATGTACAATTTTATTTTTAGTCCTATTGTTATTTATGACTTATTTATTCTAAACCCATGAACATGTGGTTTGTAGGAGCAAAGGAACAGAACGAGAAAACTTGTTTCAGTGGTTTGCAAAGGTAATTTTTTATTTTATTTTCCTGCCAAGACACACCAGACCTTATCATTGCCATCGAACAAAATGTTTTGTTTAATATAGTTGAATTAAGGTAGTGAAGCCAAGAATTTGTTGCTCTGATGTTAAATGCTTCTAATGATGTTTTATCACTGATATTTTTCTATAGTTAGGACATTTTTAGGTTTTCTTAATAAATGTTTTAGCCTCATCTGTATTAGAAGAAAAATAATCCTAAAAGCTGCAAGTACATACCTAAAAATGAAAGGGATGTTACAGTCTGAGTCCGGTTCTTAACTGTTGTTATTTTTTAATAGAATTATGTAACTGAGAGAAAAATTTCCAAAAAATGTTCAAATACTGGTTTCAAAGGATGGTAGAAGACATTCTTAGGCTGTATAAAGATGTGCTCCATTAGAGGATACAGACTTGCAGAAAGTTCTTTATTTACATTGACTGAAATTTCCTAAAGAAATTCATAGACTTCTAGAAAAATCTTTGATGGTGTGTGTGTTTTATCTCGTAATATGAGATTTTCCACCTACGGTTTAGAATCATTACACAGTGATAATTTTTTCTCCTTTCCAAGCCTTACAAGAACTGGAATTGCTTGTGTTCAGACATGTTTTTAACATTCAGGCTACTGTTTTTGTGAAAAGCTGTTCCCACATATGCTAAACAATCTGAAAGGTTTAATTAATTGTAACTTGAATTTTCATTTTTTGGTTTTCTAACTAGCCCTGTGTTTTTTAAAACTTAAATGGGTCTTTTAGGAGCTCTGAAAGTTGAGAAGTGGATGATAACCTAAATAACAGAAATTATTTTAAAATAGTTTTTTTTTAATGAACATTTTTCTTAATTCTTGCTTTTTCTTTTCATTGAGAAACCATATATATTGAAAATTACTTAACCAGAAATATCTTGGTAGTGGTTTTTTTTCCTTAACTTCTCACGAAGTATTCTGTAGAATATGAAATAAGATATAATTTTTTCTTGATGGCTTCCAACCATTGCTTTGGATCATTTTATGATCAGCAATTTTAGGGCACTAGGATACCTGCCAAAAAAACCCACATTTCCTTCTTACTGTACTTGCTTTGCAGATATATTAAGCAGCTTAATTCATTAATGCTTATTTAGTGTTATGTGGTGCTTAGACGAAAGGCTGTGGTTGCCTTCCACATTTTCTGTATCTGTGAAATCTGTCCTGCTTCAAGCAGTGAGACAATGGTGGCTACTTTTTTCTCCTTTGATGGTATGGGTTAAGAAGTCTCTGCCTTAATGTCTTTCTTGCGAGCTCTTCATTTAATAAGCTCTATCTTGACTGAATTTTAAAACCTTACAAAACATACAACGACCTCTGTCATGAGCAGCTATTCAAAGAAAAGTGTTGACTCAGATGTTCTAGCAAGCACAGAGATGAATTCTGCTTCTCTTGCTTACTTTGAGACAGCTTCTTAAGTTTCCAAGACTGTTAAAATCTGTGGTACTGTAAAGCTTTAAAAATATTGTATTAGTGATGGACTTTAACGCTTTCCTCACTAAGCAGAAGTCCATATGTGAGACATGGATGTCTTGGTATAAACAATGAATTCATAAATTTCATTAAAAACTAATTCAAAATAAGATCCTGTTGCTATCTTTCTGATAGCATGGCAATCCCTGATAAAACACATCTCTAATTCTGTGGGGAATTGCTGTACAGAACCTCATTCTGTCAGTTTCAACTAACACCAGTGATATGAGTTTCTAGATGGAGTAGGGTTTATCCCATAATAGGTAAATTTAAAATCTCATTTGAAAAAATTTTCCACACATGCACAGTGAACTGAAGCAGCTATTAAGAAAATGCCATCATGACTCATAATGTTTTAATGTAATTTCTAACAGGTCAATCAAATATTCAGTGAGCAGGTTGGTAACAACTAATTTGCTCTCAAATACAGTAATGCGAACCCACATCAACTGAATTTACTACAGATACTCTCAATCTGCAAATACGTGCCCATAATTCTAGGCCCATTTTGTCCATTTAAGTGTTCAGATAATGAATGTGTCTGTTTATATTACAGGAGAAAAATACATTTAGGTGGAACTCATATTTGCAGCAGAAAATATATCTTGAAAGAGCCATTTCAGCAGACCTCTTGTCACCTAAGTGTCTTCAAAACCATTTTAGCTAGGTCTGATTTTTCCACCTAGAGTTGTGCACTTTATTTTTGTATATGTTGAAGTTTATGAGAAAATAAACATACCTCTAACATTACCTCTTGATTCAATTGGAAATAATAAGTCATTGAAAATATTGATTTACTTTTCTCATTACTTCTGAATGAGAATTCTGCATTCTGAATGAATTCTGGATTCTAAATGATTGCTTCGAAAGTGACTCTTCAGCTTTTTTTAAACAAAACAAACCAACCAAACAAAAAAGAACAGTTTAAGCCAGAATAAACATTTTTGCTTTCAATGTAGTATGAAACAAAATATTTCATATCAAAAAATTTTCACTAAAATAAGTATTGTGGTGGGTCAATCTTTGGACTCCCTGTGTATATACGTGTGCAAGTGGGAGAGAGAGGCAGAGAGTATGTGTAATGCATTCACAAATCAGCTAATTTATGTGGACTCATTGACCTGTATTGTATGTAGCTTAGGTATTGGTTTCATCTTCCTGGAAAATGAATATTAAACTCATTAGAAATGTTGTAGTTTCACTTAAATTCTTCTGAACATTTTCAATTTTGTATGAGATTACGAATGCTTGACAAACATGCAGTGAGCTGCAGGATTCTTTGTAGTTTTGGTTTACACTCCAGCAACTTTGGACAATGTCTTCAAATTTCAGCTTTAGTTTCAAACTGTTTACAGATATTCAGGGCCCAGATGTTTCATTCATAGAATAAAGTTTGGTTTTTCTCTGTTTATTGTGTACTTGGTACATGAATCACTTATGTGGAATGTTACTTGTCTGACCTTTTCAGTTTAAAATAGTATTTGTATCTACAAAGAATAAAATAATGTTTTTGTAAATTGCATATCTTAACTATTTTTTGGGGTTGCCTGTTAGAATACAAAAGACTGGATTTCAGCAGTCGGGTTTTGCCTTTGTACAAGACTGATTCTGGTATCTCATATGGCTTGTTCCAAATTTTTGTGTTGACCATCTCCTTTTAAATAACAGCAATGAACAGTCAAAATAACCTTGGCTTTTGTATTTTGAGGAATCTGCTTTGATTTTCAGTTAAAATTTATATTAAATTTAAGGTATTTAAAGAAGCACTCTAGGCACTGTAAATTATTCACCAGTGTTCTCATTTTTCAGGGGAGGGGAGGGGAGAGAAGATGGCATTAAGCATTGAAAGAAAGGTCTAGAGTGAATTTGTTAGCTGGAGTTGGAAGTGCAGAACTGGTGGGAAGGTGGGTAAATAGTTTCAGCCCTTGACAAGCTAAAGAACTGGGAACAAGAAAAACACAGGGCCATCTAATCTAGATAATTATACACTTTGTGAGATACTTATCTCTGTTTTCTGGCTTGCTCTTGGATCTGAGTTTCTTTTTTCCAGCTGTGAAAAATTTCTTCCTCTTGGGGGAACATATTTGTATAATTGCTAGTTATCTAATAGAAGAGAGTTACATTACAAAGTCTGGTCCTGCTAATTTTTATATTGATAAGGTTTTTGCTGAGAAACTAAGTAACAAAAATATCTTGTAAAATAGACGTAAAAAGGATCACATAGAGCAGAAAGAAATGTTTATTGTTCTTATAACAAGGGGAAGGACCAACATATCCTCCCAAAAGCCCGAGAGAAAACATAGATATGGTAGCTTACCTCCCATCTTTTGGTACTTTTACTAGCAGACCTGCTAACTAAGAGTTTATGAATTGATCAGTTGTCAGCCAAATAATCACTGAATCAGAGAAATAAAAGAAACCCACTAGACCTACAGACCAAATGCTGGAAAATCAGATTTTTTACTTTAATTTTCAACAGCCAATCAATGACTTTTAATGAGTGAAGTGTTCCTAGAACCCAAAGAAAGCTATGGGAAACCAGTGGGGGAGAAAAACAGTGTAGCAGGTAGTGCTGCTAATTTGCTTTGGGAAGAAATTTAAAAGGATCAAAAAGCTGAAATGATGTGAAGAACAAGGTGTGTATAATGCAGTGTCTCTCTTATCACTGTTGTGATTACCTGTCTTACAAATCACTGCTCATACCCTCTTCTTTAAGCTTTCTGGATTACCACTGGTTTTTAACCAGCTGTTGGTCATGTTCTTTACAACCTTTAGAATGTGATCTAATAATGCATATGTCTTCTGAGTGATCCACTTAGTCTGATTTAATTATTTTTTTTATACCACATATCGTAAAAATTTTCTTTTTTGCATAGTTCTGAAAGGATAAACCTAACAAGATGTGCCTGTTATGTATGTTCATCAGGTGAGACAGAGATTATGATAAATCAAGTAGATATATTTAAAAAGATCCAGAAACAGATGTGTGTTTTCACTTGCATCAAAAGAATAGCTATGGAATGGGCACAAATTATCTGGGGAATTCTTATTTGATGCTTCTCCTTCTGACTTCTTCTGTAGGTCAGTTTGCTTGCACTGAAGTAAAGAAGAGCTAGAGGTAACCTCAAGGTTTCCAGGATCCTGTTGAGTTAGTACTGTAGAGGTTTAACACATAAAATAAACATAAATAAAATCTTACCACATGAAACTAAGGATAAAACCCGTTTTTTTCAGCAATTAATACAAATCAATGATTTTAAAAGCTTATTCTATCAGTAGAAGAAATCATCTTGTGCTTTATCTGGGGGGGAATTATCAATTTTATAGATATCAAAATAGAAACATCTTTGTATTATTACAAAGTTCAATTCTGTAAGCATAGTCCTGACCAGCAATTTAGGTCTTTGCTGTAGACCACAGAGAGAGGTGGGCAATACTTTTTTTGAGGATGACTGCCCAAGACAGAGAGTATACATAAACCCATGGGGCTGCCCTTTTTTTGTCCAGTGGCTATGGAAAAAAAGTGCTGATGATTTCTTTGAGGGAGCTGTTTAAACACCTCGACATCTGACTCTTAGTTCAGATCTGAATTCCAGGCTCAGTCTAGAGACAAATGGGAGACACTCTTTCAGCTGGGGTTTTACATGCTGGTTACATATCAAGCACAATTTCCCTCAAAGCAGAAAATTTTGCAAGATCAGACTCTTATTTTGAAATGACCAAGACACCATTCACTTATTTGGTGTGTACTAACTGACGACTTCTGTTTGCCAATGTTTTAAAACAAGGAATACCTGGAACAACTCATTGATCTCATGATAATATACCAGATCACAGGTTTCTTATTACCAAAAAAGCTCTTGCATTTGAAAAAAAGGGAGAAAAAAACCCAGGTCACAGGACACTAACTCAGAACTCCAAAGTGAGCTATTCTGGACAATATGTGAAATACCACTGAGCAGATCAATAGCATTTCACATGCCAGAAAAGCTACTGCTCACCAGAAAACAAGAGAAAAAAAAAAATCCCCTCAAACCCGACACACTTTCTCTCCCAAAAAGTAATAAGCTGAGCTGGAAGACGAAGAAGAAGAAAGGGCCCTTCATGACAAGGCAGAGCATGGACACTGATAAATGAGGGCTATTTCCAGGAGGTTCAGACCATCCTATAGGAACCCATGCTGGCTTGGAAGTTGCTTACTGTCAAGACTGTTGCTAAACCCTTTCATGGAAGTCTCAGTTTCTGTGCTTACTGTGCTTACTTATCTTTGAGCTGTCAAACACTGGGAACCCTTTCTCGAGTCAATAATATGCTTTGCTTCAATGTTGCAGATGACGGATGGGTGGTAGTTCACAACTGTGTTCCTTTCTGATTTTCTCTTGGCCTTTCCCCCTACTGTCAACTGATTGATGCTCCCCTTTAGAGTGAATGACAGCTGAAGGGTTTTCATGGCTCAGTATAAGGGAGAGCTACTGAAAGTTCAAACCCAACATCTGTGAAACCCAAGACCTGTTTTACAGTGTATTTGCAGATGTTGTCTCACTGCTCTGTTACATCTGCATCAAGGCAATCTCTTGATCTAACATCTTGGCTAAAAGTTTGTCTGTTTCCTCCCTTGCACTGTTATCACCATCTGACAACTATTTCTCCTCAAATTTTATCTATTTTTCTTTTTTGAAAGCACTATAGTTACCAAAATTATGGGTAGCACACTCAGATGGAACTTCTGGATTCTGCTGCAAAGACCAGATGAATGTGCATGAATTGTTCCTACTCTCATTTTTTGTTTCTCTTTCCTAGTAGGCTAAACTAGGCTAAACTCCCTACAGGAGTGAAGTGTTCCTTTCCACCCCATTGTATGATACTAAGGTCTCTAAGATTTCTCCTTTCATCTGAGGCCACTCAAAGAGAACTTATTTTAAAAAAATATTAATGAAAAGACCAGTTCCTTTGACAGTACCAGTACGGTCTTTTTGTTTGTGATCCTTAGATATTCCTCATGTGCAAATGTCTTTGCAGCTTGTTTTGTAGTTCATAATCTGGCATGGCTGTAATAGAGAAGTCTTTTGTGTCCAACTCCTGTTCAGCTGCAGCTTTCATTCACTAAAAACAGCAGAATTCAAACATTTTTTTTACCATTTATACTTCTATTGCTTGCAAGCTCATCTGAGAGCCCTTTTCATGTGACAGTACTTTTGTTGCTTCTCATACTCAAAGTTTTGCCTTCTTCATTTATGCATTGATCATCTTTATAATTTTTTTTGCTTTTCTCATTATGTGTATCAATAAAATGTTGTAGCTGTTCTAATTTTGATTTAAATGTTATAAGTTGGTGTGGGCAATAATTGAAGAGGCTGCTGAAAATGAAATCATTAAAATGTGGTTTCAGTACAGAGGTGTTATTGACACCAGGATCTCAGGCTTTAATTATTTTGAAACAGTTCTCAGGTACTTTTGAGGTAGAGCATCTTTCACTAAAGAAGTATGGATATATTTTTCTTAAAAGATTCTTTCTAAAATAGCTTTTTTAAAAAAATTAGAAACGTTTCTATTAAAATAAACACAAATAGACCCTCAGTCACAATAGAATTAACAATTTAACAATTTAACAATTCTTTAACCATTATTTTGTTTTCTACAGTCTTGTTGCACATGCATCAGGTCATTCCCTGGTGACTGTCAATAGAATATATATTTTATTAATATTCTGAGGCTACTTTTTCTAATATAGAACTATTTCCAGGCCTCAGTTGTAATCAGTAGAATGAAACATGGCTGCTGTTAAGTAAAAATTTTAAAATTCTGCAATTATTTTAAAATTATTTCAGTTCAGCACTTCTTCCAAGGCCTACAGACTGCAATGGTGGAATAAAGTTCTCAACTGCAAATTGTCTTAAGGTCCCAAAATAACTTTTCACTGTCCAGTGACTGTCAATGATTCTAGAGACTCTGCCTTTGAGAAAGATTTGACCAAAGAGGTTCTTATATTTTGTTTTTCTTTCATGGCATTTCGCCAAGTTTTTATGTTCCTTTTTACCTTGAGTCCAGAAATTACACCGTTAGCAGAAAAAAAAAAATTCTAGTTTCACTTAGGGGCTACTTTTTCAGTCAAGTGAGCAAATATCACATGTTTGGTTTTACTTGCAGCACTCTGGTAGCTCTACACTGCAGACTGATGGCGTGTTTCTTGTGGGAGGCCAAGGGGCAGGAAATGTACAAAATACAAGCAAAAGCAGAGGTCTTGCTGAAAGTGCTTCCTCTGGTTAGAGATTCAACATGGTCTTTGTCATTTGGAGAATGCTCCATGGCCCCTGTGGAGTTCAGGTGTCCACTGCCTTCACTCAGTATCCTGTGGACTTGTTTACTTTTTAAAAAACCTTGAGTGGCAACTTCTCTCTGTTCCCATCAGGACAGCTGAGAGCTGCAGCCCTGTGGATAATTCTGATTTTGTCTGCATACCTCTTTTTTTCTGCTTTATTTGTAACACTTGCCTGCTGAAGAATCATCTTCCTTACTATTTGTTTACTCAAAATGGGCTTTTCTGAAATCTAAAAAACTGCAATCAAACTCACCACATAATTAATATGCTTCTTCTGTGTAAAGACACCACTATTTTTCTAATGCTACAGCATTTTCTGGAAAACTTAACCAATTTTGTCAGGGACAGTTGCTCATATTAATCTCCTCCGTTTACATACTCTCGTCAATAAACTGCTTTTAATGCTTCAAGCAAAAAAATCTCTCTTCGAATTTAACTTATTTTCAAACAAGGAAAAAATTTCAAATGCTTACCATGAAAGTTTGTTTTTTTAAAAAATAGAAAGCAATTAATAGATAGAGCAATTAATAGAAAAAAATAGAAAGAATCTTCTAAAAGGAGTCAATTGTCACGTAGCAGCCCAAGGTTTTGCCATAGACTGTATTTTTCCTTTTTCTTGAGAAGGAGTACAATGTTGCTATTGTTCAGTTTCATGTTAGTTCTGGCTGCTATTCTACAAATCCCATGGACAATAGAGTAATTTAGAGGCCCCTTTGCAGCTGGGTGGGAAAGGAATTGCAACAATAATGTTTTAAATATCCTTAAAAAGTGCTTGATAGTTTTTTAACTTGTTCTGGTGACCTGATCCCACGAATTTTAAAAAGTCTAAGGGATGCATTCGAATCTTATCTCACTTCCTAAAATACTTAAGAACCAATTTCCCTTACATCTCTAATGTCTTTAGTCAGTTTGGCTGTTTTAATCTGAGTGAAATCCGAATGAGAGTAAGTAATCTAGAGACCTGCAAATGAACCTTTCTGAAGTCTTTAAACCACTGTTGAACTCATCAGAAATATATGATCATTATACACTGTTATGCATCCAAACTCTCTTCCAAGTCTTCAAGGGTGAATGTAGCCAGAAAATCAGCTTCCCTTGGGGCCACATGGTCAAGTGAAAAAAAAGTGACACAAAACATTTTCTTGCCCTGGGAACAGTTGAGGATTAATTTTGCCTTCTAATATTCCTTAGAAAATGTAAAATTTGTCTCTAAAAAAAAGAAATATTAATACCTCTTCAGAAAATGAAGTTTAGACTAAAGAATTTTTTCTGTAGCAGAGTAAGTTCTTTTTAGTTTGGTTTTTCATATTATAATGTCCTGTGGATCTGAGTTGTTTTTAAAAGAACAGAGTAAATATTTTTTTGTTTTATTTTATATTACAGAGAAATATAAAGGGATGAAATTTATTAATTGTCAGATGTGAGAAGTCAAGGTCAGTATAAGCAAATGAATATACATTGACGTTGTTTCTTAAAGAAGCAGATTTTAGCTTGATTTGAGTTTCATCTGATATTAATTTGAAAATATTTTCTTGCATGGAGATTTAGTGTGCAAAGAAGAAGGGAAAGTACTGGAAATGTCTGCCTGGATGTAGCTGACCAGAAGTATGAGCCTTCTTCCGTGATGTCAGAACTCCAGGCCTCATGGGTGCCATGTTCCCAGTGGGAATGGAGAAAAATGTAGCCATGGAAATCAGGTGAACTGAAGCATGAGGTCTCATTTTTCATGAGACGGGAGGATAACAGCAAGCAAAAGCTGAAAAGAATTGAACCCAAATGTCTAGGAAGGAGACACTACTGGGGCTTGTTGAAACTTGGGAAACAAAAGCAAACGAAATGTTGCAGGGAATGGTTATGAACACTGGAAAACTAACTGTAGTCACAGTCAGGGCTGTAGTTACAATCAAAGTATTGTTTAAAACTTTGATATTTATGAAGTATCAAGTGACAAGGGAAAAAATTAATACAACACTAGGCACTGTTTTGTATTAGCAACAACATCACAATCGGCAGCTGATGTGCACGTGCCTTGGTTTGCAAGAGTGGCATGAGTTCTAGAAGCTCATTAATTCATTGACACAGATTAGAAAAATGGCTATACTCTTTTTCTGTCAGAACACAATGTAACCCAAAGCAAAAGGAGTCTCTGTGCTTTCTCAACTCACGATGAAGTGCAAACTGAGTTTTCAAAAGCTTCTTTTAGATGTACTTAAGGACTTGCTGAGGGAGAAGTGGTGACATCTACTGGAATTTTAAAACACTTCATCATATGTTTCCAAGGCTGCTAGTGAGACATATTTGGTTTAGGTCTAAAGTTGGATGAATAACGCAGAAACAATTTCTACTTATATTTGTGCAAATTTGGAAGCAAATCTTCAGCCATCTTGGGGTTGCTTTTGGTGTCATTTCCTGCACACACTCACAGAGTTATTAAATTTTAATCGCATAACTGTTGGCAGAAAATAAATGTAAAGCTCACACAGGAATACTATGAAAAGTGAATTTCTAATGTGCTTTCTGTAAGCCTGTGTACCACAAAGCTGATTCCGTGAGTTGTGTTCATTAGACTGGAGGATGGAAACAATATTAAGTGATTTATGGGAAAAACTGCAATTGAACAGTGAGTTTGTGCTTGGAGTACCAACCCCCTACTTTAAAAGAAATTAAAAAAGAATTCAATGAGGGAGGAATATGTGAAGGAAATTGCAACCCGCTCCCCACATTTCATGGTAAGAAGGAAGGAAGCTCATCCATCATTAAATGCATTCATTAAAAATTATTCACTCAGATCCATTTAAAACATGTTCTAATTTTAATCTCCCAATTTCTTGGGGCTAGATTGTGATGTGCCCTGCATGCCCAATAAGAGCTTGAAGGCTCTTCCTGCATCCTGATGTAGGTTACTTGGACCTTGGCACTGGGCCTGCAGGAGCAGCGGGGTTATGGATGTGCTCCCTTTCTCTCTTCAGAGTAAGCCTGTGGAGGAGAGGGAAAGGGGAATAAGATTGCAGAAGGGGAAGCAATTCCTCCTGATACAGAAATCCCGGCTACCTGGGTTTGGATGAGGGTCAGGGTTTCCCAAAATTTTATTACTATGAACCAGTGAACAAATAATTCACGCTGGGACAAGGAAGATGTAGGCAAAATTGGACTTTTAGATGTACCCTAAAGGTGTGTTTTCCAGTGTTACCTGTGTGCCACTGCAATTTGCCTATCTCGTGCCCTTGAGTCTATGCCTTATTCTAATCCTTAAAGTTCAAAGACCTTATGACTTTACAAAGTTTATGACGTGATTCTATGCTGTGACTGTGTCATACAATTAAAAGTTGTTGAAAGTGAGGAGCAGGAGTTTTCCCGCTCACCTTAAACTAAAAGCCAAATTACCAATGCCTGAAGTACATTGGTACTTCACAGACTGCTCCACAGAGTTTCAGAAACTCTCTATTTTACTGGGATTTTTGCATTTTCAGCCTCTGCACAATGGACTAAATAAATTGTGTGATTTCTGGTGGGTAATGTTAAATGATTGCTCAGCAATATTTAGAGTAACAGGCACAGAAGTTCAAAATGGAGAACGTTGCTCCTTTAAATCCCACCACCATTTTTCATTCTTACTAAGAACTGCTTCAAATATTACACATCGCTGGTTCACATTATTGCACTGGGTTCTTTACTCAATATATCTATTTTGTTAAAAATTGTCTAATCTGTGAGGAACTTTCTGTAAGGCTTCCCACCAAGCTGTCCTTAAGGATTTTCTGCTGGTAAGACAAAAGGGAACCATTTGCTGCTATTCATCAAAACACGTTTACCACTAGTCTTACCCTTAATTCTGAAAGTTTCAGATGTGTGGAGAGTTTATGTGGATTTTTCCACCTGTGAGCATACGAGCCATTGCAATATTCTATTCTTGCAGCCTTCGGTTGGGTCCTGGGAATCAAAGAAGATTCCAGTCACCCCAGCTTTTCCAGTAACGGGATTTGTTCTGCACACCGTTTGCAGTGTGCTCTGGTTATGAGACTGGCTGGTTAAAGAGATCACAGGTGACAGTCTAACTTACCTGCTGCTAAATATGAACAGTTTGGCCGTCAACATTATGGTGGGAAATGCTGACACGACTGTTTTCTGACTCTACTAATAAGTTTTAATCCTCAAATTTTGTTAGTCAGTGTTGACTTTCCTGTGCTGTGTCTCTGATTTGCTAAACTGACACGTTTCTATCAATATATCAGTCTCATTTAGCTGGCCTGCTGCTCACAAGTTTTTCTAAATTTATCCGAAATAACACATTTTTAATTGAAAAGAGATACCCTGAGTCTGTATGCATATCCACATCCATTTCTAACAATTTCTGAGGCTTAAAACTACTCCTGTTGCAGATCCTCCAATATCCAAGATCTGTGGACAAAGTCCTTGTATATTTTCAAGTGGTACTTTTCATAATTACACCTTGGTGGATCAGGTCATTGCTGAGGAAACATACCTGCATGTAAGAAATGCCAGAAGCTGCCTGTACAAGGATGCTAGCAGAACTTCTGGCACAAGTTCAAAGTATTTTAGTACTACGTCCACTTATACAAGCTGAAGATCTGGCTGAAGACAATAAAGCAAAAATACTCCTATGTTAAGCTAGTAAGACAATAAATGATTGAGGGTGCAAGTACTAAAACCTTCCCCAGACAATAGCACATGATATCCAATTAATAGTTGTGGTGACTCTGTCTGAAATGTATTCCCTATCATTTGTAGCAAGATTTGCTTACAATTTGAGATTACAGAGACCATTTAAATTAGCAATGAGAATTACCCTGAATAACAAGCTCATTATTTAGTACATTTGCATTTTGTTGAGTTTATTAGTTGCACTGCCTGGTTGGATTTTGTAGATCCTTTTCTATCCTTTCTGCATGAAAGCCCAACTACGGAACATTTCCGAAAGCAACAATTGTGATTTTATAATGAACCACAAGAGGGGGGAGAATGAACATAAATGAAAGAACTTGATTTTAATGAACAACTGTTACATTTAGGACAATGCTGTATCCATGCTGAATTTAGGAATCTTGGCCAGGTGTTGGCTGTGGAATGAAGAGTTTGAACTAATGGTGAGATGTTTTCCCTAAGATTCATCTTTTCAGGTCTGCTGATTTACTGCTGAGCTTCACTTACAGCTGTGGGCAAACCACACTTCCAAAGTCACAAAATGCCATGCTGAGTGTGTTCATCCTTTTCTTTATTGCCTTGATCAAACACAAAAAAATGCTAATGGAATGGTAAAAATAGAGATCCCTGTGACCTGAATAATCAGTTTTATAGCTTCCTATCCTGCATTTTAATTCCCCCCCCCCCTTTATACAAAGGAGCTCTCTAACTCACGTAATCAAGGAATTCCTCCCTGGTGCATAGAAGGGTTTTTAGTGTCAATATGAAAAATAAATCAGCTCACTCTTGTGATTATGGACTGACACAGGACTGGTGAATCTCCAAGTGGTTTCAGCCTACTCTTTAAAGAAGGCTGATAGTCTGGTCGTTGTGTGCAGAAGCAGCTGCACTGACGACAAAGCTGGGAACTCCTAGAAGTGGTACTCTGGGACTGCTGCGAGCACATACCCCTGTATCAGCCCTTGGAAGCGGATGCACAAGCAGCTTTGGCAAGGAATCACCTTCCTAATTCCAGGACTGTGGTGGCAGTTCCTATAGTCAGCTGGAGGGCAAGGAAGGAAAACAGACTTCAAGAAGTCACCCACTCCACTGTCCACTTTCTTTTATTTAAAAGTGGATACAAGGGACAGAAACTTTTGCAATATTTAGTCCTCTGTATCTAATGTTCCATGCTCCTCCTGGCCTAGGCTGGCAGTCCCCTGGGAGAGGGATAGGAAAGAGAAGCATTCTTACTTCCCCCCAGATTAAGAAAGAAGCAAAGCAACAATTATCACAGTAATATGAGGATGGTATTGCAGCAGGTGTTTGCAGCATGGAAAAAAAAAAAGAAAGAATAGAATAGTCAGCAAATCTCAGCTTTTCGCTGCAAGTAATTACAAGTAGCTCAGTAGACTGTAACTCTGAGAGAACACCATGTAATGTTATTAGGCAAAATGATAATGCCCTTAATTTCATGTTCAAAAGCTGAATGGTTCTGAAGGAGGCTTGCAAAAAGAAATTAAGATAGTTACACTAGAAGAAGACAGAACGTTGATTACCAGCAGTGAGGTATCCAGATTTGACTAATGGCACAGTTATTGTATGCATAAGCCCTAATGGTGTTTAAGTGGTTGCTAGAATGAATGCAATTAATGTAATTTATTTGTCAGCATCCAAACACTTATAATACTGGAATAGGATGGGAGGTCCCTTGCCTAGCATATAACCTTATGAATATTTTTCAGTGTCTCTTTTCACAAGTACACAAAACCAGTGACTCTGTGGGTTTTTGTGGTTTTTTTTTCTCTTTAATGATTCTCATGTTTTAAGGGGAATCATCTAAATAGCTTCACTGATTAAAACTGTTTTTGTTTTGCTTTGTTTCATGGATTTTAGAGGGATATTTTGGGATGTTTCAGTTTGCCTTGCCACTTGAAGACAATAAGTTGTATCTATCCTACATGTTCTGAGTTGTTTTTTTTTTAGAGAGGGATCCTCCTAGTTTGTCTGAACTTCTGTAGGGTTAACAGTACATTGATTACTGTCTTAAATTGCTTCAGTGATTGATGGTGATCTATGCTTAAAAAACCACAAGAAATCCCATGTACTTCTAAAGTTAGTTTCTCTCAGCTGAAAGCTGGAGTTTATCTTCGTCTATGAGATCTTGTCATGCTTGTCTTGTCTACATCAAAGAACCTTGTATTAGTGGAGAACTTTCCCTAAGTGTGACTGGGATGTAATCAAAATCTTTGAATGGCACAGATAAAGCTTCTGATGTTTCTCATTGTGCATCTGTTGCTTTTGATTTCACATTTTTGTAACTTTCTAACAATTTCAATATTTTCACTCTGCATTTTTTGGGGTTTTGCTTTGGTGGAGTTTTTAGTTTGTTTGTTTTAGATCTAAAGACCTCACTAATGTCATGTCTGAGAACAAAACTCCTGTGGTGTTTGATATTTTCTTACTTACCCAAGGAGACAGGGGCATAAACCCTTTTGAGAGATATTCCTCTCCATGGTACAGTTCTTCCAAGTGTGTATAGCAGCTCTACTGCAATACTCTCCCCTCTCCTGGCACTAATGTGAAAACACCCCAAGCTCTGGCATTGTTCTTTGCTGACTCAGAGAGAAAACAGAGTCATTATTCTCCCACAAATGAAAATTGATTGATATATTAGGGTTAATAGCAAAACTTTATCATCAGGCAAAAATTATCAGCTTACATTTCAAGTAAGTTATTCAAAAATATTGACAGGCTCTCTAAGCTACTGCTGCCCTCTGCACTGAGGACTGACATGGCAGGACTGGGGTGACACACAGTTGCCTTTCAGTCTGGATCTGGATCAATTACCTTATTGTGAAGCCACCAGCAAGAGAGCTGGGTTGTATATTAAAGTTCAACATAAGTAGCAGCTGTCAAAACCATCAGATTAATTATTGTTCATTAATCATTTCTTGTTCAAGATGGACAAATCAAGGCCCAGAGAACTTGAAATTGCTTTTTAGAGCAGTGGACGTGTATTTTGAAGAAGGTTTATAGATTCGACAGATGTTTGTTATTTACACACTAAATATTTTTTATTGCAGTATCTCCCTGCCATACCCAACAACGCAGTTGAAGCTTTAGGAAGGGATATACCAATGCAGTTCCCTTATTAATAGGGGAGCTATATAAATTTATATAACTGCTTCCTCTTTATTCCCCCTGACTTGTATGGCTCGTTTGAAGGGACTGCCATGTTTAGGTGAGCTTAGAGTAGCATGGAAATATTTCTCTTAAGACATATTACTACAAGAGGAAGGATTGTCTTCTCTGCTTTTTTCTTTGTCTTCTTTTACTTCCTTGTACTCTTCGGCCAGCAAAATGTACAGAGAGAGAAGCACAGTTAGTAGGGAAGGCCCTTGTAGTGGAACAAACAAACTGCTGCTTTTAACTCTCCTGTGAAAAAACGGAAGACTAAAATTTAGCTCTGATTCAGAAAGAGTAAATTACTAATGTGTTTTATAACAATCTGCTCTATCGAAAAAATGTATCCTCATGCCTGTGTGCCTCTGAGTTCCTCATGACATCTCACAATCTTTGAATTGCTTTTTGCTGGTAGCTTGATCTTAGTAAAACCTGTAAGAAGCTTGACTTAGCATAATGGTCAAGTTCTACTGTGCATTATTTCCCATGGCTGCAATCTATACAGTGATAAACCTGAGGTGCTTGAGTTTTTACCTCCAATAATCACAACTAGAAAACCACAAATGGGCTTTTCATTTCTCCCTTTGCATCAGCTATAAAAACTAAGGTAAACTATCCTGCCAAATCACTTTTATAGGGACCTCACTTTCCTGTTCACTAGTTTTACTCCAAATAATTAAAAGCAGCACTCCCGCCCTTCACTGTGGTTTCCAAGGAATTCACAAGGTGCACATGCTCCATCCAAAGTCCGCAGTGAGACTGAATTGGAGGTCCTTGGTGGGTTCATAGCCCAGGGCTCCCGCACCTGGGGATTTGAGCTACAGTGGCCATAAACTCCCCTTCTCCAAAAGATGGAGGCTTTACAATGCTGCAATGAGCAGCCCACACAAAATTTAATACACTGATGAACTTAGTCCTGATACTTTTATGTTTTGTTTGTTTCAAATAGGATTTATCATTTTGATGCTTCTGTAAGGAAAAAGTGAGCCGAATATTTAAATCTGTGGGTGGGTTGTAGTTTTTTGGTTTGGTTTTTTTTTTTTTGTAAGAACATATTCCTGTCTGTAAAAGGTCTTTAAGCATTCTGCATTCTCCTTGCTTTCCAATTAAGTTTTCTGGGGTTTCTAATGTGGTCCTCTGGAGTGCTGGAAAGTAATTGGAACAAGAATGCATTTAATACCTGGCCTGGTGTCTTGGCAGCAAAGCTTAGCACTCCAGTGTGGGGAGTAGCAGGTTCAAGACCAACCCCAGGAGTCTCGGTACTTGGACTGGCAGAGGGCTGGTGTAATGCACAGACAGTGAGCTCATTCTGCAGGTGGAGTGTTCAGCTGCATTGATCTTATGGCAAACCCAGCCTGCTAAGGTTTTGGAGAAACATTGGCTCTGATCTAAAAGGAAATTGTGCTGCCTTTCCCTGTCTTTCCACTAGTTTAGCTTGCAAGCTCTAATGACATTAAAACATACTCTAAGCAAGAAGGCTGACGCAGCCACAGAGACACAAAGTAATTTCCTAGAAATAGTAAATACAATAAGCAAAACTCTAATCTCTCATTAGGTAATTGTATTTTCATGGGGTCAGCCAGCCTCCCTGGCCAGGTTGAGGTCAATTCTAAAATATGTGCATTATATACATTAGGCATCTGTTAATGAAGCATAAATTTCATCAGCAAGCTGGGTGCCAAAATCAACTCATTTGGGTACATGGTTTGCATCTACAGTGGAGTCTTATGGATTTGTTCCATAGCTGAAACAGCAAGTTTGTGTAGATGCCATGAATGGCACATAGTAAGGAAAAAAAGGAACGCCACAAGCATTATAGACGAGCATAAATCTTCTGAATTTTGGTTAAATGAAATCCAGAATGTAGTGGCTTCCAAGATAACAGTAAATAAAGGCTGAGGAAGAGATCATGTTCCCAGAACCAAGAATACCTGGTCAGGGTTAGTAATTACTCCATTTGATAATATCTAGTCAGTGCTACTAATTATTCCCTTTGACAAAAGATGAAATTAAAAAGCTAATAAAAAAGCTAAACACAAAGCAAACCCTCCATTACAAAGTACCATTTCTTAGAAGGGGTTGAGTGGGGCTTCACTCTAAAATTCACCAGTATTTTGCTCAGATCCATCACAGGAGCCCTGGTAGAGCAGCAGCAAGATGACACCTCTCAGCAATTCAGCGAGACCTCACGCTTACTTCTCCTGCCAGCCTAGGGTGTCAAACGTAGGATTTTGTTCCCAAGAATGGTGAGCCTAGAAATGAGAACAGGCTGAATAACCCTAATGCCAAGCCTTATGATGATGGTAGGATAAAACTCTTGCTTTGTAAGCACATAAGCAAAATTACTTATCTGCTTTGGAAGTAAGGCTTGTGTTTCCTTTCAACATGTACGCTGGAAAATTGCTTTGCTTTGTTTAAGCAACACAGGGTCTAAGGACAGCAGGATTTTGGCCAGTTTTTATTGCCCATCAAAGTGGCAGAAGTGTTTCAGAGTAGTAGCCAATTTGAAAAGCAATATGAAATAAAATAAATTCTTCGGATTTCAGGAGCGTTCTCCTTTCATTCATTAAGTTTCCATAGCTAAGCACTGGATCATTTCACGTTTTGGCAGTGGAAAATAACATTTAAGAAAGAGAAAACTTTACTAGTAGCGCATGTTGGAACAACTCTACAGGCTCCAAGTTGAGTTAAGCCAATTGTACATTTGACAGCAGAACTATATCAGTCCCTTTGAACAAGTAATCCAAGGAATTTATGTAGAACCATGTGAGCTGTTCTCTTAGTTTCGATTCAGTAGTTTTCATGTAAAGCGAAGGTGAGATTTTAGTAGGCAATAGAATGAGCAGATTATTGGGAAAAAGAATACACCATGCCAAGAGTTGTCCTGCAAGACGTTGAATCCCTATGAGACCAGCAAATGTGTGAGGGGAAAAAGGTGATCTCGTAATTCTTCATTCTTCTTTTCCAGTGGAGCAGACGATGGGTAAGTAAAGGAAGTTACTCCTTCTTGTTCCTGGGTACCCAAACTTCAGGCAGCAAGGAACTGAACAATAGTTATATGGAGAAAGGAAGGATATATATATATATATATATATAAATTGATAGTAGAAATTAAAAACATGAAGTCTTTTTTACGTGTATCTACACCTGGATGTAAAA